>CAMTDV010000002.1:17897499-18497499 GCA_947069175.1 Scalesia atractyloides
GCATTTGAATTCACAATTTCAAAATGCACGCGTTAACATTCATTACTCTTGAAAGTAGTTATGTAAATACCAATAACCAGAATCAAATGATTAGTCTTAATACTACACACTTCATAAGATACTATTCGGATGTGCCCTGAATTGTATGTAATAAACAGATAATTAGTTGTTTTTACGAGTGTTTCACAGATTATGATCATACCTAAATCCAATTGCCTTTTGATAATCAATTATGTATATTCAAAGCTTATACTTTTGGCCTTCATCAAATAGATAATCATAGGCAGAATCTGTTTATCCAAATGTTAGGATAATCATATGCATGATCTCTTTATCCGAATTTTCTGATGATCGCATGCTTGTAAAAATCGCTAGGCGCTAGTCGGGCGGTAAGGTACCGACTAGCGATTAATCGGGTTTAGCAAAAAAATATTATAATAAAAAGCTGCAATTAGTTAAATGCTAAAAACTAAACCCTAAAGCTAAACCTCACAACTAAATGCTAATTTTTTTAGTTAAATCGCGACTTTAGCAAAAAAAAAAAACTATTACAAATAAAAAGCTGCAATTTTTAACGAAAAATTCAAAAAAAAAATTGTGTTTTATAAGCAGTTTTGGTTGTGTCAACATTGGTTCTCGTGGTTCTCGCATCCTTGCCATATATATATACACACACACAAAATTTTTCAAAATTTTATATATAATTTCAAACTTATTAATCAGATTGGATTAATTAGTAAAATTTTTCAAATACTTCAAAGATTTTGACCGAATTTAGGTCCGACTAGGTTAAATTTAATAGGTCAACTACCGATTACTCCTGATTTATACAACACTGGATAACTGTATCCAGAGTCTTCTTATCCAAATGTTAGGATAGTCATATGCAAAATCTAATCATCCAAATTTTAAGATAATCATAGGCAGAATCTGTTTATACAAATGTTGGAAATTGGAATAATCATATACAGGATCTGTTTATCCAAATGTTGGTAATTGGAATAATCGTATGCAGGATTTGTTTATCCAAATGTTAGGCTAATCAGTTTCTAAAACGGAGATCCAAACATCAAGTAGTTAAATGACAGCAATTATACAAGAATGAAACTTGAAATAGAAAGATAAACCTGATTGAGGTTGCTGAGGTGGATAAAACCCGAATCCTTGTCAAGTTGTTGACCGAATGTAGAATTAGTAGTTTGCAGTTCCGACCACTCGTCGGCGGTACTGATTCTGTAAACGAATTCTTCGTTTTCTTTTCCGGCCATCGCCTGCGTGATTCCAAAGAGTGTATACAAGTCAAAAAATTAAGCGAAAATTCTGCCCCTTTTGTAGCACTGTATGATCGATGAGAAAAGGGAAATATGTCCGTCGATCAATATACCTGAGCACTGTCGGCGTAGAAATGACGACGACCACAGAATTGATCAGGTTTTTTTAACGGAGAGTTGAGATTTCAGTATGTTTTCTTTTTTTGTAATTCTTTTTATCAGGTACTAAATGAAAAGACTATCCGAGTATTCTGATAAGCTTTTTTCCGTCCTCATGATGTCACCTCAAGAAACTAGTAATGGTTAATGTTTTTATAGGTTGTTTGACAACTTCTAAATGGTTAATTGTTACAAGTAAGAGATCAAAACTACTAAGAAGTTTGAATCATTAAGAGTCAGTATAAAGGTTAATCGTTAAAAGCAAATGTCTGACCAATTTAGATTAAAGGGTCTTAACCATTAAGAGGCAATTGTTTGAACCATTCAGACATCTGTTCGCGAAACAAACAGTCTGAACCATTAAGTGTTGAAACAGAAAGAGGTCTAAATCATTAAGAGCTGAACAACCAACCCCTTAATGTCGTTTTCTCGTCGTTTGACGTTATACTAGAGCATTCATATTGCCTTCTCTAAATACCCTATATAGTTTCTTTTCTCAAAGAGTAAAATGCTAAAATTGTCACTGAGTTTTGTGATGATTTGTATGTTACACCCAAAGTAATTTTTTTATTGAACACCTGACGTTTTGATTTTTTATTATTTCCATCCAAATCACAAACACATTTAAACTGTGTTAACTGAGAGACAATTTTGTCCATTTACCCATTTATTTTTTTGCTTATTAATTTTCTTAATTTTCTTTTTCATCTTTAAATAAAAAAACAACAAAAGAATTATAATGATAACGATACATCTTTACTGGGTTTGTGATTTTGATGAAACTAACAAAAAAAAATCAAATGGTCAGATATCAAGATACAAAAAAAAGTTATTTTTGATGTAACAAGCAAGTCGACACAAACCTCAAGGATGATTTTGACATTTTACTCTTTTAAAAATAAACAAAAATATAATGTTTTCTTTCAACATCTCTAAAATAGAGATAAGGTTTAAGGAACCCATACTAATTCTATAAGTATTGAGATTCAATATATGCATCTCTAAATATAATTTTATGTGTGTATAAAACCAACAAAAAATAATAAACATAATTGTTTGTTAGTAAGATAGAAAGAGAGATAGAGAATTAGATGTAAGGGAGTTTTAAAAAGTAACTAAGGTTAAAAGAAAATAGTGTATGAATAGGGTAATGGTCCATTGGCTAAGACAAAACTTTTAAACATCTGAGTTTGAGAGAGAGAGAGGTATTGTGTTTAAGTCTTACAAACAACAAGGATTAAAAGAAATTTATCATAAAAAATGTATTTTGATTAAATTATAATAATATAAATAAAGAATCTGTTGTGAATGCTCTTTAGTGTAATTAAAAGACTAGCAAAATCTTTATGTATTTTAGAGGGAGGAGTGAGAAGAAATCTTTAAAATACAGAGATGAAGGAGATGAGACATGAGTACTCTTGGTTTTCTTTAAATCAGAATTCTTATGTGATCTTGCAAAATTTATGTCTTTAAGTTTCTAATACCCAATGCAAAATTATCTTCAAGCATGATTTGTAGAAATATATAATTTTGCAAGTTTAGAAGAGACGTACCAAATGAGATAGGATCAAATACAAAACGATCTTTGTAGGAAATCGGGTCAAACAAACTTCGATTAATTTCATTATAGTTGTGTTGGAACCGACTCGTCGGGCCCTATATATATACATATATATATATATACATATATATATATATATATATAATATAAATGGCTTAGTTTTAGGGTTTAGCTTAGGTTTTGGCTTTTCAGGTTTGACGAGTCGTTCCAACGCCGATAGAATGAGCTCAATCGGAATTCGATTTTATCCGGTTTCCTACGTTTCTTAAGCTAAGGACATTTTGTATAAAAACTACCCACACAGATAACCCCTTTGTTTATTTAGCCACTGACGCAAGCTCGATTAGCTTTGAACATGATTGGCCAAATCCAAAAGGTTTTAGAACTTTTAATATAATCATCTTTATATTTCGACAAAAGAAATGTTGAACCCCACTGCACCCATTTGATTTTGTTCCTTAAACATGTTTTTCCCCAAATAAAGTTCCTTCTAAAACCTTCAAGGGTTCAAAACCGACTTTGGAGCTTTAAAAACACCCTAGGAGTATGAAGATAACCACTTTCGCAAGAGTAACCCTACCGGCAAACGATAAGGTTTTGGCCTTCCAAACGGATAACTTCTTTTGGACTTTCTTAGTTATCGGCTGCCAAAATTTTGTCCTCTTCATATTGCTACGAAGGGGAGACCAAGATATGTAAAAGGGAAGGACCACGCTTTATAATTCATAACATTTGCCAACCTATCGACTTCAACCCACACTAATCGCCTCTCTTTATGGAAGCCATTCATCATGGCCATAATAAACGGTTTCAACTTAACCCAAAAGTTCTTCAAGTATTTAAACGGAATATTGTCTGGCCCCGGGGCTTTACCTCCGTCACAATCCCAAATTGCTGGTCAAGTCTCTTGTTCAGAAAAAGGCGCCACCATGGAGAGCGCTTGATCTTCAGAAGGTTTCAGCAAACCCGAGTTAAGAAAAGTCGGTGTCCTCTGCATTGATTCAGCGAATTTTCTTTTGAAGGCGCAAAAAATGCCTTCTTTAAATCGAACCAGGTCGGTCTCCCAAGCTTCTCCTAGCTTCAGCTCATCCTTTTTGCACAATTCACTTTAATCCAACCATGGTAGAAGGTGGTGTTCTGATCCCCAAACTTCAGCCAATTAACTCTGGATTTATTATCTTAAATCCAACTCCTTTTGCACATATAACTGTTTCAACGAAAGCCTTAGCATAGCCCTCACCTTCTTTTCCTCAGCTGTAAGCTTTCTAACCTTTGCCATTGTTTCTAACCCCTCGATCTGATGCATTAAATACTTGGCCCTCGCCTCCTCTTAGTCTTTAAAACGAGCCCTCCATGGCTTAATCGTTGTTTTGAGATTTCTGAGAATACCTACAAACTCTTTGAGATTTCCTTAATGGATCCAAAATAGAATTAACTCAATCATTCAGCCCTTCACTTTTGAGCCAACTATTATAAAACTTAAATGGAGTTGGCCCTAAATCAAGGCAAGATAAGATAATTAATAGGTGTTAATTCGTTTAATGAAAAGGAACATTGAATTACTCATCAACAATTATACTATACTGTTGAGCCTCATTTTTGGCCTTATCAAGACCTCCATAAATAATGATCAAACTACATAAATCATACATGTAACTTGATGTGTTAAAAGTAGTTTAATAAAAACAAACTAAATTAACCTATTCTAGACTCAAAGTAATACTCTAGACTCTCTAAAAGTCGACTAAACTACTAATCGGCAAATGAATCCATCGACTCTAGTAAAGCTAAGTAAGTCCGAATATCGAACCCACGGGACTCTATTTAACTAACTAAAATCTATTTAGACCTAGATTGACACGGACATAACACTAATTGATTTTATGCTGGGGGGGGAGTTTCTAAAATCCTAAATTTGCAATTAAATTAAATACTAATTAACTAGACGAACTAGAATATGAATTGGAAGGAGAGTTGAACTCAATAATGATAACATACTACCTAGGTTGGAATCCCACTTACTATCGAATGGCTTTCTACCGGAAACTAATGTGACATGGAGCCAGGATCTTAATGTGCTAAATCCTAAGAGAAACCGACTAGGACCCCCAACCCTTCTCGGGAAGAAACCTATGGAACTCTAAAGGATTGTTACATCTACCGGTTAACTAAACTCCCCTACCGTTGTCTAACTTTCTAGAAAAGTGCCATAAAGTGATAAACTACCTCACGGCAAAAATTCTAAGGCAACTAAGGATTTGATTTGGTTTAATAGACAAGATAACGTCAAGGCAACTAAAATCGGTTTTTTACAAAACCTAATCCTAGCGATTTACCAACCTATACCTAATAATAACCTAGCACTTAACGGTGACTAAAGTTAGTAGAATATCAAAACCGAATTAAAGCTTGAATATTGTTCTAAGGTTTATTGGCCAATTCACCAAACGATTACCCGAACCCGCAAAGACCCGATAAGCAACACATACTCATTATATGAAAGACATTCAACAGAATTTATGTGAAACAATAAACAACCAATAATCAAGTTAAAATACACATACACACAAAATCAAGAAACCAAAGTTTACTACTTTCAAAGAAAATCCATAATCACACTAGAAACCGATAAAAATCCAATCTTTAACAAGTTTTCATCCTAACCTAAGTCGTTTAAGGAATTTAGCCAGAAAATATGGTTTCAAAAATCAAAACAAAGATCTTAACAAAGGAATTCATTGACAAAAAGTAAGAAAATAAAGAACAAAGTAAATTGGGAGACAAAAACCCGTTGAATCTTCAACCCTTCGTCTTCCAGCTCCTACTAGATGATTCCTTTGCTTCGAAAGCTTCAAAACCGTGCTAAACTTGTTGTTGAATTCGCCCAAGATCACCCAAATTCGTAACTAGTGTTGACTTGCATGTTAAAGATGTTTATATATAACTTTCTGCAAGAATCCAGCACCATTAACAACTCTGTCGCGAACAATACCACCATCGCGTTACGTGACAGTTTTCCACATAGGCTCCGCGTGACGCGGCACGTCCCTTTTACACAAATAATATTATATAGCTTCACGTTACCCCGAAGCCTTAACCTCTTCACCTTCGCGTAGCGCGACGTGGTCCTTTTTCCAGAATTCTTCGATTTTCATTCCCGTTAAGCTACGACTAGACCCGATTCTTGCTGCTAACTCCTTTCAAGCAGATTTTACTCGTTTTCTTCACTTATCAGCAACCAGGACCTGCGACCAAACAAACTATCAAAGAAATTATATCTACCTAAAAATTGAAACAAACGTATACGAAAAATGTACAAACTATATACGATAAGTCAATGTATTTTATAATACATCAAATATCCCCACACTTACTTTTTTTTCGTTCACGAAAAAGAATTATGCAAACGGAATCATAGTCAGATCAAATGCTCGGGTTCAAAACTTAGATTACTTATTAACACCAAAACTCATGTTAACCGTGATTGCAAGTATATGTGTCCACTTAAACCCAAACCCGGTTCCAAGCCCTTATCATGCAATTTATATTTAAGTCTGTTCAATCTACCTAGAGTCTCACACTAAAAGCCGCAGTTTCACCTAATCCCGCCTCAAGCTCATAGAACAAAAGGAATGAACCGTTTGACCCTTTCCCAACCGTTTTATACCAAAATCAAGAGAATTTAACATCAATGTTTTTCTTTTGAGCACTAGACTTTGCGTATCTAACCTAGAGGTTATCTTAACCAGAGTCACCATCCTCGAGAGCGACAACGTGAGCATCCGCAATTTTGCATTTTTCTTAACTTAACCTAAAGGGATTCTCGATCAGAGTCACCATCCCCAAGAGAGATTCCATAGGCCTTGTCTTTTTATTCAATCTAGCTCAATTTATTATATTTTTCTCTTTGATAAAAAAATTCTAACAATTTTAGCTTATAACGGCATTTCTTACACTATTATTGGCGGTCCGGCTTCCCACTTTTCCTAGATGAGCACCCACTAGCAAACCAACAATTAAGGTATATTAATATCAAAGGAACCTAGAAACCGGGTCGGGCCTACTCTCATATCTCAAGCTAGACACAAGTTCAACTTACTCATATTATTATTATTCGAAACCCGAACAAACCCGACTTTTCTATCATTTTCCGTCTTTATTTGCAAACTTCTAAAATGAAAGACATTTTCTAATTTTTCAATTTTTTTTATTTTTTTATTTTTTTATTTTTTTATGACTCGGCATGTATGACTCGACTAACGCTACGACTTAAGTGTCACATCCCAACACTTAAAATCTGCATTATCCCTAATGCAAGAATGAGAGCACAACTCAACACTAACTAAACTATGACTAAAAATAAAAATAAATAAAATATACGAAATATACATAAAATTACAATTTAAACGACTTAGCTGCTATGGGAGACTGTCAATGTGCCAGTCAATTCCACATATGCCATTCAATCCAAACACGCTCAGCAAACAATTCCTAACTTTTTTACACGCGAACGGAAACGGCAAAAATACACCTTACCTGTTCAAGTATTAAAAAATAATAGTACAAACCAAATGAGGATAAAAATAACATAAAAGAAAAATAAAGCAAAAAATACTTGTCACAACCCCCGACCACACCCTGGACGGGAGTCGTGAACAGTCAAGTGGTACCGGTGGATATTTTGAAAACATTGCATCAGAATTTTCATCAGGACCGTGAGTTAGGAAAAATATCAGAGTTCAAAAACACTGGATTTTATTTATTAAACATATGGGAAAAAAACTCATGTTTTACAAAGGTAGCTTTTTAAAGGGGATAAACCCGAATACATAAAACAACGTCTCTTGATTTAATTGATAAAATAAGCCACTTCTTTAAGCTTTTTAGCGTCGTATCACATCTCTTATTCAGATCTGTGGTAATCACCTAAAACATGTTTGAAAACATTTTATCAGCAGGAAATCTGGTGAGTTCATTCAATTTTGTACTAAAACATATTGTTATAATTACAACATTAAGGATTTTTACATTTGTTTCTATCTTTTAATTACTCAATCAGTATTTATCACTAGGTGGCAATTCCTGTGACTATGGTCAGATCACTATTGGCCCTCAATTGTCCAATAGCGAAGCTTATCAAGTAGTGTATACAAAACCCCACATACCTACAGTAATTTCAGAATACAAAAACTTAATCACTATAGATACAACTTGGAAAACATTTAGGGTTTGCAAAGCATTTGAGAAAAAGAGAACGACTCACCTTGCAGGTCTATAGTTCTTGATTTAGCAGACCTCTTGATTCTAAGCCTTCAGATAGTAAGCATCTACTTTTATAGTTCTGAAGCTTCTAGTAATTAAGCATCTATTTTGATAGTAAGTTTATAGTTCGGAGCTTTTTGATAGTTAAACATTTAGTTCAACAGAGTAGAATACGTATTAGTGTACAATTGTAACACCCTGTAAAATCTTGTCCAATAGTATAGTGACACGTGTTGTATTTTAAATATAGTCTATTAAAGACCAATAAGGACTAAAGGCGTCAACATGCTCAAACTGAGCCTCTGAGTGACGGTCCGATGTCAACATGCATAAATAACAGCCACTGAGTGACTGATATGTCAACATGCTTAAAACTTGGCCTCTGAGTGACTGATATGTCAACATGCCCAGCCTTTGAGTGACATCGAAATCAACATGCTTATAATAAGCTCTGAGTGATCCTTTGTGAAGTCCTAACTCTCATACGTGCCAAATATTGGGCGGGAGAGTTCAATTGTGTAAATATGTGAAAGTTGGATGATGGAGGGATTAAAAGTGTCAACATGTTAACTTATACCTCTGAGTGATCTTTTAACGAACCGAGAGCTCGACAATATCCGGGCATAATCCTGGGTATGCCAAGTATTGGCTACGGAGGGCTAAAAGTGCCAAAAAGGTGTTTTAAAAGGTTTTTAGAAGCTTTTTAAAGTTCAGGGGCTAAAGTGTCAAACTTTGAATCTGCCTTTGGGGCGCTCGCGGGGCGCGAGAGGCAGGGCCTGTGCCTCTCGGAGCCCGCCAGAGGACATCTACAGCAGAAAGTTTTTCTTGGCTGCCACACAAAGCTCCAAAAACCCTTCACTCAAAACCATGGCTTCCCAAACTGCTATGCCACGTTTTGGGACACTTGTAAGCTTCCTCTTACACCCCTAAACACCTGGCTTCACCTCCTTTGAGTTCTCCAACTATAAATAGGTGCTTAAGTTCACCATTCCAACTTGCACCTTTCTCACTTATTCACTCTTCTCCCATCTCTGGAAGTTTCTAGCTGAAAGGAGCATCCAACTTAGTTCTCTTGTATTCTAGGAACCTCTTGTAAGTGTTCCTTGCTCTTGCATTTTTGTTTATAGGCTTTTATAGCCAAAAGTCAAGCGTTTTACGGAAAACGATTTGACTTTCGGTTAAGACCATTATGGTCCAGCCATTGTTCGAAATGAACATGGCTAAGTGATCATAATAAGGTAGGTGTTAATCCCTATAAAGGGCACCTCCTGAAGATCACGTTTGCTAGACCAATTGACGGGTCAAAGTTATGATATTAAAAAGTCAAACAGGCCATTTTTCGGAAAAAATCATAAATTGATCTTATATGTTATGAAACCTTTTTTGACACTTAAACAAGTTGGTAAAAATTATTAGAACATGTAAGAACATGTTCGCCTCGTCAATTTCAGTTCTAGGGTCGGTTCGCAACCGAAAGTCGCGAAGTTTGACTTCTGCTCTGGCTTTCGATTCTGACCCGATTTAGATTAGATACCTACTGATCTAAAGTTGCATTATGATCATAATAGTAGCATAACCCTCTGAGGTTAATTATATGATCATAATCAGAATCTGAGTTTATGCGCAAGTTCCATAATTATGCCATTTTTGACTAAAATGCTTTTTTTTTTTTTGCATAAAACAAGGTTTTAAATGATGATGAACTTGAAAATGAGTTTCTACTGACGTAATATTATAAGTAGGATTATTGGGATGTTAAACCAAGTTATAAACTGCGTTTTCAAGCAGGTCCTTAAACTATGTCGATAAATGACGATTTTAGCCCCTGTGGCTCATATAATGGTTTTAATCAAATCTCTTCAAGGTAAATCATTTACCTACTGATATGTTATATTAAATAACATATTTAAAACATTTTTAATCTGACCTTAACATTAGTTTTCATTAAATATCGCATAAAACGTCATTTTACGACATAAGCGCCGTTTCGGCGCATTGTATGGTTTTAAACCATATTATTTGACCAAAACTTGATACCTACTGATTTTAAAACTTATTTTAAACATATTTAAAGTAGGTACATGTTATGAACTCAGAATCCCAAGATAATTTATAAACTATGTGTAAAATGACCAAAATGCCTATTCGGTGCATTGTTTGGTCATAAAAGATAATTTACACATATAATTGACATCCTACTGATATTATATCATAAATAAATTATTTTTCCAGAATACTTATAATTATAACATTAAATTATATTCAAGTTTCTTTTATACGGTATGAAATTACCGAAATGCCCTTATGAGGCATAGTTTCGTTTTAAAACCTTAACGGGCATATAAGTTGATATCCTACTGATATTTTAACTTAATTAAAATATAATGGCATATAGAACTTTTCCATGACTTATCTGGTTACCCATTATCGCTTATAAGCGTACGATTGGTTATACGTAACTAGATTACGGGATTTAACCAAAACGGGTTTAACCTTGTCATTTTAATCTCAAAATCCAGAATTTTTATAATTTATCCATATTATACAAGTCAAGGTACTTGTTGGGATTAAACTACATTCTATCCAATCATCGATTAATCTAGCGTCATACGTTTTGATCAAGTACGTTAGTCGGTCTAAGTCAATGACTTAAATAAGACCGTTAGTATTTAGTTGGTTAGTTTATGCCATAATCCAGACTAGAGACTTGCCGGTAAATGCTATCTGCACTTAGTCCTTTTGTGTACGGCTGAGTTATTAAAAATTAAAAGAAGACTAGCTCAGGTAAATACTCTCGACTTATTTCCCCTATACGGGCTTGGGTTACGGTAAATTATTACCGCTTGGTCAGAAATAGGATCAATAGAACGGCGGTTCAGGGCTAGTAAATCCGCATATTCTGTTTTAGTAAGTTTTGTTTGATAATTTAAACATCGGGGGTTAACTACCGTGTCCTAGATATCCTCGGTTCATTACAATAGAAATGACCACGACCTTAGCGCGAGTGTAGGCATACACCCGATAGACGCTCAATTATGCATTCCCACAAGGTTGGGAGGAATTGACTCCTTCGTGAGTCCAAAGTTGTGTGTACGTTAATTGTGTCTCGGTCTCCATACCGGGCCCCGTATGTATGGTCAAACATGTGAATCTGTTAACAAGGTTGGACGGTCAATTAACCCAAGTTATAAAAAGATTTTGTGCTGATACGCACTTAAAACATTTTTGAAATGTTTTCAAATGAGTCAGTCGGGTGTATTTACCAACGAAAGCTGACGTATTTTCAAAAGACTAAACTGCAGGTACAATACGAAAATAGGTCGGAGGTGCTCGGTAGTGATAGAGGATCTTGCAAATCCTAAATCTGCCCAAAGTCTGTTTTATATTCTTTCCATGTACAGTTTATGATCCGCCTGTGGATCTTCTATTACAAGCTTGTATATTATTTTGTATTTTCGAACATCCGGTTTATAATAGTAATTTTACTCCAAGACTTCCGCTGTGCCGTGTTTAATTGACTATGATGATTATCAACTGACGTCACGATACTCCCCACCCGAGCCCACCGGTGTATGGATTTGGGTTGGAAATCCGGGGTGTGACAACAACCAAATCAAACCTAACGATGGTCACGAGATCAGAACCATAACGTGAATGACAATGTATAGCCTTAGTCAGGCAACACTTAAACATCCGTTAATTGGTTCCCGGATCGATTAGACAGAATATCGTATTGGTGATTATTGGTTAGAACACCAACGTATAAAGAGAAGAAGAGAAGGAATGAACAAAGAAAAATGAATCCCAAGCTTCCTATTTATAGGTAAGGAATATGCTTTTCTAGGACGTTTCATATACACCTTCCTTGGATCTTTTCTACCCATATACATCTTCCTTAGATACTTCCTATCCATATACACCTTCCTTAGATACTTCCTATCCATATACACCTTCCTTAGATACTTATCTATATCTATTAAGTTATTAAACTTACTTTAACTATTTAATTAGGTAACTTACTTAACCGATTAATTAATTAACTTACTTAGCTGATTAATTAATTAACTTACTTTGCTTATTTAGCTGTTAAGTTTCATTTTCCGTTAAGTTTCCTTAGCTATTAATTTTACTAAGCTTTCTTAACCGCTACATTTCTTAACCGCTAAGTTTTCTAATTTAGCAGCCCCCGGTTAAGTTCTGATTTCTAGATAAAGACACAATGCAACTCGTGTTAGTGTATTAACCCAATTCAAACTTTAACAAAAATCTCGAGATCAAAACCTCAACGTGATGACAAAATACAGCCTTATACATGCAGTACTTAAACGTCCGTCGATTTGTTTATAGATCAGTCGGACAGAGTATCGTACCAGTGATCAGGGTTAACACACTTTCTACGGAGCAGAGTTTCGAGGTTTATGAGTTCTGACATTAGAATGACAGCACGAGAGAGAAAGAAAGAAAAGTTTTGAGCAAAGTTGAATGCTTAGTGAACGTCCATTATATAGTTGTAATTTGACCCCGTCGCATAGCGCGAAGAGGGTAGGCTAGGGCATAGGTGGCATGAGTCACCACGTAGGCTTGCCACGTGGTGCCACGTGTATTCTGGCGAGAAATAGAGCGTCGTGTCGCGCGACCCCATTTCCTTTTTACTGTCGCGTAGAGCGACGCGACCCAAAACTGGTTTTCTCGTTTCTCATATCGGTTTCTTCGTATGCGTTTGGGGTTTTGATTATTAACTGTTATGAGACCTTTTCAAGGGTTGTTAAAATACTTCGGTAAGCTTCAGCTATCATCCTCGATCCCCACACTAGTCATCACTGTCACACCCCGACCCGCAGCGGAATTAAGAGTCGGGGCATAATTGGGTTATCACCAAAGCACATGACATTTACTATTATGTTTCATAATTAAATGAAGTCAAAGTTACATTTCTCAAACATCCAAACATGTTCATTCATTACAAAGGAAAATAACCAAACATGATAATCCAAATACTAAATCGTTTTATTTCTTCTAATCCAGGTCCTATGTGTTCCTAGCTGCTGCTGGTTCACCTGTATCATGTGTAAAAATGGGAGGTTTTTGGGTCAACATAAGTTGGCGAGTGAACCTTATAGATAAACATTTGATAATGATTTTCTGGTTAGTTTATCAATAAAATATTGTGCATAATCATAAAAGAGCATATGTATGAAATCAAGCAATGGCAAACATCAGTTACAATTATAACATACATTAACAATCGATAGCATACATGAACATACCAACATCATATAATAATTAACATAAATGAACTGTGCGATCAAGGCTCAATCAAACGGAGCCGATCGTATTGCATGAACTGGAAATGTAAATTGAACTGTGCGCTCAAGGCTCAATCAAACGGAGCCGAACGTATTGCATGAACTGGAAATGTAAATTGAACTGTGCACTCAAGGCTCAATCAAACGGAGCCGAGCGTATTACATGTATTGAAATGTAAAATGAAATGACCGATCAAGGCTCAATCAAACGGAGCCGATCGTGCGGGCACGCCCTGATCAACCGCATGATAAAATGGGGATCAAACTCAACCTCGATGGATGGGGAGCTACGGCCTCGGCAATTGCATGTACTGAAATAATAATTTGCAAACAATAATAACTACTTAACAGCGACAAACTAATACACATGTCATGATATGATATATGCACAATAACTTGGTTATAATATGTAAATGAACAAGACACATGATACACCCCAAAAACGTGATTAAAACGGGGAATTTGAAGGGTTCACTCACATTGGGTGCGTTGGATTGGAGATGGTGAGATGCGCACGATTTAGACGAGCGAGTCGACGAGGAATACTAACCTAAATAATAATGGAAAGATATATTAAATGGATAGATTTTATTAAGGATTTTAATGGGATTTTTAGATATATTTTTGTGAGTTTATGGCTATTTTCTATCTTTAAAAATGTTATTTTTAAGTATTTTTAATTGATTTTTAAATTAAAATAAACAAATAAATATTTAAAAAAAATATTATTTTTTTTACTGTTTGACCGTTGACCGGTTCGGTCAGCGGTAATTATTTGCGCCAAGCGGGATTCGAACCGGTGACCTTCCGTTCACGCGCACGTAGCTCTACCAACTGAGCTACGTGACTAACCCGTTAGAAACCCAGTTTTAATTATATTTATATACTTATTCGAATTTACCGAAAATTCCTTTATTTTGCAAAACGTTTTAATCTCATGGACCGGTGCTTGTGACGAGACTCGAACGCGCGACGTGAAGTTTATTTTGCACACAGTCCACCGCTGGACTGTGTGTCTAACCCGGTTATATTCTTGATTTATATTATACTTAACAACTACTCGCTCTAACCCGGTTAGTTCATGAATAAAAAGAAATGTTATTACGTAGAGCGTGTGTGTAGTAAGGATCGAACTCGGGACTTGTATATAAACTTTGCACACAGTCCACCGCTGGACTGTGTGTCTAACCCGTTTATTATCCGAATTTTATTTACTCTTATCCTGTTTTTAAGTTCGTCTTCTTCACTACAATTACCGACTTTACTCAAACAACTGGTTCATGATTTAACTACTTAAATAACATGACTACTAGCTTGAATGTACAAAACCGAACAGTTTGGGGAAAGGAAATACCGGACAGGTCGTCTTCTTTAAAGAGTCCGGCGAAAATCAGATAGCTCTGTTTTTGAACCTCCGGTTGAGAGAGTCTATCAACAGAATTAAGGAATTAGATTTGAAATTGAACCAGAGTACATGGATTATTAGCACGATTGAATGTGTTTACCGTTAACTAGCGAGTTTCCGGCAAATTCCAGAATTTCTCCGGCGAACCCAGAAAATCCAGCAAAGTCTTCTGTGACTGATTTTGAGTGATGGATTAATGTTAGTAGAGTCCTAACAATAGATTGAAACCGCAAAGGAGGAAAATCTTACCGGTTTGTGTTGAACACGGTTTTCCGGCGAGTTCTGCAGAGAATTCCGGCGAACAGTTTTTGGTGCTCAAAAGACTTGAAAACGCGACGAAAAGGAAATGGAGTGTTGTTGTGACAGTTCTGAATCGCACAGATGATTGGAACTTGAATTATTCAGAGTTTGATAACTTTTCGGTCTCAAAAACCGAAACTTTAAGTTCATTCAATTTAGACTTAATTAGAAACCGATATTCATCGGTTATAAGCTAGCTAAACGAGTTTGAACTGATTTGGCGATTCGGTTTACCGATTTCCGTTATGCAGATGGCATTAACGGTTGATTGAGTTTGCGTATAAGATCCAATTGTTTTCCTAAAGTTAACAGAAAACACTTGATGGCGGAGTGGTTAAGGGACGGAATGATAAGTCTTGGCGACAGCTGACCCGGGTTCGAGTCCCGGCAGCTACAATTGATTTTTATTTATTTTATTTTAACTTTTTATCCAATTTAATTTTTATAGTTTAGTTTATTTATTAATTATGTAACGTTTAAACTCAAAATAACCATAAATAATTACTGTATTTTCATTACTTGGTATTTGATTACAAAACGGAGCGGGTTTTGGAGACCCGATTTATACAAATGTTACAGTATCCCCTACTTTTAGGAATTTCGTCCCGTAATTTAAACAGTTGAAGTAGTAGGGAAAAGATGAGGGTATTTTTCACGCATTGAGTCTTCACGTTCCCAAGTAAACTCAGGTCCCCGTTTCGACTCCCAGCGTACCCTAACAATAGGAATGCGACTTCGACGTAGACGCTTTTCTCCATAGTCCATAATCTCTACTGGTCTTTCAATAAAATGCATGGATTCATCAATCTGAATATCCTCCAGTGGAATATGAAGATTCTCATCAGCGAGGCACTTCTTCAAATTCGACACGTGGAATGTGGGATGAATCCTGTCGAGTTCTTCCGGTAGGTCAAGCTTGTATGCTACAGGACCTACTCTTTCGAGTATCTTGAAAGGTCCTACGTAACGTGGTGCTAGCTTTCCCTTTTGACCAAAACGAACTACTCCCTTCCACGGTGATACTTTTAAAAGCACATGATCACCAACGCTAAACTCCAAGGGCTTCCGTCGTTTATCTGCGTAACTCTTTTGACGACTTTGAGCCGCTAGAAGATTGTTTCGGATTTGATGAATCTTATCTGTGGTTTCTTGGATCAATTCTGGACCAGTAATTTGTGCTTCCCCAATTTCGTGCCAACAAACAGGAGATCGACACTTTCGACCATATAAAGCTTCAAAAGGTGCCATGCCGATGCTAGAATGATAGCTGTTGTTGTACGAAAATTCGACTAACGGTAGGTGGGCGTCCCAATTTCCCTTGAAGTCTATGACACATGCTCTAAGCATATCCTCAAGGGTTTGAATGGTGCGCTCAGACTGTCCATCAGTTTGAGGATGATAGGCGGTACTGAGATCTAGTCGAGTGCCCATAGCGGATTGTACTGCTTGCCATGTTCGTGAGGTGAAACGGCCATCACGATCAGAAATAATACTTAATGGAACTCCATGTTGGCTGACGATTTCGTTGATATAAATACGAGCAAGCTTTTCGTTCTTGAAATCTTCTCGAATAGGAATAAAGTGAGCTGATTTTGTAAGTCGGTCTATAATCACCCATATAGTGTCATACCCACTAGAAGTGCGAGGTAACCCGGTAATGAAATCCATGGTTATATTTTCCCACTTCCAAACAGGTATTTCTGGTTGGACTAGAAGTCCTGAGGGTCTTTGGTGTTCAGCCTTTACTTTAGAACAAGTGAGACACTTGGAAACAAAAACGGCAATATCTTTCTTCATTCCAGGCCACCAATAGGTGCACCGTAGGTCTTGATACATCTTATCGGCTCCTGGGTGTATAGAATATCGCGTCTTATGGGCTTCATGCATGAGTGTTTCACGAAGATTGATGTGGTTAGGAATCCATATACGATCTAGGTAATACAAAATACCATCAGATTTAGTTTCAAGTTTTAGCTCGGCTCCACAGGACATCTCTTTTTGCACATCTTCCTCTGTTATGGAAACGTGTTGAGCTTCTCGAATTTGATCCTTAATATTGGTTATAATTTGCGAACATAGGAGATGAATGGAGTTCGCATAACCCTTTCGACTAAGTGCATCAGCCACCACATTTGCTTTACCAGGGTGGTATCTGATTTCACAGTCGTAATCATTTAGGAGTTCGGTCCATCTTCGTTGCCTCATATTTAACTCTTTCTGATTGAAGATATGTTGAAGACTCTTTTGGTCAGTGTATATTTCACACTTCGTACCATAGAGATAATGTCTCCATATCTTAAGAGCGAATACAACGGCTCCAAGTTCAAGGTCATGAGTGGTGTAGTTCTTTTCGTGTGTCTTGAGTTGCCTTGAGGCATAAGCTATGACTTTCCTCTTTGCATGAGAACGCAACCTAATCCTTGCCCTGACGCGTCGCAATAGACCATAAAATCATCACAACCTTCAGGAAGAGTGAGGATTGGTGCATCACAAAGTTTTTGCTTGAGAGTTTGAAAAGCTTCTTCTTGCTTGGGCCCCCATACAAATGGTTTCCCTTTATGGGTTAAAGCCGTGAGTGGCACCGCAATGCGAGAGAAGTTTGAAATGAATCGACGATAGTAGCCAGCAAGTCCAAGAAAAGACCTTACTTTAGTTGGCGTACGTGGAGCTTGCCATTCTTGGACTGCTTTGATCTTTGATGGGTCCACATGTATTCCTTTGTCATTGACTACATGCCCGAGAAATTGCACCTCTTTTAACCAGAATTCACATTTAGAGAACTTGGCATAAAGCTTTTCCTTTTCTAGAAGTGCAAGAACAAGTCGCAAATGACGCTCATGATCAGCTTTAGATTTTGAATAGATAAGAATATCGTCGATGAATACAATAACAAATCGATCAAGGTAAGGTTTGCAGACTCTATTCATTAGGTCCATGAAAACAGCTGGTGCGTTGGTTAATCCAAACGGCATGACCATGAATTCATAGTGACCATATCGAGTTCGAAAAGCAGTTTTAGGGACGTCTTCTTCATGCACTCTAAGCTGATGATAGCCAGATCGAAGGTCGATTTTCGAAAAGCAACTGGCACCTTGTAGTTGGTCAAGAAGGTCATCTATGCGAGGTAAAGGATATCGATTTTTGATAGTTAACTTGTTGAGCTCTCTGTAGTCGATGCACATGCGAAAAGATCCATCCTTCTTCTTTACAAAGAGTACAGGTGCACCCCAAGGCGATGAGCTAGGGCGTATAAATCCCTTGTCAGTCAACTCTTGCAATTGACTGGCTAGCTCTTGCATTTCAGAGGGGGCTAACCTATATGGAGATTTTGCCACTGGTGTAGCACCAGGTATAAGATCGATACGAAATTCGACATCTCTGATTGGAGGAAGTCCTGAAATGTCGTCAGGAAAAACTTGTGGAAAATCTTTTACAACAGGGATATCTTCAAGTTTCTTTTCTGAGGTCCCCTTCTTGATGATATGGGCTAAAAACGCGACATAATTCTTGTGAAGGTATTTTTGAGCTTGAAGACAAGACATTAAGTTGAGCCCTTTCGCCGAGGTTTCTCCAATAATTCGAAGAGTCTGACCGTTTGAAAGAGGAATACGAATAAATTTCTCACGACATACAACTTCCGCATGATGCTGACTGAGCCAATCTATTCCGATTATGATGTCCAAACTTCCCAGCTTCATAGGAATGAGATCGACAGAGAAATCGTGGTCGTTTAGGGTGAGCGTACATTTGCGTAAAATAGAGTCTAACGAAACTGGTTTTCCGTCCGCAACTTCCACCGTTATGGATTCCGCGAGCTTATCCCGATTTTTGCTTAAGATAGGTTCAAATTCTAATGACACGAAACTTCTATCCGCACCAGTATCAAATAACATAGAGGCATATCTACCATTTATAAGAAACGTACCATTGACCACATTGCCGTCAGCTCTAGCCTGGTTTGAGTTAATATTGAAAGCCCTTCCTCTAGCAGGTGGAGGAGCTTGGTTTGCTTGATTCACAGGGTTGGCTTGGGCCTGAGCATGAATAATATTGACCAGCCTTGGACATGTGTTCCTGAAATGACTTGGATCACGCAATTGAAACAAGCCCGCATAGGTTGGCCCATAGGGTAGTTGGGTTGATAGTATGTTTGGGCTAAATGTTGAGTGGGTGGAAATGGTTGTTGTTGGGCTTGACCCATTAATTGTTGGTGGGTTTGGGTTATAGGTTGGTAGCGGTTTGTTCGTTGAAGCGTGCGGCAGGTTTGAACAGTGTGTCCAGCGCGACCGCAGCCGGTACAGTATTGGCAAGGATAGTCAGGGGAGTGGTGATACTGACAACGGTTACATTTTGGTAGTGGCCCTGTGTATGGTCTTTTGTATGGCGCGGGTGGAGGAGTGGCTTGAGTGATGGGTGCAGCAGGAACAGGGGTGTTGGTTTGGGTGACTGCAAAGTTCCTGGTGTTACGCTTCCTCTTGTTAGCAAATTTAGAGGAAGGAGTGTGGTGGTTTGAGGTTTGTCCCTCAGCAGGGGTTTTCTTCTTTTCCTCCTTGAACTTCCCATTGCGAATTTGGTTTTCGGTCAGTTCTGTTGCCAACTCCATGGCAGCTTCGAGTGATATCGGTGAAACGCTGAGGACCGAATCTTGGATTTTCGAGGGAAGTCCTCGAATGTAATGTTCGATCAGACGGTAGGTTGGAGTGAATAAGTTTGGTACCATTTGGTTCAACTCCAAGAACCTTTTGTTGTAAGTAGAGTGATCACCATCTTTTTGCTTCAAGGCATGAAATTCATCTTCCAATTTCTTAATTTCACTTCTAGGACAGAATCGCCTAGTCATGATTTCCCTTAACTCCTCCCAAGTTAAGGCCATCGCATCTTCCGTTCCCCTTTTTCCTTTCTCGGTATTCCACCAAGTGAGAGCTACCCCAAGTAGTCTCCCGGTGGCATAACGAACTTTGCGATCCTCAGGACAATCGCAGTTTAAGAAAACGTTTTCCATCTCCTCGAACCAATGTAGGAGAGCAGTGACTCCCTCAGTCCCTTCGAATTTCGGGGGATCGCAGGACTTAAAATGTTTGTAGGAGCATTTGATGGTAGGAGGGTTGTTGATGATCTGGTCCTGTTGTTGAGGAGGGTTAGTAGGATTTGCAGCAAGGGCTTGTTGTACTTGTACTACGATGTCAGGTAATATCGTGGCCATTTGATTCGCGATATGAGTGGCCAAACGTTCCCGAGACCTTTCCGATTTCCTACTCCTTCGATGCGGTCTAGACGACATCTACAGGATCATAAAATGAGAAGATTGTGAGTTTATGGTATCTTTTTAGGTGTCATGTGTCTTTAAGAAAATGAAAATAACATAAATATCAATAATGCAACTACATCCAAAGGATGTCTTGGGTTCGCTCATGTTGGGCCTCAAATGTCCCCCATACCTTCACCTTCATAGTCATGTGGGCCCCCATGGCTATTGGCTTGGTAGGATTCACATTAGTATTGGCAATTTAACACTTGCATCCCCCGAATGCAAACCACAAAATATGTTCATGAGGTGTTTGGTCGGAACGTGTCCAGGTGTAGACACAATGACAACTCAAAGTGGGGTTAGCTCTCACGACGTTTGGTATAGCATGCTTTGGCCTAATAGGTATTTTGTACTCTCATCGTTAGTCCCCAGGTAGGCAAACTGGTCCTTTATTTTGGATTTATACGAATGCCAGCCTAGACAGGACGTTCCGACTACCGGTACTAGTACCCTTCCAGTTACTACATGCCCGTCATGAGAACTCACTTTGATGAGATTTGAAAACACGAAAATCATTGTAAAATCAATCATGATGTGGTGTGTGCTTGCATGGATGTGATATGTTATGATCATACGATTTCATAATAGGCATTATTTGATAATACATACTTATGAACATGCTTGAACAATATCAAATGTAACATTTAACATAAACATATAAACATCATGAAATTTGGCATATAACACACAAAATTCTTATAAGTTTCTAATCGACTATAGTATAGGCTCTAAGGGTCTAATAACCTATCCTATATCCCTATAGTCATGGCTCTGATACCAATCTGTCACACCCCGACCCGCAGCGGAATTAACAGTCGGGGCATAATTGGGTTATCACCAAAGCACATGACATTTACTATTATGTTTCATAATTAAATGAAGTCAAAGTTACATTTCTCAAACATCCAAACATGTTCATTCATTACAAAGGAAAATAACCAAATATGATAATCCAAATACTAAATCGTTTTATTTCTTCTAATCCAGGTCCTATGTGTTCCTAGCTGCTGCTGGTTCACCTGTATCATGTGTAAAAATGGGAGGTTTTTGGGTCAACATAAGTTGGCGAGTGAACCTTATAGATAAACATTTGATAATGATTTTCTGGTTAGTTTATCAATAAAATATTGTGCATAATCATAAAAGAGCATATGTATGAAATCAAGCAATGGCAAACATCAGTTACAATTATAACATACATTAACAATCGATAGCATACATGAACATACCAACATCATATAATAATTAACATAAATGAACTGTGCGATCAAGGCTCAATCAAACGGAGCCGATCGTATTGCATGAACTGGAAATGTAAATTGAACTGTGCGCTCAAGGCTAAATCAAACGGAGCCGAACGTATTGCATGAACTGGAAATGTAAATTGAACTGTGCACTCAAGGCTCAATCAAACGGAGCCGAGCGTATTACATGTATTGAAATGTAAAATGAAATGACCGATCAAGGCTCAATCAAACGGAGCCGATCGTGCGGGCACGCCCTGATCAACCGCATAATAAAATGGGGATCAAACTCAACCTCGATGGATGGGGAGCTACGGCCTCGGCAATTGCATGTACTGAAATAATAATTTGCAAACAATAATAACTACTTAACAGCGACAAACTAATACACATGTCATGATATGATATATGCACAATAACTTGGTTATAATATGTAAATGAACAAGACACATGATACACCCCAAAAACGTGATTAAAACGGGAATTTGAAGGGTTCACTCACATTGGGTGCGTTGGATTGGAGATGGTGAGATGCGCACGATTTAGACGAGCAAGTCGACGAGGAATACTAACCTAAATAATAATGGAAAGATATATTAAATGGATAGATTTTATTAAGGATTTTAATGGGATTTTTAGATATATTTTTGTGAGTTTATGGCTATTTTCTATCTTTAAAAATGTTATTTTTAAGTATTTTTAATTGATTTTTAAATTAAAATAAACAAATAAATATTTAAAAAAAAATATTATTTTTTTTACTGTTTGACCGTTGACCGGTTCGGTCAGCGGTAATTATTTGCGCCAAGCGGGATTCGAACCGGTGACCTTCCGTTCACGCGCACGTAGCTCTACCAACTGAGCTACGTGACTAACCCGTTAGAAACCCAGTTTTAATTATATTTATATACTTATTCGAATTTACCGAAAATTCCTTTATTTTGCAAAACGTTTTAATCTCATGGACCGGTGCTTGTGACGAGACTCGAACGCGCGACGTGAAGTTTATTTTGCACACAGTCCACCGCTGGACTGTGTGTCTAACCCGGTTATATTCTTGATTTATATTATACTTAACAACTACTCGCTCTAACCCGGTTAGTTCATGAATAAAAAGAAATGTTATTACGTAGAGCGTGTGTGTAGTAAGGATCGAACTCGGGACTTGTATATAAACTTTGCACACAGTCCACCGCTGGACTGTGTGTCTAACCCGTTTATTATCCGAATTTTATTTACTCTTATCCTGTTTTTAAGTTCGTCTTCTTCACTACAATTACCGACTTTACTCAAACAACTGGTTCATGATTTAACTACTTAAATAACATGACTACTAGCTTGAATGTACAAAACCGAACAGTTTGGGGAAAGGAAATACCGGACAGGTCGTCTTCTTTAAAGAGTCCGGCGAAAATCAGATAGCTCTGTTTTTGAACCTCCGGTTGAGAGAGTCTATCAACAGAATTAAGGAATTAGATTTGAAATTGAACCAGAGTACATGGATTATTAGCACGATTGAATGTGTTTACCGTTAACTAGCGAGTTTCCGGCAAATTCCAGAATTTCTCCGGCGAACCCAGAAAATCCAGCAAAGTCTTCTGTGACTGATTTTGAGTGATGGATTAATGTTAGTAGAGTCCTAACAATAGATTGAAACCGCAAAGGAGGAAAATCTTACCGGTTTGTGTTGAACACGGTTTTCCGGCGAGTTCTGCAGAGAATTCCGGCGAACAGTTTTTGGTGCTCAAAAGACTTGAAAACGCGACGAAAAGGAAATGGAGTGTTGTTGTGACAGTTCTGAATCGCACAGATGATTGGAACTTGAATTATTCGGAGTTTGATAACTTTTCGGTTTCAAAAACCGAAACTTTAAGTTCATTCAATTTAGACTTAATTAGAAACCGATATTCATCGGTTATAAGCTAGCTAAACGAGTTTGAACTGATTTGGCGATTCGGTTTACCGATTTCCGTTATGCAGATGGCATTAACGGTTGATTGAGTTTGCGTATAAGATCTAATTGTTTTCCTAAAGTTAACAGAAAACACTTGATGGCGGAGTGGTTAAGGGACGGAATGATAAGTCTTGGCGACAGCTGACCCGGGTTCGAGTCCCGGCAGCTACAATTGATTTTTATTTATTTTATTTTAACTTTTTATCTAATTTAATTTTTATAGTTTAGTTTATTTATTAATTATGTAACGTTTAAACTCAAAATAACCATAAATAATTACTGTATTTTATAACTTGTTATTTGATTACAAAACGGAGCGGGTTTTGGAGACCCGATTTATACAAATGTTACAATCACTATCTTCACTCTCCTCCTCTTCCATTTCCTCATTATCACTCTCCTCATCATCATCACCCTCTTGCTCATAAACCAGAATATCAGGTATCGGATCCACATGATCATACTGTCCCGAACCAGATCCATAACCAACAGGATGACTCGATCCAAACTGAACTGGCATTGGAAACTCACCCGGATCTACATATGGCTGAAAGAAATCCAGAACTCCTATGCTCATACGAGCCATAATATGCCTCAACGCATCACCCTAGCGGTCTTGTCTTGTGTGTATCATCCCAAAACCCTGATCCATCTGATTGTAAAATGACTCTAAAGTAAGCGGATCTGGTGGTGGCTGATGTCAGGGGTACTGTGGTGCTGGTATCTCCTGCCTCTGACGAGGTCTCTGCCTACGAGTCAGGTAAATACCATTCATAACATCATGAGCTGGAAGACCCTCAGGTGGCTGGACCTGAGGTCCCTGTCTAACCCCATCCTAAGTAACCACATCAGTCAATGTAAGAATACCTGCCAGCTGAAGGTCCCTAATCTCAAAGAACTTCGAAGCCGGTCCCGCAGTCAAATTCTGCTAATTATACTTCTCAAACACCCCTATGTTCTCAGTCAGCCTAGTAATTTACGAACCCATGTCCAAAGCGTCTTACGGCCCCCTCTACGTGCACGGTTAAAAGACCACGCCAAAACACTCGCCATATTCATATTCCGACCTTGCATCAAACACATTAGAACGAACAAGTTTGTCCAATTAGCCTTGTTCTCACCAGATTTCCTACCAACCAGAGTGGTAGAAAATATCTTCAGCACATATTTCAAAACAGGGTCCTTGACTGACGTAATCAAGTTCATACGGGCGAATGGGCGATCAGCAATGGTGGCCCAAAAACTAGCTAACTCAGCACTACCCAAACTCAACTCCCTCGAAGTCACATACGCACCCCTCAAACCAGTCAGAAACTCCGGGGTCACTACCTCCTCCGTCGTATAAAAACTACTAGCTACAGAAAACTGCGGGATGGACATCTCATGCACCATCCTCCCTAGACTAAATGACACCGCACCTCTCTCCCTAAATGCACCTTCCTTATGCTGGCAGGTGGAGTGAAATTCTAGCACTAGGTCCTCATAGTGCTCCCAGTAGCAGTCTACCATATCCCTAACCTTACTAGCCAACCACTGTTCAACCCTTTCTCTCTCTCCCATCACACCTAACCAATCCCAATCTATCGTTCTATGCTCAAACACTTCCGTAGTTATAATTTTATGCATTTTTTCCATTCCTATGAATTAATCTCGAACTGTAGAACCGAATGGTCTCTCAATCGTGGAACTTGGGCTAATGGAATCTATTCCGGACCTTGATATCTAATACGTATGCGCCTCGGATCCGGAACAACAGCTTGCGGATCCAGGACCCCACGTGGGCGTTGTGGTGGCCCTCTACGTCTTTTACCTCCGGCCCCATGGATACTACCCGCACCTGACATATCTGCAAAATAATGTTAACACAAGGAAAGAGGCAACATATCAGTAATCACAAACAATTTTTTGTATTTTTAATTTTTAAATTTCTTTGTATTTTTAATTTTTTTCTAAAAATGGAAATACCTGTATAGCATTGCATTCGCTGCTGAATCCAAAAATAAAGGTGGGTTACCCTTTACAAAAGCATAAGTTACAAACAACCTCGCCTAAATGGAGATTGAATATGGACGAAGTGTTTTGTACTCGTACACGCATATAAGTAAACCCGAAACCAAACTATAACTAAAACAAAACCAGACTCAGAACACAAGACTCAATGTACACTACATCCTCCCGGCACTTTAGTTGTCCCAATTAAAACCCAAGTGCCTACTAAACCGGACATTGAGTCCAAACTTGCGTAAAGATGAAAGCTTTTTAGTATGTCAAAACGTAATTTAAGTCGAAAAATTCCGCCTAGTTAAAGGAGATTTTAAACGATTAAATTTGGAAATCACAACGCAAGTTTGGAGCTTTATGGAAATGTAGCAATAATAATAATTCAGTTCAATGTCCATAACACACCCAATCCATGCCACCCACAACCATTAACCACTAGACATTATGCTAAATTATGACTCGAAACTGACCCAACAAGAACTGACACCTAAACATACAATGCTAACCTCAAACTACTAAGAAACGATTAACATACAGGAAATGTACAAGAAAACATATCGAATTCGTGATGAACAAGAGAAAATTTTCAACTTTTTCGTTCGAAACGTAAAGTCCATGGTGTGGTTGAATGTGCGGTGAAACGGGTGAAATTGATGGTTTGGAATGATGGGGAAGTGAAATGGATTATTTGGGGTGAAAATGGAAGAAGAATGGTGAAGTTTGGTGGTGGTTGTGGTGGAAAATGGTGGTTTTTGGTTGGTAGTTGTGTTTTAGGGTTTTGAGAGTGATTTAAGGAAGACAGGGGAAAGTGGAAAGTGGAAAGGTATAGCCGGAGTAATAGGGCATCGTGTTACGCGACAGGTATAAGGGTAAGACTACACGTGCATCTCGCCTTAGTGGAATTGGATAGTGGTTTAAGGAAGGCTTCGCGTTACGCGAAGGCCTTGAGGTTAAGGGGCCGTGTGATGCGACGAGTCCTTTTTAGGGTAGGGTTCATTTGGGGCATGGCGTTACACGAAGGGTATGATGGTTATGGGGTCACGCAACATCTAGGGCCTATTTTAAAAGAAAGTTTTGAAATTGTTGCCTTTCATGCCATAGAAAAATTTTCCAACTTAACCAAACCTCCCAAAAACCATTCCCAAAAATTTTCTAACACTTGGACTTACCTAGAACTCCGTTTTCTCTTTAATTCTCGCTCCTTTCGGTAATGAATTCCTGCAAAAGACTAAAAAACACAAAACACAAGACTGAAAGTCTACAAAAAACTACCGTGAGCTACCAAAAGACTCAAATCACGACTCGATACAAACGGTACACACTCTACACTTGAGTATTCACCTAGACTCTAATCAGTGGTGCGCAGGGGGAATTTGTGAGGAGTTTCCTCCATCTCGGTAGGATCAATCGGTCCTCCTAAATAGTGTTTTTGAACATATGGCCATTCACTTTCCAAGTATTTCCGTCGGTTTCATTTGCAACTTCACTACACCATAAGGAAACATTTCCTTCACTACATATGGCATGTCCATTTCGACTTCAACTTTCCACCGAACAATTTCAAACGTGAATTGTATATGAGGAGCTTGTCTCCTGCCTTCAACTCCTTCAAACCTCTTAATTTTCGTTCATGCAACGCCTTCGTCTTTTCCTTAATACTCCAAGAACGTTCATACGCATACGCGGCATCTCTATGTGCTTCCAACTCGTGGCATTGAAAGTAACGTTTCCTAGCGGCTGGGGTAAGATCTAGATTAACGATTTTAAGAGCCAAAAGCGCACGGTGCTCTAATTCCACGGGCAGATGGCAAGCTTTGCCATAGACGATCATGAAAAGAGTGGTAGTTAAAGGTGTCTTGTAGGCGGTTTGAAATGCCCACAATGCACCGTCAAGCTTGTCCGACCAATCTTTCCTACTTTTTCCTACCGTTTTCTCTAAGATTCTCTTCACCGCTAGATTCGTATTTTCGACTTGATCGCTAGTTTGAGGATGGTATGCGGTGGAAAAACGATGAGTAACTCCATAGCGTGCTAATGCCTTCTCCATCACGGCATTGCAAAATTGGGTACCACGGTCACTTATGATGGGTCGCGGTGTACCGAAACGTGTGAACAACTTTTTGAGGAATCTCACTACCACTCGGGCCTCATTCATAGGTAAAGCTTGAACTTCAACCCACTTAGAAACGTAACTATTGCCACGAGGATGTATCTATTCCCATTAGAGACGGGAAAATGTCCCATGAGGTCGATGCCCCACACATCAAAGATTTCAAGAATTTGGATTGGATTATGGGGCATCTCATCCTTGGATGAGATATTGCCGGCACGTTGGCATGCATCGCAACTCCTAACAAACTCTAAGGTATCCTTAACTATCGAAGGCCAATAGAAACCGCAATCGGAAACTTTTTGGGCGCTAACGTGTGGATCGTGGCGACCTCCTATGAATCCCTAGTGAACGTGCCTAAGGATCTCTAGCCCCTCTTCTCTTGGAACACATCTCTTAAGGATTCGATCTCCTCCTATGCTAAAGAGGTACGGATCATCCCAAATGTACCTCCTTGTATCCCGAAAGAACGTATTTTTCTATTGGGTGGTCATACCCTTCACTACGGCTCCATACGCTAGATAATTTGCCAAGTCGGAGAACCATGGCAAACCCTCTTTCTCGGCCGCTACAAAATGTATGGATTCGTGAGGGAATTTATCTCCTACCGCCTACTCACGAATTTCCTCTCTCTTAGGATCTTCTAAGCGTGACAAATGATCGGCGGCTACATTCTCCTCTCCCTTCTTATTCCTAATCTCTATGTGGAACTCGGAGATCAAAAGAATCCACCGAATGAGACGGGTTTGGTGTCTTTCTTTTGGAAGAGAAAACAACATGGAGTGATCGGTGAAAACTATGGTCTTGGAAAGCACAAGGTATGAGTGAAACTTATCAAACGCGAATACTACATCTAAGAGTTCCTTTTTCGTGGTGGAATAGTTGTCTTGAGCATCATTGAGAGTTTTGCTCGCGTAGTAGATCGGATGAAAGTGTTTCTCGATTCTTTGGCCCAATACCGCACCGACGACATAGTCATTAGCATCGCACATGAGCTCAAAGGGCAAGCTCAAGTTGGGCAAAACAAGGATGGGGGCACTAACTAGCTTTTCCTTCAAAAAGTCGAAAGCTTCAAGGCATTCGTCCTCAGGTATGTCTTTTTCAAGGAGTCGGGTCATGGGGCTAGTGATCTTTGAATAATATTTAATGATACGCTATAGAAGCCCGCATGACCAAGGAAACTACAAACGGACTTCACACTCGTGGGTGGTAGCAACCTACTAATTGTGTCTATCTTAGCCCTATCCACTTCAATCCCCTCTCTAGATATTTTGTGGCCTAACACTATCCCCTCCGTCACCATAAAGTGACACTTTTCCCAATTTAGCATCAAGTTAGTTTCTACACACCTTTTCATCATCCTATCTATATTGAGAAGACACTACTCGAAAGTGCCACCATAGACCGAGAAATCATCCATGAAAACTTCCTTAGAAGTCTCAAGCATGTATTGGAAAATGGCGACCATGCATCGCTGAAAGGTAGCCGGAGCATTACATAATCCGAATGGCATGCGCGATACGCATAGGTGACGTAAGGGCATGTGAAGGTCGTCTTATGTTGATCCTTCAGTGCGATGGGGATTTGAAAGTAATCTGAAAAACCATCGAGAAAACAATAGAACTTTTGACCCGCCAGACGCTCCAACATTTGATCGATGAAAGGAAGTGGGAAATGGTCCTTCCGGGTGGTTTCATTTAACTTTCGGTAGTCAATGCAGACGCGCCAACTGGTAACCGTACGAGACGGGATAATCTCATTCTTTTCATTCATAACCGCTGTCATCCCTCCCTTCTTTGGGACAACTTGGGTTGGACTAACCCGTGGTAAATCAGAAATGGGGGTAGATCACCCCAGCATCTAACAATTTGAGAACCTCCTTCGTCACTACCTCTTGCATGTTCGGATTGAGGCGCCGTTGAGGTTGCACCACCGACTTATATTCATCTTCCATGAGTATTTGGTGGGTACAATAGGCGGGGCGTATGTCCTTGATATCCGATAATCTCCATGTAATGGCCTCTTTGTTCACCCTCAAAACCTCTAATAACCTAGATTTCTCTTCCTCCGCCAATTTAGATGAAATAATAACGGGTAAGTTTGACTCCTCACCTAGAAAAGCATACTCTAAATTGGATGGAAGGATTCGGAGGACCGGAAGGTGGTGGGGAATTATGGGGTGACGACTTCGGTGTGAAGTCAAAGTTCGGTGGTTTAGATTGGAGGGTAGAGTCAGAAAAGGCGGAAGATGAACAATAAGATGTACTAACCTTTGGTGTAGAAAAGGAGAAGGAAGACTTGTCCGTTGGCGGCTTCGGCGGCGGTCCTTGAGAACGTGTATGGGGCATCCACTGCAAAACCGACAATAAACAAGTAAGAAGACTCTAACGAATGACTCGACAAAATATAAAAGAAACTAAAACTATTAAGACTCTTACAATTCAAACAAACAAATAGCATGTATGATGTCAATTAAGTCCAAACAAGTTAATCAACGCAATTCCAAAGAGTCCCCAGCAACGGCGCCAAAAACTTGATGTGTTAAAAGTAGTTTAATAAAAACAAACTAAATTAACATTCTAGACTCAAAGTAATACTCTAGACTCTCTAAAACTCTACTAAACTACTAACCGGCAAGTGAACCGATCGACTCTAGTAAAGCTAAGTAAGTACGGATATCGAACCCACGAGACTCTATTTAACTACGTTAACAAAAATCTATCTAGACCTAGATTGACACGGACATAACACTAATTGATTTTATGTTGGGGGGGGGGGGTTCTAAAAATCCTAAATTTGCAATTAAATTAAATACTAATTAACTAGACGAACTAGAATATGAATTGGAACGAGAGTTGAACTTAGTAATGATAAAATACTACCTAGGTTGGAATCCCACTTAATATCGAATGCTTTCTACCAGAAACTAATGTGATATGGAACCGGGATCTTTATGTGCTAAATCACAAGAGAAACCGAATTGGACCCCCAACCCGAAACCTATGGAACTCTAAAGGATTTTTACATCTACCGGTTAACTAAACTCCCATACGGTTGTCTAACTTTCTAAAAAAGTGCCATAAAGTGACAAACTACCTCATAGCGGAAATTCTAAGGCAACTAAGGATTTGATTTGGTTTAATAGACAAGATAATGGCAAGGCAACTAAAATTGGTTTTTTACAAAACCTAATGCTAGCAATTTACCAACCTAGACCTATTAATAACCTATCACTTTACGGTGACTATAGTTAGTAGAATATCAAAATCGGATTAAAGCTTGAATATTGTTTCTAAGGTTTATTTGCCAATTCACCAAACGATTACCCAAACCCGCAAAGACCCGATAAGCAACACAAACTCATAATATGAAAGACATTTAACAGAATTTATGTGTAACAATAAACAATTAATAATCAAGTTAAAATACGCGTACACACCAAATCAAGAAACCAACGTTTACTACTTTTCAAAGAAAATCCATAATCAACTAGAAACTAATAAAAATTTAATCTTTAACAAGTTTTTATCCTAACCTAAGTAGTTTAAGGAATTTAGCCAAAAAAACACGGTTTCAAGAACCAAAACAAACATCTTAACAAATGAATTCCTTGACAAAAAGTAAGAAAATAAAGAACAAAATAATTTGGGAGCAAAACCCATTAAATCTTCACTCCTTCGTCTTCCAGCTCCTACTAGATGATTCCTATGCTTTGGAAGCTTCAAAACCGTGCTAAACTTGCTGTGAATTCGCCCAAGATCACCCAAATTCGTAACTAGGGTTTACTTGCATGTTAAAGATGTTTATATATAGCTTTCAGCAAGAATCCAACACCATTAACAACTATACCGCTAACAATACCCCCGACGTGTTGTGCGACGGGTATCCCACATAGAATCCGCGTGACACGACGCGTCCCTTTTACACAAATAATATTATATTGCTTCACGTTACACGAAGCCTTAACTTCTTCACCTTCGCGAAGCGCGACGGTGTCCTTTTTCCATAATTCTTCGATTTTCATTCCCGTTTAGCTACGACTTGACCCGATTCTTGCTGCTAACTTTTTTCCAGCAGATTTTACTTGTATTCTTCACTTTTCAGCAATGAGGACCTGCGAACAAACAAACTATCAAAAGAAACTATATCTACCTAAAAATCGAAATAAACGAATACGAAAAATGTACAAACTATAAACGATAAATAAATGTATTTTACAATACATCATAACTCAACTATGATTATTACTTACTTGAGACACCCTCGTTTTTATAATCAAAGAATCAAAGTGACAATTACCGAATCCACGCCGATTGCTCGAGAAACCCTCTAGTTCTATAGAATCTTAAAAGCAATGTTGATGGGATTTTCAACCGACTTTGCCCCCTGCGACTTTGGTTGCCATGTTCATTTCTGAGTTGTCATTTTTAGCGCTTGATCATCTTTGCTACCCCTCCAGTTTGGCAATTGGCACTTTTATTGTCTACTCCATTTTACATGTTTTACAAACAAACTCATCCAATTCATAATATTCCAACTTTTCCCTTAGTACCATATATACTATACATTTTTAACGTATTAAGTATTTTTACTAATTTAGTTTTCCTTCGATAACTTTTGTTCATTAATTTCTTAAAAAAAACTAATTTGTCGTTGTCATTAAAAATTTTGTAAAATATCATTTTGACCCCTTCGAGTAAGTTTCGAGTTTACCCTATCTCCCTTTACCTGAAAAACGCTACTTTTACATGCATATTTTTATGTACGTGTTCGGCAAAAACTTTTTTCTGAAAGTGAGTGAGGTCAAGTAGTATAAGTTTTTTTCGCTTATTTTAGGTAGGTTTTGTAAATTTTGTTTCTAAGTGATTGGAGTCAAATTGTGGTTTTTTAAAAGCTTTAATAAATCCCTTTTGATTACACGTGTCAGTTTTCTTTTATGCCCCTTATGTTTTCAATGTATGAATCGGGTCACATATAATACATTATGATTGTACGGTATAAATTCTATTTACTTAATGTTTTGATCCGGTCACAATGCTTATATAGGTTACATTAAGTTCAATCGAATACGTCTAAACACTGTGGATCACATAAGGCCTCGGCTAATCCATTTGATGTATTGGTACCACAACTTTACTAGTTATAATAAACAATTATCAAATTATGTGAATAGTAATTTTGACTTTTATTTTTTCAATTACACACCTTATACAATAAATAATATCTTTTTTAACCCCAAAGTTTATAATAGTTACTAACTTGCGTGAATAGTGACCATGATTTTTTTTAAAGTTTCTATTACACACCTTATACTCTAAATAATATACGTTTTTAGCCCTATGGTTTTGTTTTTTTTTCTTATAACTTTCAATAAAACATTTTTATAAAGACTAAATATGCAGTTGTGTTAAATTGTTTTTTTCTCTACATTTCGATATTGATTTTATTTAAAACAGAGTTGTATCCAAAAAAATAATGATATGGTGAAGAATTGAGTCGGTTATGACCAACAACATCGGCACCGGTATCGTGTTATCAGAACTGGTATTCGTATTCGTTTTATGATTTTCGATCGACGTAAAAGACAACTTTATTTTTTGAGTTACATTATACAACTTTGTGTAATAAAACAATTGTATTTTACTATACCGACTCAGTTCGTCATCACATCGTTTTTTTGAGTACAACTCTTTCTCAAATAAAATTTATATCGCAAGTTGAGAAAAATATCAAATGCAACTCCATATAATGAGTTTAATCTATATAAGTACCACTATCATACAAGTACATATATTATATAAGATGAATGCTGATATAATTTTAACATATCACTACTTCAGTTTTTAGTTTTTTTTATTAATACTATAGCGAATAAAAGTGTTGTAATTAACCAACTCAATTAATATCGATCGAACTTCGGCCACTAACACAATACTTGCTATTTTATTTGAAGTAAATTTCATCGATATACACTAAAAGCGTGAGAGATCGTTTAGCGATCATCCTCAGCGTTGAAGCAAGATAGCACTCTTCCCTATCAAAGCGTATTCTTCACTCTGGACGGTAACATATCATCAATTTCAGGCATCTGACATCTGATCGCTATCAAAATCATGATCACTACGGTAACAGCAATCTCCAAACGAGTCATATCTAATCAATTTATGTCAATTTAACTACAATCTGACAAACATGCAGCAAAGAAGTCCTACAGGAGGGGGTTTGCAGAGCCCTAGATCCCCTTCTTCACAACCTCCGTTTCTATCGGTATCCGTCACTGATCCTGCTAAAATGGGCAACGGTGTTCAAGCTTATATCTCCTATAAAGTCATCACTAAGGTGGTTTCATCATTCATGTATTAATTGTTTAATACCGTTAAGATATTGATCGATTAAGATGTGGTTTGTTGTTGATTGGGTTTATGTAACCTAGGTGAAGTTTAATCATGAATTATTGAACTCATCACATGTAGTTAGGGTTAGGGTTTCTAACTTTATAAGCCCTAGTGTGGTTTCATTCAAATGCTCATTTTGCAGACAAATTTACCGGAATATCTGGGATCAGAAAAGATTGTCATTCGACGTTATACGGATTTTGTTTGGTTGCGTGATCGTCTCTTTGAGAAGTATAAAGGTGTCTTCATTCCTCCGCTCCCGGAGAAGAGCACTGTAGGTAAGATATAGCATGCTTTGTTATGTTTTACCTACTTGATCAATAATTTGTTGACGTTACATTCGTTTAGTGATTTATAGTGTATCCTTTTGGAAATTATGCATTTGGTAACCTTTTCTAAGTTTTTCGTTCTTTTAGTTTTATTAACATCTTTAGTTGATATCGATGTATATATTATTGTATTCTTAGATGCATCACTCTATGTTTATATGTTTTACTGGAATCATACTTCTTATTGCTCCGGTACTAGTTGACTTGGAGCTCTTATCCATTCGCGGTGTAGTGATTATTGGGATTTGGGATCTATACAGTTTTGTGTTAAAAAGTTCCTATGAAAGCAAAATTTAATAAATATCTATCTTGATTTTTTCGAACACAAATGACATAGGGATGTGTGTAACTGTGTATGCGTGTCTGTAACTCTGTATGTATGTAATAGTGTAATACAGATATGTATTCATGGGAGTATATAATGTTGTTAAATATAAGAAGTTCCCTTCAGTGTAGATAAATTGAAGGATCTTGTGGACCCAAATCTTTAAAAATCAATTTGTAACAATGCTAATGGGCAAATAAGCATTTCAGCACAAATAATACTTATAGTAAAGGAAATATAATGATGATTGTGGTTAATAGAAATAAGATTGAATTTATTTAATTTTCTACTTTATGCATATCGCTTTTTCATGACTGATTATGACATCACTAACGCAGAGAAATTTAGATTCAGTGCTGAGTTCATTGAAATGAGACGTCAAGCATTGGATAAATTTGTCAATAGGATTGCGATACATCATGAACTCCAACAAAGTGAGGACCTCAGAACCTTTTTGGAGGCTGATGAACAGGTAAACGTTACGGTTTTGACTTTTGACCGCTTAGTTATAAAAGGGTTAAATGCATAAGACGGTAACCTTAGTTACCTTTATACGCAATTAACATTTTTAAATGTCTTTATCCGCTCCATAACTACACTACGAAAGCGTTTAATTCAACCTTTTTTGTTCTCGTGCATGATATTTGTTGTCCTTTTTATGTATAGTAAAATAGTTTAGTTAGTGTCTTTTAGTGAAGTTCTTTGCAAAACATGTTGATATTTTCAGTAGTTTAAATAATTTATTTTATGCTACATGTTTGGCTGCTTTTACAGACAATGGAAAGAGCAAGGTCACAAGATACTGGTATCTTCAAGAAGAAACCATCTGATTTAATGCAGATTTTCTGGGTAAAAAATAATATTGAACTGATAACAACTGAAAGTTTTTTACTTAATATTTAATGTTTCAGTATCATGTTATGAATGTGACAGGGTGTTCAATCTAAAGTTACCGATGTAGTTCTTGGGAAAGAAAAGCCAGTGGAAGAATCAAATCCGGAATACGAGAAATTTAAAAACTATATATTCGAGCTTGAAGATCACCTAGCCGAAGCCCAAAAACACGCGTATCGTCTAGTAAAGCGACATAGAGGTATCCTTTTTCGTCTATAAAGGGTCAAGCGGGTAAAGAAAAAAAAGTATAGATCAAAAGGGAACTGGTCAAATGGGTAGAAAGTTGACCTAAGTGTGTTTCTTTAACCGTGTAAGTAGGGCTGCAAACGAACCGAACGATCACGGACAAGACTTTGTTCGTGTTCGTTTATTAAAAAAATTTATGTTCACGAACACTGAAACACTTAATGAACGAGATTTTCTGTCCGTGTTCGTTCGTTAAAGAAATGAGCGTGTTCATGTTCGTTTGTTAATTTTAGGTAACGAATGTTCATTAAGACAAACGAACACAAACTACTGTTCATGAACACAAATGAAAACAAACGAACACAAACAAGCGTTCATGAACAAAATATATAATACACTGATACTTATTGCAAATATTTTATTTGTCAGAATTGAAGTATTTATATAAAATTTAAAAGTTAAAAGCACTAATAAACTATTGAACACAAACGACCACGTTACCGAACGTTCACGAACATAATTGAACAAACGCGGCCTTTGTTCATGTTCGTTCATTTATTAAATGTATGAACGGAAACGAACTTCCGTTGAATGGTTCTTGAACTGTTCGTTGAACGTTTGGTTCGTTTGCAGCCCTACGTATAAACATCCTGATTTTTTTAAATAGATAATGACTAAAATACTATATATTTTGTAATCAGAATTTGTGTTGTTATTGCTACAGAATTGGGGCAATCACTATGCAGATTTCGGTAAGGCAATTAAGCTTCTCGGTGCATGTGAAGGAGATGCTCTCGGGACTGCGTTTTCTGAAGTTGGAGCAAATCAGAGATGCTATCTATCAAACTGCAACGAGAAGTCAGTTTCTATTTATTATTTTAAAAGTTTACATCAGTTTTGTAATAAGAAAATAGAATTTTAAATTCTTTATGTGCTCTATTGTTAAGGCCCAACATCTTTTAATGAATTTTGAAGAACCTTTGAAAGACTATGTGCGTTCTGTGCAATCAATCAAGGCAAGTGTTTGGGTTCCGAATTCCTGTCATTGACCAAATTCGTTGACCGCATACATTTTTTTTGTTACTAAATCGTTTTCTTGTATATGATATGTGAAACAGGGTACAATAGCAGAGAGAGCCAATGCGTTTAGGCAGCAGTGTGAATTGGCTGAAACGATAAAGCTTAAGGAAATTGATCTGTACGACTTCCATTATTTTATATTTTAGAAATTTAGATTATTATCATTTTTGTAGTGATGGTACGTATTTGTTTTACATAAATTTTCAGCAACAAAATGAGGCTAATTCGATCTGAGAAGTTGTACGATGCAGAACGTGAATATGAGGAGGTAAGTAATAAGTATGCTTATTTATTTCTATGCTACTATTTTTTTATAATATAAAGAGTATATACATGAGTATAAACTCTAGAATAAGTACTCCCAAAGTATAGAATTTTCATTTTTCTTATATGCAATTGTAAACGGAATGCAGCTAAAAGCCAATAGTCTGGAAGCAACTAGGAGATTTGAGACGATTGTACGGTTAATGAATGAAGAGACTGTGCGTTTTCAAGAGCAAAAGACGCAAGACATGGGTCGGGCTTTTCATGAATTTGCAAAGGGCCAAGCCCGTTTAGCCAATGCTATTGCTGATGCTTGGCGAAGTCTTCTTCCAAAACTCGAGTCTCTCTCTGTCTCATAACATGTTTCATTTCTCTAGAGTACTCGTTATGTTTTCGTTTGTTTGTATCTTAATACACAACCTGTTTGAAGTTGTAAGTCGTGTATTTCTGCCTAACAAACAGTAGGAACATTTTATTTCTCTATTTTCCGCTACATTTTTTTATTTATATTGTTTATGTTCTATATACATACCATAATCAACATTTGAGTTAGTTTGCTTGCAAACCATTCCTTTTATCTTGTAGTTTGTTTTGTTTTTGTTGTTTATATTGCAACACAATGTACAAGTCTATACACTTTTGATGACTTTTACTAGTATGAAAGAAACAAAGCTTTGTTGTGTATATTTTCAAACATGTACCTTTACCATCCATTGAACCATCCTTTTTTTTGACAACTATTAACATAGCCACAAGGGTGATTAATTTCACCGAGTGCGACATGATCCATGTGTTGACATGATCCGTATATTGACATGATCCGTCAATCAAGTGATTATGACTTATGGTTCAAGAGCCAACCGGACGACGAAAATGTGAATTTGTTGTTAAGAAAGACAATTCAATTAAACACACATGTCCCCTCACTTCCAACAATATAAGACAGCTTTAGAACGTGATAGTTTAGTTTTAGAAATTAAAAATATAGAAACATATTAACAAGTTTACAAATTAAATCCAAATTCTCCTATACTTCTTCATTTTTCACGCATTGCATGAACATTTTCAAGTTTAAGGTATTTTCTGCAGAAGATTGCAACCATGCGTTTGACGAACCACTCCATAACAACCATTGGTGCCAACTCAGTGAACCTACATTTGGACTCCTGTAATAAACAATTTTAATAAGCTAAATATCTGTTATAATCATATGTTACACATTATATATTGACTATAGTTATAATCGGTTAGTTATTACTTTGTATTAAACTTTTTAAACTAATAACATAATATTACACTGCACCTTAAAAACTTCAATATAGTTAAAAGCAGATCTTCAATAAAAACTATAGATAACGAAAAAAGTTATTGTATTAAATGTTTATGCATAAACACCCCTAAACAATATTTAGTAACAAATTTTATAATATTTATTTTATCTGGATATTAATTAATATAACACAATGGAGCTTTAAGGAGAAACAAACTTACCTTTTCCATCTCATAATCAAACAAATATTCTGGGAGCATAAGAACCAGCTCTTCTTTCGAACCCTTTTCTTCATCAACTATGCAACTCTCAAACATGCTTCCTTCTTCAACAACTCACGCTCCATCGCCATTCGAAACAATATCGGCGCTCTGATCAACGACGGCGTAACAATAGGCGGTTCATGGCAAACTGAACGCGGAACATGGTAACACCTATCAAAAAACGGATGTTGAAGCGCATCCATCGCTGTTGGCCTCATAGACGGATCCCATGAAAGAAGTGAGGCAATCAAATTAACCGCATCCGCGCTTGCATTCGGCAACAATGCAGAAAACTGGTAACCAAAAAGCCCAACAGGAAACTGATACTTCATTTTCCTCGCAAGATCAAGACCACCTGGCCATGTAGTTTCTGTTGGTGTCCCCAACACTTTACACATCTTGTACAATAAATCGGCTCCAGAACAACCTTTCAACAACGGTTTGAGGGTAAACAATTCCGCCATGATTACACCCATAGCCCATATATCAACCGTAGTATCATACACCGGAGATTCAAGAAAAACCTCTGGGGCACGATACGCGGGGGTTGTAACATTATGGCTGAGCGGTGGGTGACTACTACACTCGCGGGTGAAACCTAAGTCACCGATCTTTATCGCATTTTTGGAAACGAGAAGATTTGAAGGTTTAAGGTCCCGGTGAATATAGCCATGATGGTGAATGTGTGCAATACCTTGAAGGATTTGAAAAGACATGTCTCTAATCTCGGATTCAGAGAATGGTTTCGTTTGGTTGATTATACGATCGTAGAGGCTGCATTCCATGTATTCGAATACCAAGAACACGATGCCTTGTTTATTGATTATTTCTTTAAGTTTCACTATGTTTGGATGGTTGTTTAGGTTGATGAGTGAGTTGATTTCTCTTATATTCATGCAGTCTTTTACTGAATACTTTCTTGCGTACAGTTTCTTGATTGCAACTGTTGCACCATCATGCAGATTCAATGCTTTGTAGACGACACCGTATGATCCACGACCAACTTCATCGATCTTTTGATATTTATCCATGGCGTACGTACGTAACACACAATTAGAAGAATGACAGAATATTATGGATACAAAGACGGATAGAAGAGAGTTGAATTATTTAGTGAGTATACATATATATGTATATATATATATATATATATGTACATGTAAGTATTGGTTTTATATAAGGATTGTTATCTTATCTTAGGCTGCAAGTTTTACTTTGAGGTATTTTAACAAACCTACAAATTTACGAAGTTAAAATAGGTTCGAGTTCGAATTGGAATTTAGTTCCAAAAGCTATAAATTTAAATATGCGGAAAACTAGCTTTATAAACACCCTATCAATCAATGATATGAGTTTAATTACTAGTAGAACATCAATCAAAAATATATATTTATGTATGTAGATTTAAAAGGTTAACAAACACAAGCTAATTACTAGAAAAATATCAAATTCAATGACAAAAGAAATATTATTGAAAGCAGATTACATGAAAACAAGTACTGCTGCCGACATTGTTCGCTCGGTACTGGTTTCGTTTTGTACGACAATACGATATCGTTACTTTACTTTGAACACAACTCCATTTTAGTAAAACTTATATTGGAATGTTAACAAAATAATATAACTACGTATTTGGCTTCTCTTTTTTTTTTTTGAAAAAAAGCTAAACAACGCAAGTCATTTGAATTTAAAAATGCTAACAAACACAATTCATTATAGAAAAATCAAATTTAATGATTAATGAACTATAATGGAAATCAAAACCATAAAAATGAAAATATTTGTATCGATACCAATGCGTTCGGTCAATATCGATACGATATTGATACTTGGTACAATCATGATATAAAAAATATTTTAATTTGAATATGCTTCGTTTTCAATAAAATACATGTCAATGTCGATAAAAGAGTTAAAGAAGGCAACATATTTAATTTTTTTTAAAGTTAAGGAAGACAAATTACAAAAGAAAAAATAAATTAATGGTCAATAAAACAAGATTTAATGAATTATCATATAAACCCAAATGATTTAATTAATAATATCAAAATTAATAATTTAACTTAATTTTACATGTGATTTTAATTATATATAATTTTTAAAACTTTTTAAAAAAATAATCAATTAGATATCAGTATAAAATCATATACTTTTTAGCAATCATTCTGAAAAGAGAAAAGTACCTAGATAGTTCCTGTGGTTTGCTCCGATTTCACCTTTAGTTCATACATTCTCAAAATTACAGTATAGTCCCTAATTTGGAAATTCGTTCTCGGATAATCACTAAAGCGGATTGATGGTAGTTTTTGATATTAATGAGTGTGAAATTATGAATTTGCCCTTACTACAATAAAAATAATTAAAATAATAAATCCATTATAATATTTAAAAGAAATAGGGGCCTCACCTTTTTCCTAACCCTACCCCACCCCCACCCTCTCCCCTTCTCTCTTTCTCTATCTGCAACAACCAAACCAAGAACACATACCAGTGTGTTTGTAGCTGAGAGAAAGATAGAGTTTCTTATAAACAAGCTCCTCAACATCAAAAACACCCCATTAGACGGTGTTCAATATCTGCTATCTTTCCATCTGGATTTTGTTTGAATTACAACCATGAGTATGTACGGACGAGATCTGTGGGGTCGGCCGTTAAAGATAAACACGACGGACGATGATTGGAGCCGGAACTTGAACGAATTAGACAGGGCGGCGCTTTCTCGACTGTTGGATAAGAGAACAGAAGAAGAAGAAGAGGTATGTGGTTCTGGGTTGCTTCATTGTCAGCCGTAACTTGCGGTGTCGGGCGAAGATCCGGCGAGTAGACAGATGATCGATTGAAGAAATTGGGAGCGAGTGAGTGTTCGAAAAGGTTTCAGAAGGGTTCCTATGATTAGAATTTATATTACTGTATTACATTCGAGTTATTGATCCATTATTCAATGATTAACAGGTTCCGATCTGATTGGTGTTTGTTTGTAGTTATAAGCGATTAATAGGATTAATTGGGTCAAGTTGTAACAGACAAAAGTCGCTGGAGAAAGTTGGAAACGACCAGACTAGGAAATCGACGAGGATGGTTAACTGGTTACAAGTTCAAAACTGTAACAAAATCGAACACGGACATCGGTGGCTCTAGTAAACCGTCGGGGAGTGAGTGATGGCATTCGTACAAATTGTCCAACGGTAACAAGGTGGTGAAATGCGGAGATGGTGGTGGTGGGGAAGATGAGTTGGGTAGGCTGGGTGGTGGGAGCCACATAAATATTTAAATATCAATTATATTTCTTTTAACATTTTAGTTATTAATTTAGCAGTAGGAGTGTTTAGTTATTTACACTTATTTAATATCAAAAACTAACCACCATCCGCTTTAGTGATTATCCAAGGACGAATTTACCAAAGTTAGGGATTATAGCTGTAATTTTAAAAATGTAGGGACTAAAGGTGAAATCGGAGCAAACCATGGAGACTATCCGAACACCTTTCTCTTGTGAAAATAAAAGAAGAATAATGTATATTACATTTTGATTTTGTGTTAACTAAGGTAATGATACTAATCAATTAATTACCTAATATTAAAAACTTAATATAAATATCCATACACAAAACAAGTTTTTTTCGCAAACCAGAAGAGAGAATTATGTTTTTTATGCATTTTGTGAAGGTATCCAACAACACTTATAATTTTTTCTTCCGTTAAGGATTTCATTTTTTTACTTGGGGATAATTGGCCTCCAATCTCTTTGAGTATTAAAACCATATTGTATACATTTTTTTTAGATAGCTAATGGATGAATTTCTCACTACATTTCAGAAATATTGGTGATGTTTGAGAAATTATGGAGGTAGAGTATTTTTTTATTTTATACTCAATTATTTAATATAAATTCATTTTGATTTTATTTTATTTTTTTTACAGCCTCACTGGCTTATTATAGTTAGTTCTGTGAATGCTATATTTTAGGATTTTGGTTGTCACTATGTGGAGTGTCCTGCATGTTCAAAGGAGGTGATTACTGATTTTCTTTTATGTGCTTATGTGGATGAACATTTGTTCTATATGTGCAAAAATGAAGATTGACATGAAACGTTACCTGTAAATCTTATGCCACGGTATTCCCAATTTATTTATCCTATTTCAATTCTTGTTTGATATATTCAAGAATTTTATTTTATCATGTTTACGATTATATTTAATAAAGGTATTTTAATATTTTTTATTGTTATTTACGTAATTCATCATATTTAAAATTAAAATTCAAGCTGAATACGTTAGTGGTGATATCTTAATAATATTATTTTATCGCTGGCTAATCAACTTATTGAGAAATTATTCTTAAATCTGCGAAGCAATTGGTTGAAGAAAACACAACCAAAGTATAGATATTTAGTAATTTTTATAACTTACTTATATATAATATATAAGGTGAGGTTTTTATGAGAAAATTTAAAAGTGTGCAAAGGTAAAAAAGAATATAAACCATTAGATATTTAATCTAATGGTTGAGATCATAGTGACAATTCTGTAAATAATGTTTCCAAAAATTGTAACTGATTGGAACATTTAAGGGTATTTTCGGACTTTCAAACACTTTCAAAACAAAACCGTATCTCTCCCCCTCCAAGATCAAAATCAATACCATTGAAAAATCAGGAGTTTAATTAGGAAACTATTTTTAATCGGAATTTCAATCGCAATTCTCTACACACAATGAAGACGATTAAGCAACGATCTGCTGCCCGACCGGAAGAGGATTACGCCGCGGTCGGATACAACAATGATTACGCCATACAACAAAACCCCTTAAAGGTAAGTAATGTGTTTTGAAATTAGGGTGTTTTTAGGTGTCTTCAATCAGTTTATGGTGTTATTCCTGATTTCTTTAGTTGGTATCAATTAGGGATTTCAATAGGTTCCTGATTTATCCGATAAAACTGCTATGGTGTTTTTCAATGAGTTATGCTGTTTTTTAGTTTCTGTTGCAGTCAAATTGAATGGTCTGTGGTGTTTTTTAGTTTAGTTGTATGTCACACCCCGACACGCAGCGGAATAAAAGTCGGCGCATAATTGGGTTATCACCAAAGCTCATGATGTTTACTAAGATGTTTCATATTTATTAAATTCAAATTACAAACTTAAATATCCAAAACAAAATTTGTACAATTACAAGAAAATGAAACTACATAGTTATTCCAAAGCCTAAACTTGTTTATTCTTCTAGCCGTCCTAAGTGTTTCCTGTCTCAGCTGGATCACCTGTATCATGTGTAAAACGGGGGAGATTTTGGGTCAACAAAAGTTGGCGAGTGAACCTTGATAAAACATTTTTTTTTACTAATTTCTTGTTTTATTTAACAAAAAAAATTCGTGCAATAATCACATGTGAGCAAACATATATAGATAAACAATCACAAACCACTTTGGATGAGTATATGACATGAATGATGATGTATGTGAGATCAAGGCTCAATTAAACGGAGCCGATCTAATGAGGCTCCTGATGCTCAACCCGTATCCCACGGGGAACTGATGGGCCTAATGAAATGCGTGCACTGAAAATGATAAATCCAATCTACATATAATTCACACAACAATTGATACACATTTGATCATGGATATGATGTATGCACAAGTGTTTAAATAAAATAAAAGAATTATACGACATATGATACACCCCAAAACATGATTAAAACGGGGAATTGGTAGAGATTCACTCACCGTGGGTGCGTTCTTTGATGACGATGAATGCGCACGAATTTATGATTCAACCGACGAGAGAAAAACTAAACTAAATAATAACGAAATGATTCGATAAATAAGTAAATTTTATTTGAGATTAATATTTTTAATTAGTGCTCTTTAGTGGGATTTTTAGATTTATTTTTGTGAGTTTAATGAAATTTTCTAACTTTAAAATCTTATTTTTAAGTATTTTTAAATAATTTTTCAATTAAATAAATAAATAAAAATAATAAAAAAATGGGTTGACTTTCTGACAGTTGACCGGGTCTGACCGGTCAGACTGTGTTTATTCCATGCGGTGCGTGGGATCGAACTCGGGACCTTTCGTTTGTGTGCACGCAGCTCTACCAACTGAGTTACGTGTCTAACCCGAAATATTCTCTGTTTTAATTATATATATATATACTAATTAACTTTAACCTTATTTAGTTTTTATTAAAAATGATTTAATATGGCCGAACCGGTTGCAGAGACCCGGAGTCGAACTCGGAACCTTCGGTTCGAGTGCGCACAGCCCAACCAGTTGGGCTGTGTGTCTAATCTGCTTAACTACTGGATTATATTCCTCTTATATACATTCTGTGGATTGATCTGAATAGGTTTTAAAAATGTTGGTTTTATTTCAGAAAGTTGGTAGCATGTGTGATTCGAACTCGGGACGTGTGTATTGTATTTGCACACGGTCCACCGGTGGACTGTGTGTCTAACCCGGTTAAATATCCGATTTTAATTATACTAATACGCTTGTTCAACTTCATCTTCTTCACTGTGAAGAACACAGTACAGTGAAACCCGATTGTTTTGTTTAATCAACTAACAACTTATAATTGATTGAAAATAGAATAGAAAGGTGAAGATTAAGTAATATGGTATACCAAACAGAGAGTTTTCTTCAGATTTCCGGCAAGATTTCGTCGGCTCTGATTTGCGATTTCCGGCTGAGTGAACTGTTTTAACATTTTCGATTATTGGTTTGAACAATTAAATTATAAATCAAGAGATAGCAGGGAGGTTTAGACAATTATACCGTCTGAAGACAACTGCGGTTTTCTGTTCAGTGATTCCGGCGATATTCCGGCGAGTGCAAAGAAACTCCGGCGACGTGCTTTGGAAGGGATAAAGCTTCGGAAAGAGAGTTCGGTTCTGAGCGAAAGGTTTACAGGAGGTTGGAGTGGGTATTTATAAGAGGGCAGCTGATTTGGGTTTGAATTGAGGTCAACAATCGCGATTAAAGATTTCCGACGGTTTTTGACTAAAATTGATTGCCGGCGACGGTTATAACTGATGTCGAAATCAGTTTACCCGTTTCAGTCAAAGGAAAAATAGCCAAAATCGCGGAGTTTAGGTTTCTCCGGTGATTGTGAGTTCTGTCGCGCTGTTTTACAGATTTGACTTTCGGTTTTTATTATAAATGTTATTTGTTTCGGTATTAAACACAAAAGAAGTGTGTGGCGGAGTGGTGTGGTGTGTGTTTGTCTTTGTGGGCGACCCGGGTTCGAAACCCGGCTACCCTATTATTATTTTTTTATACTTATTATTATTAGTTATAAATTATGGTTTTTAAATTCTAATATATTTATTAATTATGTGTTGTTTAAAATTAATCTGAACAATAAATACGCAACGAAACTTATAACTGAATATTTGATTAATAAACGAAGCGGGTTTTGAAACCCGTTTTTCGACGAATGTTACATTGTATTCATTCAACAAAAATTGCCGTGGTGTTTTTTGGTGGTGTTTTTTTATAAGTTGTAGGGTTTATGATGCATTCTAAGAATTAGAGTGTTATTTAATGAATATGGTGTTGTTTCTGTTTTATCTAATGTAAGCACGCAATGTGTTCTTTCGAACTTGCAAAAACATATTGCACATGTTTTACAACATTTTTGATGTGGTGTTATTACTATGATGTTATTTAATATCTATGGTGTTATTACTGTTTAGGGTGTTATTATGATGGTGTTTTTTTACTGTTTAGGGTGTTGTTTACTATCTAAAGTGTTATTTCTGTTTTATCTAGTGTAAGCACGAAGGGTGTTCTTTCGAACTTGCAAAAACACGAAGGGTGTTATTACTGTTTAGGGTGTTTTTAAATAAGTTGCATGGTTTATGATGCATTGTAAGAATTAGGGTGTTATTACACTTAGGGTGTTATTTTATATCTATGGTGTTATTACTGTTATATCTAATGTAAGCACATTGTTGCAGGGTTTATGATGCATTCTAACGAATTAGGGTGTTATTTACTATCTAAAGTGTTATTTCTGTTTTATCTAGTGTTATTTACATGTGTGTTCTTTTACAACATTTGTAATATGTTATTAAATATCTTTGGTGTTCTTTATAAGTTCCATTCATTCACCTGTTTATGGTGTTTTTTAATGAGTTATGCTGTTTTTTTGTTGATGATTCATTCTAAGAAGTAGGGGTGTTATTTAATATCGATGGTGTTATTTTCTGTTATAACTGTTGTGGTCTTTTACAACAAGTTTTGAATTTCCTCACTATAACTTATGTGGTCCTTTACAACATGTTTTGAATATGGGATTTCACTATAACTTATGTGGTCCTTTACAACATTGCCTTGTTGCACATGCGTGATCTTTATAAGTTGTATGCATTTAATATAACTGCTTTGGTGTTTTTATAAGGTAGGATGTCTTCCATGTCACACCCCGACCCGCAGCGGAATAAGAGTCGGGGCATAATTGGGTTATCACCAAAGCTCATGATGTTTACTAATATGTTTCGTATTTATTAAATTCAAAATTACAACTTCAATATTCCAAACAAGTTCATACAATTACAAGGAAAAAGTAACTAAGCAAACAATCCAAAGTCTAAACCGATTTATTCTTCTAGGCCGTCCTATATGTTTTTTGCTGCAACTGGATCACCTGTATCATGTGTAAAAATGGGGGTTTTTGGGTCAACAAAAGTTGGCTAGTGAACCTTGTTAGAAAACATTTATTATTGATTTCTTGTTGTATTTAATATGGAAAAATTGTGCAATAATCATATGTGAGCAAACGTAAATAAACATACAATAACAAACAATAACAAACCACCTTGCATAAGTATATGACATGAATGATAATGTATATGTTGGCAACGTCACGTTCCGCTCATAGGTAATGGGGAACGGACGGCCTATGATGATGTATGTGCTATCAAGGCTCAATCAAACGGAGCCGATCGTATGTTGGCAACGCCACGTTCCGCTCATAGGTAATGGGGAACGGTTCCGCTCATAGGTAATGGGGAACAGACGGCCTATGATGATGTATGTACTGAAAATGATAAATTTAAATCTAAACATTAACCACACAAACAATTGATACATATTGGATACACATTTGATCATGGATATGATGGATGCACAAGTGTTTAAATGTAATAAAAATAAGACACATGATACACCCCAAAAAGTGATTAAAACGGGGAATTTGTAGAGATTCACGCACATTGGGTGCATTCGTTTGATGATGTTGAATGCGCACGATATGATCGACGAGGAATAACTAGCCTAAATAATAACGAAAAGGTACGGTAAATAAGTGGATTTTATTAACAAATTTAATAGGATTTTTAGATTTATTTTTGTGAGTTTAAGGTCATTTTCTAACTTTAAAAATATTATTTTTAAGTATTTTTAATTGATTTTTAAATTAAATAAATAAATAAAAATATAAAAAAAATGTTGACTTTTTGGGTTGCCCGTTGACCGTTGACCGTTGACTTTGACTGTTGACTTTCAGTAACAAAAAAATTGGTTTTAATTTGGAAAACCGGTGCGTTTGTAAGATTCGAACTCGTGACGTGCGCTATGTGTTTGCACACAGTCCACCGCTGGACTGTGTGTCTAACCCGGTTTTATATCTTGTTTTAATTAAACTTATACTTATTGTTCGACTTCATCTTCTTCGTTCAAAGCCACAGACAACGATATTCGACAGTTCTTGATTAATTCGATTAACGAACATATAAATGATTAAAATGTAATGGACAAAGAAGGTTTTGGAAATGAATGTACCGGAAAGATGATTTTCTCAGAACTCCGGCAAAGGTCGTCGGCTCTGTTTTATGAATTCCGTCTGAGCGGACCAATTAACAGTTTTGATTAACTAATTGTGAAATTAAATGACTAGACAAGAATTATCAAAGAGTTTAGATGTTCGTACCGATTCACAGCGTGATTTCGGAATTTTCAGAAATTTTCCGGCGAGTGCTGAATATCCGGTAACGTCGTCTGGGACCGATTCTGGTTGAAGGATTTAAGTTAGTATAAGTCTAACAATGGATAGAAGATGAAAGAATTGAGAAATTTACCGATTCGATGAATGTCACGGTTTTCCGGCGAAAGTCCGGCGATATCAGAAAACGTTTTCGACGAACAGAAATTAGAGCGAAAGTGAAATTGGAGGTTCTGTGAGTGTTTCCGAATTATGGGACGATGATATTGTTAGAGTAAATCAGGAAGTAATTGATTTCGGTTTTCAACCCCCAAAATCATATGAATCGAGACAATTGATGACCGAATTGATTAAGAACGTGGGCAGGAATTGATCTATCGGTTATAATCAGTAATAGCGATCACTCAACAGTCTGGACAGTTGAAAGCCGATGAGCGGTTTCAGTTTTGGCGCAAACAGATGAGTTCACGGGTAGAGTTAAGTTTTATTTGTTTCCTTGTTTACACAAAAGAAGTAAGTGGCGGAGTGGTTAAGTTGTGTGATGGTTGTGTCTTCCGGCTGACCCGGGTTCGAAACCCGGCAGCCTATTTTCATTTTTATTTACTTTATTTTTACTTTTTAACAATTTTTGTTTCCATATTCTAAAATGTTTATTAGTTATGTATTGTTTAAAATTAAAAATGAGCATTAATAAGCAACAAAAATTTGAAACTAACTATTCGATTAATAAACGAAGCGAGTTTTGAAAACCCGTTTTTCGACGGATGTTACAGTATCCCCTACTTTTAGAAATTTCGTCCCGAAATTTAAGTAGTAGTGGTAACAGGAAAAAGATGCGGGTATTTTTCGCGCATTGAGTCTTCACGTTCCCAAGTAAACTCAGGTCCTCGTTTCGACTCACAGCGTACCCTAACAATTGGAATACGACTCTGTCTTAAACGTTTTTCTCCAAAGTCCATGATCTCTACTGGTCTTTCAATGAAGTGCATAGATTCATCGATCTGAATATCTTCCAGGGGAATATGGAGGTTTTCATCGGCGAGGCACTTCTTCAAGTTTGATACGTGGAATGTGGGGTGAATTCTATTGAGTTCTTCTGGTAGGTCAAGCTTGTATGCTACAGGTCCTACTCTTTCGAGTATCTTGAAAGGTCCTACGTAGCGTGGTGCTAGCTTGCCCTTCTGGCCAAAACGAACTACTCCCTTCCATGGTGATACTTTTAAAAGTACTTGATCACCAATGTTAAACTCCAAGGGCTTTCGTCGTTTGTCTGCATAACTCTTTTGACGACTTTGTGCCGCTAGAAGATTGTTTCGAATTTGATGGATCTTGTCTGTGGTTTCTTGAATCAATTCTGGACCGGTGATTTGAGCTTCTCCAATTTCGTGCCAACATACTGGAGATCAGCACTTACGACCATATAAAGCTTCGAAAGGTGCCATGCCGATACTTGAATGATAGCTGTTGTTGTACGAAAATTCAACTAATGGTAGATGAGCGTCCCAATTTCCCTTGAAGTCTATGACACATGCTCGAAGCATGTCTTCAAGTGTTTGGATGGTGCGTTCAGATTGTCCATCAGTTTGAGGATGATAAGCGGTACTGAGGTCTAATCGTGTACCCAAAGCGGCTTGTACGGCTTGCCATGTTCGTGAAGTGAAACGACCATCACGATCTGAAATAATGCTAAACGGTACACCATGACGGCTTACGATCTCGCTGATGTAGATACGAGCTAACTTCTCGTTCTTGAAGTCCTCGCGGATCGGAATGAAGTGAGCTGATTTTGTAAGACGATCAATGATTACCCATATAGTGTCATACCCACTGGAGGTGCGAGGTAACCCGGTAATGAAGTCCATGGTTATGTTTTCCCACTTCCATACAGGTATTTCAGGTTGGACTAGAAGTCCTGAGGGTCTTTGATGTTCAGCTTTTACTTTGGAACATGTAAGGCACTTGGAAACAAAAACAGCGATATCCTTTTTCATGCCAGGCCACCAGTAGGTGTATCGAAGGTCTTGATACATCTTGTCGGCTCCTGGGTGTACAGAGTATCGTGTTTTGTGCGCCTCATTCATAAGGAAATCACGAAGGTTATTGTGATCGGGAATCCATATGCGATCTAGATAGTACAGAATACCGTCGGATTTAGTTTCGATTTTAAGTTTAGCTCCACAAGACAGCTCCTTGCATACGTCGTTTTCCGTTACTGATACATGTTGGGCTTCTCGGATTTGATCTTTGATGTCGGTTATGATTTGCGAACATAGAAGACGAATGGAGTTCGCATAACCCTTTCGACTGAGCGCATCGGCCACCACGTTTGCCTTACCCGGATGATACCGAATTTCACTGTCGTAGTCATTAAGAAGTTCGACCCATCTTCGTTGCCTCATGTTCAACTCCTTTTGGTTAAAGATATGTTGGAGGCTCTTGTGATCAGTGTATATTTCACACTTAGTACTGTAGAGGTAATGTCTCCATATCTTAAGAGCGAACACAACGGCTCCAAGTTCCAGGTCGTGGGTGGTGTAATTCTTCTCATGAATTTTGAGTTGTCTAGAAGCATAAGCTATCACTTTTCCTCTTTGCATCAGTACGCAGCCTAGTCCCTGCCCTGACGCGTCGCAATAAACCACGAAGTCATCGCTACCCTCAGGAAGTGTGGGGATAGGTGCGTCACAGAGTTTTTGCTTTAGAGTTTGGAAGGCTTCTTCTTGTTTGGGTCCCCATATGAAGGGTTTTCCTTTATGTGTTAAAGCCGTGAGTGGCACAGCAATACGGGAGAAATTTGCAATGAAACGGCGATAATAACCAGCCAAACCAAGAAATGATCTTACTTCGGTAGGTGTACGTGGCGCTTGCCATTCCTGTACTGCCTTGATTTTTGAGGGATCAACATGAATTCCCTTGTCATTGACGACGTGTCCAAGGAATTGTACTTCCCTTAACCAGAATTAACATTTCGAAAACTTAGCATACAGCTTTTCTGTCCTTAAGAGTGTAAGGATGAGTCGAAGGTGCCGTTCATGATCAGACTTAGACTTTGAGTAGATGAGGATGTCATCGATGAAGACTATAACAAAACGGTCGAGATAAGGTTTGCAGACTCTGTTCATTAGATCCATGAAGACAGCTGGGCCGTTGGTTAAACTAAATGGCATGACCATGAATTCATAATGACCATAACGAGTTCGGAAGGCGGTCTTTGGGACGTCTTCTTCATGTACTCTGAGTTGATGATAACCAGAACGAAGGTCAATTTTTGAAAAACAGGTGGCGCCTTGAAGTTGATCTAGGAGGTCATCGATGCGAGGTAATGGGTGGCGGTTCTTGACCGTTAACTTGTTGAGTTCTCTTTAGTCGATACACATGCGAAACGTTCCATCTTTCTTCTTCACAAAAAGGACAGGTGCACCCCAAGGCGATGAGCTAGGACGTATAAATCCTTTGTCAGTCAGCTCTTGCAGTTGACTGGCTAGCTCTTGCATTTCGGATGGGGCTAACCTATAAGCAGATTTTGCAACTGGTGTAGCTCCTGGTATAAGATCAATGCGGAATTCGACTTCTCTCATGGAGGAAGTCCTGAAATGTCGTCAGGAAAAACTTGCAGAAAATCTTTTACTACCGGGATGTCTTCGAGTTTCTTCTCCTTGATTCCCTTTTTGACGACATGAGTTAGGAATGCGACATAATTCTTGTGGAGATATTTTCGGGCTTGAAGACAGGACATTAATTTGAGTCCTTTCGAAGGGGTTTCTCCAAAGATTCGTAGAGTCTGACCGTTTGTAAGAGGGATGCGAATAAACTTTTCGCGGCATACAACTTTAGCATGATGTTTGCTGAGCCATTCCATACCAATTATAATGTCGAAACTTCCCAACTTCATAGGTATGAGGTCAACTGGAAAATCGTGATCGTTTAGGGTGAGAGTACAATTGCGTATAATAGAGTTTAACGAGACCGGTTTTCCGTCAGCAACTTCTACCGTTATGGATTCCATGAGTTTATCACGAGTTTGGTTGAGGATGGGTTCAAATTCTAAGGACACAAAACTCTTATCCGCGCCAGTATCAAATAACATGGATGCATAACTACCATTGATGAGAAACGTACCGTTAACCACATTGTTGTCAGCCCTAGCTTGATTTGCGTTGATGTTGAAAGCTCTTCCTCTAGCAGGTGGAGGAGCTTGGTTAGCCTGGTTTACTGGATTTGCTTGAGCTTGGGCATGGATGATGTTCACCAGGCGTGGACAGGTGTTCCTGAAGTGGTTCGGGTCTCCACAGTTGTAACAAGCCCGCATAGGTTGCATCATGGGATAGTTGGGTTGGTAGTAGGATTGGGCTACATGTTGGGTAGGTGGTAGGAGTAAAGGTTGTTGAGCTTGACCCACTATCTGATGGTGGGTTTGGGTTGAGGGTTGATCGCGGTTCGTTCGCTGAAGCGCGCCACAGGTTTGAATGGTGTGACCTGCGCGGCCACAGCCGGTGCAATGTTGGCAGGGATGATCAGGAAAGTGATGGTATTGGCAACGGTTGCATTTTGGGTAGGGGCCGGAGTATGGCTTTTTATATGGTGCAGATGAGGGGGCAACTTGGGTGATGGGTGCAGTAGGGATAGGGAAATTTGTTTGTGTGACAGCAAAGTTTCTGGTGTTTCGTTTCCTCTTACTAGCAAACTTTGAGGAGGAGGTGGAATGGTTTGAAGTTTGGCCCTCAATGGGGGCTTTCTTTTTCTCATCCTTAAATTTGCCGTTTCGGATGCGATTCTCGGTAAGCTCGGTAGCTAGTTCCATAGCAGCTTCAAGTGTTGCAGGCGAAGTGCTTAGAACTGAGTCTTGAATTTTCGTGGGGAGGCCTCGAATATAGTGTTTGACTAAGCGGTATACTGGGGTGAACAAGTTGGGGATCATTTGGTTCCACTATAGGTACCTTTTGTTGTAGGAAGTATGATCTCCTTCCTTTTGCTTTAACGAGTGAAATTCATCCTCTAACTTTTTTATCTCGCTTCTTGGACAGAAGCGTCTCGTCATGATTTCCCTTAACTCCTCCCATGTTAAGGCCATTGCATCTTCGATTCCTCTCTTACCTTTTTCTGTATTCCACCAGGTAAGAGCTACTCCAAATAGTCTCCCGGTTGCGTAACGTACCTTGCGATCCTCGGGACAATCGCAATTGAGGAAGGTGTTTTCCATTTCCTCAAACCAGTGGAGGAGAGCAGTGACACCTTCGGTCCCTTCAAATTTCGGGGGATCGCAAGACTTGAAGTGTTTGTATGAGCACTTTTTGGAGGGAGGGTTGTCGACGTTCTGGTCTTCTTGATGGGGAGGATTGATGGGATTTGCGGCGAGAGCTTGTTGGACTTGAATTACGATGTCAGGAAGCACCGTGGCCATTTGTTTTGCGATTTGGGTGGCCAAGAGTTCGTTTGATCTTCCTGACCTTCTACCCCCACGTTGTTGCCTAGCCGACATCTACAGGAACATACATAAGAAGATTGTGAGTTTAAGGAGTCTTTTTAGGTGTCATGTGTCGTAAAAAAAAAGCATAAACATCAATAATGCAACTACATCCATCGGATGTCTTGGGTTTGCTCATGTTTGGGCCTCCAATGTCCCCCATACCATCGCCTGTATAGTCATGTGGGCCCCCATGACTATTGGCTTAGTAGGATTCACAGTGGTGTTGGCGGTTTAATACTTGCATCACCTGAATGAAAACCATGAAATATGTTTGCGAAATGTATGGTCGGAGGGTGTCAAGGTGTAGACACAATGACAACTCAAAGTGGGGTTAGCTCACACGACGTTTGGTATAGCATGCTTTGGCCTAATAGGTCCTTCGTACTCTCATCGTTAGTCCCCAGGTAGGCAAACTGGTCCTTTATTTTGGATTTATACGAATGCCAAGCCTAGACAGGACGTTCCGACTACCGGTACTTGTACCCTTCCAGTTACTACATGCCCGTCATGAGAACTCACTTTGATGTGATTTGGAAAAATACAAAAATCGTTGCAAAAATCATGGAAATTGTGGGGTGTGTGCTCTCATGGATATGATATGTTATGAGGATATGATTCATGATGAGCATTGTATAGTAATATGTACTTATGAACATGCTTGCATAACATTGAATGTAACAATAAACATAAAGCATATAACATCATGAATTTTGTATGTAACACATAATCAATTTAAAATTTTAATCAACTATAGTATAGGCTCTAAGGGTCTAATAATCTATCCTATATCCCTATAGTCATGGCTCTGATACCAATCTGTCACACCCCGACCCGCAGCGGAATAAGAGTCGGGGCATAATTGGGTTATCACCAAAGATCATGATGTTTACTAATATGTTTCGTATTTATTAAATTCAAAATTACAACTTCAATATTCCAAACAAGTTCATACAATTACAAGGAAAAAGTAACTAAGCAAACAATCCAAAGTCTAAACCGATTTATTCTTCTAGGCCGTCCTATATGTTTCTTGCTCCAACTGGATCACCTGTATCATGTGTAAAAATGGGGGTTTTGGGGTCAACAAAAGTTGGCGAGTGAACCTTGTTAGAAAACATTTATTATTGATTTCTTGTTGTATTTAATATGGAAAAATTGTGCAATAATCATATGTGAGCAAACGTAAATAAACATATAATAACAAACAATAACAAACCACCTTGCATAAGTATATGACATGAATGATAATGTATATGTTGGCAACGTCACGTTCCGCTCATAGGTAATGGGGAACGGACGGCCTATGATGATGTATGTGCGATCAAGGCTCAATCAAACGGAGCCGATCGTATGTTGGCAACGCCACGTTCCGCTCATAGGTAATAGGGAACAGTTCCGCTCATAGGTAATGGGGAACAGACGGCCTATGATGATGTATGTACTGAAAATGATAAATTTAAATCTAAACATTAACCACACAAACAATTGATACATATTGGATACACATTTGATCATGGATATGATGGATGCACAAGTGTTTAAATGTAATAAAAAAATAAGACACATGATACACCCCGAAAAGTGATTAAAACGGGGAATTTGTAGAGATTCACTCACATTGGGTGCGTTCGTTTGATGATGTTAAATGCGCACGAGTTTAGAGAGTTGATCGACGAGGAATAACTAGCCTAAATAATAACGAAAAGGTACGGTAAATAAGTGGATTTTATTAACAATTTTAATAGGATTTTTAGATTTATTTTTGTGAGTTTAAGGTCATTTTCTAACTTTAAAAATATTAATTTTAAGTATTTATAATTGATTTTTAAATTAATTAAATAAATAAAAATATAAAAAAAATGTTGACTTTTTGGGTTGCCCGTTGCCCGTTGACCGTTGACCGTTGACTTTGACTTTGACTGTTGACCGGTTCGGACTTGTTTTTGTTTGCACTGAGTGAGGTTCGAACTTGTGACCTCTCGTACGCGTGCACGCAGCTCTACCAACTGAGCTACGTGTCTAACCCGAAATATTCTAAGTTTTAATTATATATATATATACTAATAAAATGTTTTAATTTATTCGATTTATACTAAAAGAATTTAAATGATTGAACCGGTTGCAGGGAAACCGAATCGAACTCGGGTCCCTTGGTTTGTAAGCGCACAGCCCAACCAGTTGGGCTGTGTGACTTATCTGTTAAACTTACAATTTAAATTAATCTTAAGAACATCCTGGGTCCTACTCTAATTCAGTAACAAAAAAATTGGTTTTAATTTGGAAAGCTGGTGCGTTTGTAAGATTCGAACTCGTGACGTGCGCTATGTGTTTGCACACAGTCCACCGCTGGACTGTGTGTCTAACCCGGTTTTATAACTTGTTTTAATTAAACTTATACTTATTGTTCGACTTCATCTTCTTCGTTCAAAGACACAGACAACGATATTCGACAGTTTTGATTAATTCGATTAACGAACATATAAATGATTAAAATGTAATGGACAAAGAAGGTTTTGGAAATGAATGTACCGGAAAGATAATTTTCTCAGAACTCCGGCAAAGGTCGTCGGCTCTGTTTTATGAATTCCGTCTGAGCGGACCAATTAACAGTTTTGCTTAACTAATTGTGAAATTAAATGACTAGACAAGAATTATCAAAGAGTTTAGATGTTCGTACCGATTCACAGCGTGATTTCGGAATTTTCAGAAATTTTTCGGCGAGTGCTGAATATCCGGTAACGTCGTCTGGGACCGATTCTGGTTGAAGGATTTAAGTTAGTATAAGTCTAACAATGGATAGAAGATGAAAGAATTGAGAAATTTACCGATTCGATGAATGTCACGGTTTTCCGGCGAAAGTCTGGCGATATCAGAAAACGTTTCCGACGAACAGAATTAGAGCGAAAGTGAAATTGGAGGTTCTGTGAGTGTTTCCGAATTATGGGACGATGATATTGTTAGAGTAAATCAGGAAGTAATTGATTTCGGTTTTCAACTCCCAAAATCATATGAATCGAGACAATTGATGACCGAATTGATTAAGAACGTGGGCAGCAATTGATCTATCGGTTATAATCAGTAATAGCGATCACTCAACAGTCTGGACAGTTGAAAGCCGATGAGCGGTTTCAGTTTTGGCGCAAACAGATGAGTTCACGGGTAGAGTTAAGTTTTATTTGTTTCCTTGTTTACACAAAAGAACTAAGTGGCGGAGTGGTTAAGTTGTGTGATGGTTGTGTCTTCCGGCTGACCCGGGTTCGAAACCCGGCAGCCTATTTTCATTTTCATTTACTTTATTTTTACTTTTTAACAATTTTTGTTTCCATATTCTAAAATGTTTATTAGTTATGTATTGTTTAAAATTAAAAATGAGCATTAAATAAGCAACGAAAATTTGAAACTGACTATTCGATTAATAAACGAAGCGGGTTTTGAAAACCCGTTTTTCGACGGATGTTACATTCCATATAACTGATGTTGTGTTATTACTGATATCTTATAAGGTAGCATTATGTACTTGCATTGTTTCAATATAACTGATGTTGCGTTATTACTGCTTTGGTGTTTTTATAAGGTAGCATTATGTACTTGCATTGTTTCAATTTGTATGGTGTTATTTACTTGCATTGATTCAATTTGTATTGTGTTATTACTGATATATTAATTTGGATTTTATTTCTGTTTTAACTCTGTTTGGACTGTTGACTGGTGTTTTAATAGATTTGATGCAATAACTTGGTTTAAATATACACTTTTGATGTTATCTATAGTTAGGAAAAGCCAGCGTCTTAGATAAAAAAATGTACTGATCAAAATATAAGAACACAAAAGAAACGCCAGTTATCAGTTCAGATTCAGATGCAGAGGAGAATGAGAAAAAAAGGTACTTGCATTGCAACAAAAAAGCTCATATGTAACGATTGGAACATAAAATTAACTGATAAGACTTGACTTTATTTACAGCAGATGTGCATACTCATATAACTGAGCGTATGAGTGAGATTACAAATAAAAAAAAAGAACTGTCACCACAGCCTGAACCAGAAACAACAAAAGTAATGCTCCCGCCAGGGAAGCAATTTAAATCAATGGCACGATGGTTGGTATCAGGAACAAGCACAAATGGTATGCATTTTACGTTGAAAATTATATTGAACTAAATGTCTATATTGTGCGGGATTACTAATACTATGTTTGTTTAATGTAGAATCGAAGTCAATCTCAAACAAGCCTGCAAAGACATACCATGAACAGGGGATTTCATTGCCGTCTGACTCGGACGATGACTTTGTTGACACCCCACCTGGAAAGCGAAAGAAGTCACTATCAAAAAAGTCGCAGATACATGCAAAATGCCAAATACGAACTCAACCTTACAAACCATTTACGGGAGCAAAAATTAAGCCAAAAGTTTCAACAGATAATTTGATAAATCTGACGCATGGTTTGAGTGCGAAGCAGCGAGAAAAGATTTACGAAATTGGATTTGGCTCAATTTTCAGCCTTCAAGTTACTGGTGTCCCAACGGCAGTAGCACACTGGTTGGTCTCAAATTATGACCCAGATGCATGTGTCTTGAATATTGGTAACGACCGGCTAGTACCCATTACAGCCGACCTTGTATACCGTGTATTCAAGCTGCCTCGTGGAGAAACTATGCTGGTTGAACAAAAAAAGGCAAGCAAGAGGAGGGATACAATTTTGCAAGAGTTTAGGGATCAGTTTAAAGATATACAAAGCAAAAGATTGTCGCCATTACAGCTGATGCTATACATATTGGGTATAGACGACTATGGGCGGTTGTTCGTCCTGAATTTCCTAGTTGTCTACTTTTCGAACCTAGGAGAAACTACAAGTAACAACTCAGTTAATGTCCGATATCTTCCATGCATAAAACCAGAAGTTGAAATAAAAAGTTTTGATTGGTGTACTTACATGGTGGCGTGCCTCAACCGCATGAAAAGATCATGGCACAGTGATGATGATCATTTCAGAGGCCCAATGGTTTTACTCATGGTAAGTTGATACTCATTAAAACATTAACAAAAAGAATTCATGCATTAAACATTTGTAGAAATGTAATAAACTTCTTTTTCGTGCAACGTGTCAGATGGCCTATGCAATTGAGAAGAAAAAAATACCTTCAACACATAGTTCGCCTCTTATGCATTAGTAACTGATGACGTGTTTGAAGAGCTGGCTTCAGAGATGGAACATAAAAACAAATCAGCTAGAGATGTTGAGTCAGAAGATAAGGGAGGAAAAAGGAAGCGTGGATCGGAAAAGAAGAGCGGTGGAAAGGAAAAAAGGAATGTGAATGAAGGCAGAAGTTGAAGATGATGACGTACACCTTGTATATACAAGCATTGTGCAGACTACTTACTGACACAAACTGACACCCAAACGTGTGCCATGCTTGTAGGTCCAGATGGAGCGTTCCGTGTGCCGATGGTATCATAATACGGAGACACACCATCGCCACCATCCGCATCTGAAAGGGAATCCGATGTGGTAAGTAAACAATAGGTTGTAAATAGACTGATACCATATATATTGTTTTATCAAAAATGTTTTTTAACCAGATTTTGATACAGGATAAGTGCAACCTTTTGGATAAACTGTTCAGAGATTTTGAAGGATGCATACGCAGCATCAATGACACAATTGCGGAATTGTGTGCCATGTACCCAGAAAGTGAGATATTGAAGAAAAAAGCATTGAAATGGAATGCAATGAAGTTGAAACATCTTAATTCGGATGAGGCCAACACGCATGATGTCAAAACTCATGAAGGTAGTGTAACATTTACCAGTGATAACACTACTCCAAAAATGAAAAATCATGAAAGTATGGCACAAAAAAATTCTCCCTTTTCACCAATGACGTCATCATTTGTAGCAGAAGTAGAGGCAGTGACAGATGCGGTGAATACTGAAAAGACCCCCTAAAATACGGTTCAATGTTTTAGGGCTTGAAACCTTGAACTTGTCAAAGAGGCTGGACAGTGTTTGGGTTCATGAAGAAAGTAGTGAAGTGGCGCAAACTGCGATGCACGCTAAAACACCACGGCCAAAAAGGACAATCATTTTTCCGCCTACGCTACGGTCGTCGTATGTCAGTCGCGTAGTTTCGTTGAGGGCCGGACGAGAAAAGGCTGAAGAAACCGTTGCACGGTGTATATTATGCAGAGTACGTACGCGTGGTACGTATCAATCAAACATCTATAATTATTCGTTAACATTATTTATTTAAAATAAGTCTCTCGTGTCATAGGGATGTCTTGTTCAACAATAATGGTCAACTATGGGTGATGAGGGCACCATTCGAGTAAATGATACCGGGTGTCACGGTACATGTTGATGTCATAAGTGCATGGGCTGTAGTCTTGAACTACAAGGAGAAAATGAGGAAGATGGGAACAGCCCCAAAATTGTTCTGCAACGCTGGAATGTTGGTATGTAACAGTGTTTTACAATCTAAAACCATTAATATGAGTACATCTGCTGCACCACCATGACATCTAACGGTGTTTTACCATCTCAAGCATTGAATATAACTGCTGTGGTTTATGGAATCTTTGATATGTTTCAATAATGTTTCTGGTGTCTAAAAAAACTTAGGGTGTTTTTTAGAACCTGCATTGATTCTATGTTCTTTCTACAATAACTGTTGGAGTGTTTTTATATGTTCTTTATCATTATGGTGTTAGTTGTGTTTTGATGCTGTCTAAAGTGTTGACATGTGTTAAACTACTGTTCTGGTGTTTGTATGTCTGCTTATATATTTGTGGTGTGAGTTCCGTTAAAACTGATGTTCTTTCATGGTGTTATAACTAATGTAAGTTGTAATCTGGTGTTTCTATGTGTGCTTATATATTTGTGGTGTTATTTCTGTTACAACTAATGTTCTTTCATGGTGTTATTTCTGTTATAACTAATGTAAGTTCCAAACAGTGTTTTTATGAGTTATGGTGCATATATATGACTTTTTGTCGTTATTTCTATAATAATTAATGTAAGTTGTATGCCATATGGTGTTTCTATGTGTGCTTATATATTTGTGGTGTTATTTCTGTTATAACTAATGTTCTTTCATTGTGTTATTTCTGTTATAACTAATGTAAGTTCCAAACAATGTTTTTATGAGTTATGGTGCATACATATGACTTGATGTCTGTTTTGGTGCTGTTTAAAAAGTTGACCAGTGTTATAATACTGTTTTGATGTTACAACTGTTGTGGTTTAAAAAAAAATAATAATAACACCATAACATCTAACAGTGTTTGACAAAAATATAAACATATGCAGCTAGAAGAAAGAGTTCGACTTGCCTGAAAAAGACCGGATATCAAAGTTTGCTGAGAACATGTAGTATGTGCTAGTCGGTACGGAACAAAAAACCTTTAAAGGTTTCCAGATGGTATACATGCCTATCTTGAATGGGGAACACTACTTTCTGCTTTATTTTCAACTTGGCAACGAGCCAAATATTGAACATCAACAACAGAGAGGGGGATGCGGGTATAGAAGAAAGATACGGCGGGACGGTCGAAAAGATGGTACGGTCAACTAAGATATATACATAACTATATTTATAGATTGTAAAAAAACTATAATATTTGACATTACCAGAAGTATTATTTCAGGTAAGGCATTTTGTGGGTTCCTTAGCCATATACAGCCAGTAGTAGCTGCGAAACTAAGAGTTACCAAACCCGTTAGACTGGAATTCCCATGGCAGACACTATTTAACGGGACCGACTGTGCTATTTTTCTGATGCGACATATGGAGACTTACAACGGTAAGCTACAGGTTACCTCGTATGTTGAAAAAAATACCTGTAAGTGCGCATGAGTGTATCTGGTTACGAAAACACATGTCTTTTGTCTTATATAGGAACAAGCGTGAAAGAGTGGAAGTGTGGATTATCCACAGAGAGAAACACAAAGGGGGAAGTCTTAGAAAATCAAAGAAAGGAAATCACCAATCTACGCAAGAAGTATGTATCAAAAATGCTTCTTAGTGAGGTGAACAACGAATGAGTAATTGTAGAGAAAGAAGTTAGAGAGTTTGCATGTTTTGACGAGGATGAAAGGGTGAAACTTGAAGAAAATGCAATCCAGAGGATTTGTCGCAGGTTGGATGGTATAATGTAGGTTTCAAACAACAACTTAATCCAGTTGGTACATATTTCGATTTGGTTGCTCTAAACAATGGTGTGACATGATCATTTTTTGGTGTTTTTTAGATTCAAAAATGGTGTGACATTTGATCATTTTTTGTGTTTTTTAGTTTCTAAAAAATTTTGCTGCAATAAACTAATTTTATATCGTTCAAAACAGATGGGATTACCCCGTCAGGGAGGATTATAACAAAAAATGACAACATAACGACACAATATTACAATAGAAGTATATATGTGTAAAGCAAAACCCTGTTACATAAAGACACGATAACAACCATGTAAATTACAAGTTATACCATTAGTACATATTTCATTTTGGTTGCTCTAACTCATGGAATAAACCTATTCAGATTGCTAAACCTCTCTTTAAATAAAAAGGACACCATAATAACCAATTGAAAAGACACCATAAGATATATAAAAACATCATGCATTCCGATACATGAACATATAGCGAGAGACTATAAGAACCCCAATTCTTATACTTTATAAAAAATCAAAAAACGAACAAAATACATTGTTATAACACCATGCAATATGTACACTTTTGAAATTAACATGTAAAAAAACACACATAAAGAAAAAACTAATCAAGTGTATAACGTTTCAAAAAAAATGTAGTTTAGGCGTTGAACTGAAATCCACTTTGGACAACACAAAAAAAATATATGACTTATCCCACAATCCCTCCTTCCTCCTCGTCTGCTTCCTCCTCGTCTACTCCCTCGTCAGATTCGTCCACTTCTTCCCCCCGTCTTCCTCAGAACTAGCATTTTCTTCTTTCCTTTTAGGGTGTTTACAAGTACGTCTATTATGACCGTACCTAAAATAGTTTTGACAACGACGTCTCTTTTTACCCGTTTGGCTTCTTACAATTTCATGTGTAGACTTTATCCGTTTCGGCTTACCGATACCTTTATATCTAGTTCCAATAGGGACCCGAACAGTAACTGTAGATGGATGTGTATTGCCAGTTATTTCAGCAAACCTTTCCCTACGACTCTTGCGAGGTGCATTACCCACGACCTCGTCAGCTGAATCGAAAAACTTAACCACATGATCCCTAAATGAGCACAATGCATCGAAATTGGTAACAAGCTTGTTAATAACCGAATTAGTATATTGTGTGATTTCACGTACAACCCGATTAACTTCATTATACCGATCTTCATTCTTGTTCATACCTAAATAGCACCAGGAGCGCTATTGGGAATAGCCTCCCTCATCCAACGTCTAAGGGTATATTGTTGTGGGAATTCCATGACGTCAAGCATCCTAAGCATGCAGAATATGTGTGAGCACAACAACCCAAACTGTTCGAATCTTTTGCATGTACAGTATACAGTCATGTCGGCCTCCAGCACCATTACCTATGAGACACCATAAAAAAGAAAAATTTACACAAATGCATATAACTATAATTTTTTATATATAACACCAAATGAAACCATACTAATTCATGTGTCGGGACCAACTATATTTAATCTTGGTATATAACACCACAAAAAAAATGTAAGCAAAACCAACAAAAATAAAGTCTATTGTATACCTCGAAGAAAGTGGTGCATGGTTGTTCCCAATCCTTCACAAAAAATTTAACGAAGTCATCAGTAGTTTCCCACTTTCCAATAGCACATCTATGTATACCATTTTGTATCTCTAATTGGACATCAAAAAATATAGTGCGTGTGTATAACCTCGCGGCCTGCTCCTCCAAAACAAAGTCTACTGCCTATATGTCAGCAATTGTGTTTATAGTGTCATGGTCGTTCTTCCTATGCACGTGTCTTTAAGCTTCATTTGCAGAATCAAAATGCCCCAAAATTCAAGAAGGGTACACTTCGGGTTGCAAAACTGTCCAAAAAATGGTTCTCACTCAGAACGAGATGAGATGCGCATGAGCCCAGACATGTACTCGTCACGATAATACACGGGTATCCAACTATCCCTAATCTGATAAATTGACTGTAGCCATTCATGCTCAGACGGATTAAAATCATTCATTATGGTACCCTAGTCGCTTTCAAACTGCTCGGGTATGATAGAATCGGTCCACACAATGGCACACAACCTCTTCTTGAAATCTGTACTATTACAAATTGTAGGGCCAACCTAAAACACCATTGAAAAAACATATAAAAAAATAAGGACCATAAAACAAATGGAAAAATCTTAATACATCGAATAAGCAAAAACACCTTAACAGTAAGCTTGTCCATTATATGCCACATGCATAACCTATGCCTACTCTCAGGCCATGTATCTTCAATAGCCTTCTTCATGGCTGGGTCTTGGTCGGTGACAACAACGGAGGAGCACGACCAAAAGATTCACGAAACACCTTAAGCAACCAGCTATACGTTTCGGCGGTTTCGTTTCCAATTATAGCGGCGCCAAGTGTAACGTTACGATTGTGATTGTCGATACGAGTAAATGGTACAAACATCATTTTGTACCTAACACAAAGAAAAAAACCATATAAACGTCTTTTATATATAACTAAAAAGAATTTAAAAAAACAAACAAGATATAATTAATAAACAAACTTGTTACGCCGATATGTTGCATCAAATGAAATAACATCACCAAAAACTGAATAATTCCGCTTGGCCTCCTCGTCTGCCAGAAGAAAGCCCTTAAAATACCATCTTCAGTGGTTGTATACTCCATTGAAAAGTTTGGCATATACTTTTTCTTTCTCAACAACCGGTTAATCATCATATCAGCATCAAACTCCGATATGTACCTGTTTATATCTCGTTTAAAGTACTTGAAATCGGATTTGGTTGCCCCCACCTTATCAAAGCCACCATACAGTGTCCTCATGATATTAAATGCTTTCACAGGTCCAATATTTATCGCACTCAAAGCATTAACCGCTTGCTCTTGCGTATAGTTCATTCCTCGGTTAACAGGGAGTAAATACCTATCCTCGTCAGCAACAAAAAATGGTTATGGTCCTCCTTGAAATAATATACCTCATATAGATTCGAATCATTTAACTTTAAACACAGACGTGCTTCACATACAATCCTAATAGAAGGGACCCGCCGAATAGATATCCTTTTTAAATCAATATTTGAAGTGTCGACCACTTTAGATGAGTCGATCACCTTAAAAGGTTTGGTTCATTCTTTTGAGCAAACGAAATATTTGGATTTAATAACATCATGCAGCTTGTATTGTGAAGACTTCCTGGCGGTAAAGCCTGCAGCCATCGCATACTTTTGATAAAAAAAGGAACGCATTATTCAGTGTGTCGAATGTCATTTTCTCTCTCGGCCTAAGCGACTCTTCCACCTCAGGTAAAAAAGTCCTCTTACCGGATTTGGGAGACACACGTGGACGCCCAACAGGCTGGTAATTCTGAAGCCCTATATAAAATATAATCAGTTTACAGAAAACACTACAGAAATCAAAAAAACATGTAAACTACAAATTGTGCCCTTAATTTAGGACACCAAAACGACACAAAAAAACACCCCATAAAAAGATCCCCTGTCAAAAAAAGACACCATAACAATATATATATTTAAAAACGGCACCATAACTCATAAAAACACTGTTTGAACTTACAATAGTTATAAATAAATAACCCCATGAAAGAACATTAGTTATAACAGAAATAATACCACATATATATAAGCACACATAGAAACACCAGATGGCACACATAAGCACACATATAACTTCCATTAGTTATAACACCATGAAAGAACACCCCATAAAAAGATCCCCTGTCAAAAAAAGACACCATAACAATATATATATTTAAAACGGCACCATAACTCATAAAAACACTGTTTGAAACTTACAATAGTTATAACATAAATAACACCATGAAAGAACATTAGTTATAAGAGAAATAACACCACAGATATATAAGCACACATAGAAACACCAGATGACACACATAAGCACACATACAACTTCCATTAGTTATAACACCATGCAAGAACACCCCATAAAAAAAGATCCCCTGTCAAAAAAAGACACCATTACAATATATATATTTAAAATGACACCATAACTCATAAAAAATTGTTTGGAACTTACAATAGTTATAACAGAATAACACCATAAAAGAACATTAGTTATAACGAAAATAACACCACAGATATATAAGCACACATAGAAACACCAGATGGCACACGTAAGCACACATAAGCACACATACAACTTCCATTAGTTGTAACACCATAAAAGAACATTAGTTATGACAGAAATAACACCACAAATACCAATTTAAAAAGTTATACACTTAATCTATTAAAAAGACACCATAACACCATTTAAAAAGCACCGTAACTGCACGTAAGGTTTAACTGAAAGTCATATTGATCAACTGAATGTCACGGTTAAAACACACCTATTAAATAAGACACCATACCACACATTGACTCATTGAGTACACCTATTTCTGAACACTAAAACACTCTTTAAATAAGACAACGTAACACCAATTAAAAAACACCATACGATACATGAAAAACACCATGCACTCCCACGTATATGAACATAAGAAAACAAAAGACACCCTAACAACAAATTGAAACCATAACAACACCACACTGTTGGAAACTAAAAAATCATTCAAACTAATTGAGAACAAAGTTATTCATTCTAATCACAAGAAAAACAAAAAAAGATGAAACAGATCACGGTCGGATACAAAACAAACACCTTAAATTCATAACTGGTTCATGGTTATCCATAAAAAACGATATATCAGTGCAAATGGACTCGAATTTCAATCGCAAAATCACTTATGCAGTCAATAAAAAAAATGCTGAATAAGCAAAACAAAAAAATTTCTCTGCCAGGATAACATATAACATCGAAATTATCGCAATATTCAAACCAATTTGAATTGAGAAAAATCCCGAAAATAACTACCTTGATCGGTTGAAACATATAAATTCCATTATTAGATTTTATTAGTGAAATTACACTTATACCCTAAATCTACCAAAAAAAAGGACACATGGTACCTCCATATTCTTTCTTACCTTCTCACACTTTTAAATTTTCTCACATAAACCTATACATACATATATATATATATATATATATATATATATATATATATATATATTATGATTACATTTTTTATGTTATATTATATCAAATCGTATAATTGCATTTTTTCTAGGATGTTGATTTTGTCGGATTTGTCGTTGATTTAAACAAGTTGAATGGAAAAACGTTTGCTTCTAAGATTAAGATAACAAGTAATAACTTGGCTGCTTTTGATTAAGTCTATGAAGGTATAAAAATTACTGATAATGAGTCAATTATTAAAGAGCTAAAAAAATAAAGATTAGCGAGGTATTATTTGCACTATTAAGTGATTCTTACGTTACACTAATATTTATCTTTTATCAAAGTTCTGTTATTACTTACTCATTTTTATCATTTGTCATAGGAAATTATTTTGAAGATGACAAAAATGTAACTCCTATCCCAAGTTTTAAAAATGATGATGCTAATACTAGTGGTGATAAAAATAAAATGAACAAGTGTAACCTGGTTGATGTTTACAATTTTGATGGAGACTCAAGTATGTCTAATTTTTTAACTAAAAGTAACGTAAGGATTCAGAGTTTTAACTCAAAGTAACGTTAAGGATTCAGAGGATGTTAGCAAGAAAGAGATTAAGCGTCCTATCTTAAAGAATTGAAAATACAGTAGAAACTTTATAATTTACTGCTCGATAAATTAATAATCTCGATAAAGTTAATAATTTGTTCGGTCCCAACTTGGGACCGGTACAAAATTGAACCCCAATCGATAAAATAATAAGATGATATTTTTTTAAATCCCAGTGTAAATATATTGGTCACATCGAAACTATAAATTAGTAATTACTAAAATATTCCAAAATTCTAGGATTGTCTAGTAAAAAATAATATGTAGTCACTTGTTTTTAGTGAACTTCAAATCTATATTGAGTTCATCACTAAATCTCCCCATAGCACTTAAGAGTTGATGCACTGTATTCTCGTATTGCAACAAAAAGTTGTGAAGAGTTGCTTTCGCTTGCAATGATTCTTTCTGAGTGACCGGTTCCAAAGGTCCTTGTTTCTGTTTTATTCAAATAGTTAAAGCGAACAGACATGGAAATTTTGAAGGTTGATGTATTAATTTGAGAGTTCCTCAAGAATATAAGCCAGCTCTATAAATTAATAATTTATTAATTTATCGATATAATAATATTTCGCTAAACTAATAAAACATCTCGGTCCCAAATTATTATTTTATAGAGATTTTAGTATGATTGATATGTTTTTTTACATCTTCAACTTAGCTTTTTTGGTTATTTATTTTTATTGAAGTTATTGTTTGACGTTTATATACTTTACATAACTATGAGCAACTCCTTTTTTTTTAATATAAATTGTTTGTTTTCCTTAAATTAATGAACTTTAAGTTACAAATTGTTTTGTAGGTGTCCCTTACATACCTTGATATACACCAAACCTAATGTTGAATATTTGTTTCTTACAAATTGTTTTGGAGGTGCCACTTACATACCTTCGTATATAATGTTTGTGAAATACAATCTAATTAAAAACCTAATCCTAAATGATATGTCACAAAAAATTATGGGTGATAGATTCGTTATTAACGCCCTTCATTGCAAATTATTTCATCTACACATCTCAATTAAATTAAAAATAACATAATTCAATTTCAGTTTATGACATAAATCTATTAATTAAAAGTAAATTTTCCTGCCCACGAAGCTGGCGGGTGATAGCCTAGTTTTCAAGATATAAGGAAATAACTAACCCCATACTTCAAGTCTCACGAACGGATCTTTCAATGATTTCAAATAAGCACGTGTTTAGTGGAATCCAAACACGTAGCGATTCGAGAATAAACACGAACAAGAACACGAGAATCCCTTTCACACGAGCACACGATTCGATTAGTCAAGAACAAAATCGTGTAGTACAATATTTATCTCTCTAAAACTCATCCCTTTTCTTTAGAATTTCTGTAATTGAGGTGCTGACCTAGTTATGATTAAAACAAAACATTATATATACTAACTAGGTTTGGGCTCGGCCCACATGGCCTAAGAGACCATGTCCCAAATGCCCTATATGCCTCACAACACCTAACCTATTGATGTGTAATCCTAAGAATTTAGGTTACACATACTCAAAGCAGCCAAAAGATACCAGAGTTCCAACTCTCAAGCTGCTGAAGATCATGTAGCACCCTTGTTGAGGATAACCAAGAAAACCACTATTATCGAAGAGGTTATTCATGGCGGAAACCTTGCTTGTGTTGCTAATTGTACAGTGAAGTCATCCACAGCTTAACTAAAAAAGATCTAAAAGGTATTGTTACTGGTAGGAATTGCGAGACCAAAAGTAATGAAGAAGAATAGGGGCAGACCTACTAATAATGGTGAGGTGACTGCCCCCTTGATTTTTTTGTAGTTTACATGCAAAAATCCTGTTGACCTCTCTTAATAGTTTGATCAAACCCTCTATTTGGCCCTAAGAATAAAAACATGGGTACGGAGTTTGTATCACCTAAATTTCCGGTCGCCGAAATTACAAGTTATAGGAAGAGACAAGATATTTACAATTACATCATGGTGAGGAAGGAAAAAAAACTATTATCTTTTATGTTAAGGGAGTAAGTGGTTTTACACGCATAGTGCTTAGATATGACTATTATAAACTTGTAGAAAATTCTATTTTAAATATATACCGAATTCTATTAAATAGTAAGTGACCGAGTGTAAAGAATATTTACTTTATAGTTGACATATTTATTCACTGTAATTTTAAAAAAATATTTTGTAAAAAACATGTAAGTTTTGTTCATATTTTGGAATAACAATAATCAATACTCAAATAGGTAAAAAGGTTAAAGTTTAAGAAATTTTTATTATTATCTTAAACCTGTTAATTTATTAGAGGAATATATGAAAAAAAGGTAAGCATATTATACTTGATAATAATTCTCGTGTACAAAAAAAAGGTAAACATATTATACTTGATAAACATTCTCGTGTGATTGTAAAAAAAGATTGTGAAAACTTGCATAGAGTAACTATAAAATATATTGTGATGTGTGAAATTGACGTCTTAATTGGTTACCAATACTTTTTTTATTGTTTCATTTTGGTGTACTAAGAATACATCTATGAAGATAAATTCGTGAATGTAATTGTTTAAAATTATCAATTGTTATCAGTTTTGTTTAAACATAATGGAAAACATAAGAAAATACCTTGTGACGGCAGACATGCCAGCAGAGAATCCAGTCAGAGACGCAGCCATGGAGTTCGACATCTTTGTCAGTATGATTTGGTTCCTCCTTAGGGTGTAAGATTATGATGGTAAAAACCGAACTAGGGATGAATTCGGTTTAGATTATGGAGAGAGAGAGGTGGGTGGCGGCTTTGATGATAATGATGTTATTGTAATTGTCTAACTTTTAAACCCTCTCTAATCATCTCCTTATATATACACCCAGATGAAACCCTAATTAGTTAATAAGAGTAATATGGTCCATCAACAATTACCAACTAATATATAATAGGATTAACATATTTTGCTCTAATATAATATAAATGACTATAATGGCTACATGATTAAATGTTATAAATAATATATTTAATCTTACATTCTCCCACTTAGCCGAGTAATCATTTATCATGAGTATTAGAATAAGCCTGATAAGGAGTTAACACTCATTTTAGCTTTAAACCAAGAACCGTAGTAGAGAAATACTGCCGTTGAATCATCATTCGGCTCAGGACCCCCATTAGTCACACCACAACTTCAATTTAAAACCTAACAGTCATGATCAAATTATGTAAATAAGCCCTTCAGCGTTTGAGTTGTATTTATATTTGTCTATATGTCATTATACCGGCAGAACATATGTTAGAGACATACAAAATCAAACTGAGGAAATTTCATTAATTAAAACATAAGTAAGTACAATATGCTATTAAATAAGGTCTTTAGTTAATCCATATTCGAAACATGTTCTTCAAAAACTTTAGGTGGGAGGCCTTTAGTCATCGGATCCGCAAGCATATTTTTAGTACTAATATACTCAATAAAAAGATTATTTTCCCCAACTCGTTCACTTACAAACAATATTTTGTATCGAGATATAAACCAGCTCCAGTCGAACTGTTACTGTTCGAGAAGCTAACGACAACTGAGTTATCACAGTAAAGCTTCAATGGTCTAGAAATGGAATTAACGATTTTGAGTCCAGTGATCAGATTTTCAAGCAACATTCCATGACAGGTTGCATTATAAACAGCAATGTATTCTGCCATCATTGTGGAAGTTGAAGTTAACTGTTGTCTATGACCTTCCATGAGATAGGTCCGTCTGCTAACATAAAGATATAGCCCGAAGTGGATTTCTTGTCATCTTTGCACTTTGTAAATTCATAATCAGAATAGCCTACCACTTTAAATGATCACTTCTTCTATAAGTCAGTTTATAGTCTTTCGTCCCTTGTAGATATCTAAGTACTTTCTTAGCTGCTTTCCAGTGATCTAAGCCAGGATTAGTCTGATAACGGCCCAGCATTCCAGCAATATAAGCCATATCTGGGCGAGTACAGACTTGAGCATACATCAGGCTCCCGACTACTGACGCGTAAGGTACTGGCTCATTTGCTCATTTTCAACCTCTGTTGTCGGACATTGGAATGAACGAAACATCTCCCTTAACTACTAGAGTGACTGAGGGTTTGCAATGTTGCATGTTATAACGCGTAAGGACACGTCTATGTAAGCCTTTTGAGACAATCCTAAGATCCCTTTGTGTCTGTCTCGGTGAATTTCGATGCCAATGACGTAAGATGCATCTCCGAGATCCTTCATGTCGAAGTTATGCGAGAGTAACCGCTTCGACTCATGCAACATGTCTAAACTATTACTTGCCAATAGAATATCATCTACGTAAAGACAGTATAGTAAAGTTGCTCCTACTCATCTTGAGGTAGGTGCATTGATCCACTTGATTCTTTATAAAACCTTGCCTCTTCATGACTTCATAAACTTAAGGTACCATTGACGTGATGCTTGTTTTAACCCGTAAATGGATTTCTTCAACTTACAGACTAGACGCTCCTGACTTCAAGTTTAAAGCCTTCAGGTTGTTTCATGTAAACATCTTCGTCTAAGTCTCCGTTAAGGAAGCGGTTTTAACGTCCATCTGATGCAATTCTAAATCAAAATGAGCTACTAGGCCATAACGATCCTTAATGAATCTTTACGAGAGACAAGTGAAAACGTCTCTTGATAATCAATTCCCTCTTTCTGAGTGTACCCCTTGCAATCAATCTCGCTTTATAGCATTCAACGTTCCCATTCGGATCTAGTTTTGTTTTGAATACCCATTTACATCCTACGGGTTTGACACTATAGGTAATTCTACAAATCCCAAACGTCATTTTTCTTCATGGATTCAAGCTCATCATTCGTTGCTTTATTCCATTCAGAAGACTGATCACTACTAACGGCTTCATTATAAGAGATAGGATCATTGAGCTTTCTGGCATCCATTTCAGTCAGGTAGGTAACATATCATCCCAATTAGTAGGCCTTCTTTGCCTGGATGACCTCCTGAGTTGATTATCGGGTTCACGGTTCTTGGTTTTGAGCGTTTGATGTGCCTTCGTTATGAGGTATAATGGGTTCTGGTTGTGGAGGTAAATTTGGAGTTGGTACAGTAGCTTTAGGTGCAGTTGTTGCATTGGGTACAAGAGGAGTAAAGGGAGTAATGGTAAGCGACGAATCTCTCCCCCCCCCGCGCGTCTTGTACTTCTTGCAATTCTTCGTAAGGGTTGGTACTGCTCCCACTGACCTTAAAATCCTCCAGAAACGCGACACGCTTGGTTTCAACAATACGGTGACATGGGAAGGACAATAGAAACGATAACCCTTAAAGTGACCAGGATACCCGATAAAGAAGCAGGTAACTGTTTTAGGGTCAAGTTTCTTTAGGAAAGGATTGTAAAGTTTCGCTTCGGCAATGCATCCCCATACTTTCATATATTTAGACTCGGTTTCCTTCCTGTCCAAAGTTCATAAGGAGTTTTAGGGACAGACTTAGAAGGAACTCTATGAGTATATGAACATCTGCTTTTAACGCTTCAGTCCATAGGAATAATGGTAAATTAGTGTTGGCTAACATACTGCGTACCATGTTCATAAGGGTATGATTTCTTCGTTCAGCGACACCATTCTGCTGAGGTGTACCTAGCATGGTGTATTGGTTTATAATCCCCTGGCCCTTACAAAACTCATAAAATGGACCAGGAGCTTGACCCACATCAGTATGTCTTCCATAATATTCACCGACTTATCTGATCTCACAACTTTAATTTTACGATCTAGTTGTTTTTCAACTTCAGTTTTATAATCTTTAAAAGTTGTAAGAGATTCATATTTTTCCTTAATGAGATACAAGTACATGTCTCGAGAATAATCATCAATGAAAGTGATAAATGAAGTATGTCCTGTTATGCTAGCGATTTGGTAAGGACTACTAATGTCAGTATGAATGAGTTCTAATAAATTAGAGCTCCTAGTGGCACCTTTTTTATTCGCTAATGTCATTTTACCTTTAAACATTTGACACATGTTCCAAAATCAGTGAAATCGAGAGGAGGTAAGACTTCATCCTTTACGAGTCGATTTAATTGTTCTCTTGAGATGTGGCCTAAACGTTGATGCCACAACATGGATGAAGTCCCAAAGTCTCGATCTTGTTTCATCTTTGTGAGTGATTCATTAATATTATATGACAACAAAGATTTGGAAAAGTCATCATCTAGTTCTAATCTACAGAGACCACCATCCAGAATGCCGGTACCATAAACCACAGAATCATAGAGAATAGAGAGTTTGCGATGACTATGAGTAATATCAAAACCGTCTATGTCTAACTTTGGTCCTGATACAAGGTTCCGAGTTACCTCAGGAACATATAAGGTATCATAAAGTTTAATGCATAAACCAGTTTTCATAAACAATTGTAAAGTTCCAATGGCCCTCACTTCTAATTCTCTATCATCCCCACTTTAAGTGTTCTTTGGTTTCTTCCTAGCCTTCGAATTGTAAGGAATCAATGAGTAGAGTTAGTGACATGAGTCATAGCACCAGAATCAAACCACCAAGAATTAGCAGGAACATTTAAATTATAGGACTCAAGTATCATGAAAAAGTCGTTACCTTTCTTAGCCAGCCACTCCTTAAAGTCAGGGCATTCCTTTTGCTTATGTCTTGCCTTTTTCAGAACTTGCAGTAGGGTTTGCCTAAGGAGTTCTTAGAGCTGGAAGGCGCACTTGTACTAGGATTGGGCTTTTGGACTTTAGAAACATCCCTCCTTGGATAAGTGTTCTTCCTCTTCTTAGAGCTGGAGGTAGTAAAGTGCACAACATCAGTAGTTCGATCCATCTTCATACGCTCCTCCTCCTACACGCACATACGATCAGCTCACTCATCGACCATTTCTCTTTCTGAGTGTTGTAATTGATCTTGAATGCTTCATAGGACGAAGGAAGCGAAGTCATGATGAACTGAATAAGAAAACCATGACTAATCGCCATGTCTAATCCCTTGAGCTTATGGGCCATGTCGTTCATCATCATGATGTGTTCATGGATGGCACTCCTCCCATCATACTTAGTAGTCACCAGCTTGAGGATAATAGTACTAGTGTGTGCTTTAGACGTTCCCTTGAACTGCTCCTCCACAGAAGCCAAGTAGGTTTTAGCATCTCCAGAAACAGGAATGGCTCCTTGAATTGCATTGCTTATGGACTGCTTCATGAACATGAGAGATATGCGGTTACACCTTGTCCATTTTTCATGAGCCAGCTGCTGAGCAGCGGTACTCTGAGGAGTAAGGTCTTCAGGCTTATTCTCTCTTAGAGCGTAATCGAAATCCAGCAAAGCAAGAGTAAGCATGAGAGAGTCTTTCCATGTAGCAAAGTTATCATCAGTCAATGGTGGAATCCCGCAATTGGGCGCTGATAGTGGAAATAATATGAGCAAATTATGTTACTAAGAAAAGAAGTCTTAATGTGATCTAAAGGAAAGTTACACTAAGGCAGGCATAAGTAATGACCATTTTAGTTATTAAGCTGTGATATTGTCTATTACTAACATCATAATAATAGACTTAGTTAAAATTCTACTAAATGAAGACGAATCAGCTTTGACCAGAAGTGAAATCATCTAAGTATATGTGCAAAGTAATTGTGACAAATCAGCTTTGGCCAGAAATGAGACAATCCCTTTAATTATGCACTTGTCAAGTATGCTAGACATGAATGAATTAGATCAGCTTTGGCCAGAAATAAAACATTCACGTTTATAATGCATAATTAACGTAGCTTTTCGCAATACTTGAACAATAAATAGATGCATCAAATCACCTTTGGGCAGAAGTGATACATTAGAAGCTCATGCAAGTTAAGCTATTTGGTTTTGTAAAAAGTTATTTTATTATAATTAGTTAAATGTTTACAAAACCATTTATTTAATAGCAAACCCCCTGTTAGCGCGGATCGAATTGGTTATCTCAGATAATAGCCTAATTTAGTAATGAGATTTCAGATAAAATCTTGAATTTCGGATGAGTTTTGGATTAGTCCGAGATGGGCATCTCGGATGAGACTCAAAATTAGTCCGAGATAGGCATCTCGGATAAGACTCAAAATTAGTCCGAAATAGGCATCTCGGATGAGTCTTGAATGAGTCCGAAATGATCATCTCGGATAAGTTTCAGATTAGTCCGAGTTGGTCATCTCGGTGGACTGATTAGTCCGAGTTGGTCATCTCGGATGAGTCTCTGATGAGTCCGAGTTGGTCATCTGAGACTCTGATGAGTCCGAATTGGTCATTTCGGATAAGACCTGATGAGTCCGAATGGTCATTTCGGATAAGACTCTGTGAGTCCGAATTGGTCATCTCGGATTAGACTCTGATGAGTCCGAAACTTATCCTGCAAGATTTCAAAATCTCTAATGATGGCAGTTAGTTGTGATAAGTTTTGAAATTCGAAAATTAAGGGATTATGGGATAATTTGTTTCCTTTTTAATGTCAATTAAGTTTATCTAATTATTTCGAAATTATATCCTTTTATAAAATACCGATTTCAAAATATTTTAATTAGACAAAATAGATCAAAACAAAGAAAAACACCCCATAATCCGAATTACATTCAAAAGGAATTTATTCGAATTTCATAAGGACATAAGATGAATCCTAAAAAACATAAACTTAAATTCTGGAATACTAATCCGAAATCTTGGATTCCGATGATTTCGGAATAGTTATTTATCCATTAAACAAAAAATCCGAATTATTAACTCACAAAATTTATGTGATTTCGGAACAGTGTTTTCGAAATATTATTAGTCTTTTCAAAATTATGTTTTCCATATTTTTAATCCTAGAATAATGGATTCAAAACAGAACTGATTTATCAACATATGCTCTGATACCACATGCTGATCAGTTATGTTTAAACATAATGGAAAACATAAGGAAATACCTGTGACGGCAGACAGGCCAGCAGAGAATCCCGTCAGAGACGCAGCCATGGAGTTCGACATCTTTGTCAGTATGATTTGGTTCATCCTTAGGGTGTAAGATTATGATGGTAAAAACCGAACTAGGGATGAATTCGGTTTAGATTATAAGAGAGAGAGAGAGGTGGGTGGCGGGTTTGATGATAATGATGTTATTGTAATTGTCTAACTCTAAACCCTCTCTATTCATCTCCTTATATATACACCAGAAGGAAACCTAATTAGTTAATAAGGGTAATATGGTTCATCAACAATTACCAACTAATATATAATAGAATTAATATATTTTGTTCTAATATAATATAAATGATTATAATAGCTACATGATTAAATATTATAAATAATATATTTAATCTTATACCAATGGGGTGACGGTTTATTGGTAAAGACAATTTCTTTAAGCACCTAAGTTTAAAAGAGAGAAATTTTGGATTCAAGTCACACAGACAACAGAGATTAAAAAAATAAGAAAAGAATTATTCAAAAGTAAGCTTAGTGTCATGAAGTAATTTCCCAACTCTTGTGCGGCAATAAATCTTAATCTAAACTAAGGCTTATAATAGCAGAACCTTTGTAATGATTTGAATGCTCTTACACAATCAGAGAACTGATATAATATTTGGGTGATTTGTAATGAGACCACCATCCTCTATTTATACTAGTTACTAGGATTCTAGATGATTCCTAATCAGTAAACTCCATACATAATATTTAGACTATATTCTAGAATGTTCCAGCAAAACTTTTTTGATTTTGTGGTGTTCGTTGCTTGATCTAGAGTGTTCTTTTGTAATATCTTTGACCAACCTTTTTAGACCAATCTATGGAAATATCTTGGTACTTTAATGATCTTTCAAGACTTTTCTAGAGAGTTCTGGGGTTGCAAGTTTGGGACCGATTTGTGCAGCTTTCTAGACTGTTCTAAATCCATTTTAGGCTGAGCTTGAGCTTTCCATGCGCTCTTAAGCTGTCCAGAATTTAGGGGTTGTTCCAGAATGTTTCGGGCATCCCTAGACTTTTCGAATTGGTCTGGAACCTTCTGGAATGCGAGAAAAATGGCTGGAATTTTAGGTGGATCGTGACATTAGTGACCTGAACTGAACAGGTAAAGGTTCGGTACAACAATTTGAATATTGGGTACAAATTTGGTTCTTGAGATTTTGGGAAAGAAAAATCAGTTGGAAGAATCAAATCTAGAATACGAGAAATTACAAACTATGTATTTCATTCTTTTTAAAAAAATTCATGTGATTTACTCAAAACTCAAAAAGGTTTCGTAACTTGAAGATCAACATAATGGCATGTAAGTTGGAATCTTTTATCTACAATTAACCGGTTACTTAGTTTTTTTTAAATTTATCATTCATTAAATGTATATTGTAACATGGTTTACTATGAAGGTTTTGGATTGTCGAGGTTGTGTGATCCAAATTCACATCTCTGCTTTGCATTTGTTGAGTTTGTTGACGGAAGTAAGCATTTCGTCTTTTACTTCGTTCATTTTCATGTACCAGTAAAAAGCTTATGGGTATGCATGTGATATTCGTTCCAATGGGTGACCTACCTACTGATCATCATAATCTAGACATAAGTTCATATTTTTCAGTGTGACAACATAAGAGAACACATTAGTATGCAAAGTTCTTTTTGCAAATAGCATATTATGTTTTCTGAAGTTTCTTGTCAACCAAGAAACCAGGAAAAATAAGCTTTCATAGAATAAAATATGAGTATATAATATACAGAATAAAATATTAGTATATAATATATATTGCATAACTTCAATCATATTTTTTCATTCTTTTGGTGTTTACTCTTTATTCTTGTCTACACATTTGCTTATGTTATATAAGTTTTTTTTTCCCTTTTTTTGTTGTTGTAGCTTATTAGAGCTTATTTTATTGATTAAACTAATACAAATAAGCTTTTATAATTAGATTTTTGTTAGCTTGTGTTTCATAAGATTTTTGCTAATATTCACATACCGATGATTGAATATTTAATTAATATTCATATTTTGTACTATTTTGTGTATTTGATACTCTCTGTCATAGCTTTAAAATTAACCTAGTAGTGATTTTAGAGGGTACAATAGCTAAAAGGCAAGCTTCTGTTATTTGCTTTGTTCGTTTGTGTTGACATTTGGCTATATGTAAGGCCAGGGTAAAATAGCTTAAAGGCAAGCTTTTGTTTAATTATTTGCTTTGTTCAGGTATAATAGCTTAAGGGCAAGCTTTTGTTTAATTATTTGCTTTGTTCGTGTTGACATTTGATATATGTAAGGCTTATCATATAACATTTGATAGTGTAATCTCGAATTCATTGGGATCATTTATACAATCTCTATTGGGTCAAAATAAGCGGATTTTATCGAGATTTGTACAGGATATTAACTAAATACCGAAATGAGGAAACTTGGAGGACCGATTGTGCCAAGTGGTGAAAACTTGGAAAATGCGGAACCCTATAGAGGGTTTGCGGCCGTAAAGTCTACCTAAAATGGGGTTTAAGGCTGAGAGGAAGAAGGGTAGAGGGAGACGAGATGCCATGTTATGATTTCTTCATGGTCTATGTTATTCTTCGAATCTATTTAATGGTATTATATTATATTATACTCTAATGTAACTTATTTTTTAGGAATATTAAATGAGTATGCAATGATGGTGTTTATATATGTATAGGTTGCCATAGAAAAATTTATAAAGAACGTGATAGTGAATATGAGGAGGTAAGTATGCTATTTATTTATTTATTTCTATGCTGCATTTTTTTTATAATTTAAAGAGTATATATATGAGTGTAAATTCTAGAACAAGTACTCCCTAAGTGTAGAATTTTTATTTCTTCTTATATGCAATTGTAAACGGAATGCAGCTAAAATCCAATAGTCTGGAAGCAACCAGGAAATTCGAGACGATTGTACCGTTAATGAGTGAAGAGATTGTGCGTTTCCAAGAGCAAAAGATACAAGATATGGGTCGGGCTTTTCATGAATCTGCAAAGGGCGAAGCCCGTTTAGCCAACGATATTGCTGATGCTTGGCGAAGTCTTCTTCCAAAACTCGAGTCAATCTCTGTCTCATAACATATTTCATTTCTCTAGAGTACTCATGTTTTCGCTTGTTTGTATCATAATACATAACCTGTTTGAAGTTGTAAGTCGTGTATTTCTGTATAACAAACATAAGGAACATTTTATATCTTTGTTTTCTGCCACATTTTTTTATTTAATATTGTTTATGTTCTATATACATACAAGAATCAACATTTGAGTTTAGTTGTGCTTGAAAACGTTTACTTTTATTTTGTAGTTTGGTTTTTTTTGCTGTTTATGTTGTGACACAATGTAGTGATGTACAAGCCTATACAATTTTGATGACGTATTCTCTGGACAGGGCTTGGGCGAAGGCCCTTCGGTCTATTAGGAAATCATGTTTGGTACAAACATAATTTATAAGTGATCTTGCATAAAAGAAACAAATGTATGTATTTTTCTTAATAACGTTCTAGTCACTATTATGTATAGGTGTCTTCTTGACCTCTAAACATGTACCTTTTAACATTCATTGAACCATCAAGTTTTTGACAACTGCAACTATTAACATTGCCACAAGGGTGACAAATTTAAACCAGTGTCGACATGGTACATCAATTAGTGATTATGACTTATGATTTATAAACCAGTGTCGACATGATCCGTCAGTCAAGTGATCATGACTTATGGTTCAAGGATGATCCGGACGACGAAAATTTGAGTTTGTTGTTAAGAAAGACATTACAAATGATCACACATGTCCCCTCACTACCATAGGACAACTTTAGAACGTAATAGTTTAGTTTTAGAAATTAAAATTATGGAAACATTTTAACAAGTATACAAATTAAATCCAAATTCTCCGACATTTTTTCAATTGCACACATTGCATGAACATTGGTAAATTAACCAATTGTATCTGTATATAATGCTATTATCAAGTTTAAGGTACTTTCTGCAGAAGATTGCAAACCATGCGTTTGACAAACCACTCCATAACAATCGTTGGTGCCAACTCAGTGAACCTACATTTGGACTTCTGTAATAAACAATTTTAATAAGCTAAATATCTGTTATATACATTAATATATATTGAATATAGTTATAATCGGCTAGTTCTTATGTTGTATTAAGCCTTTTCAAACTAATAACATAATATTACACTGCACATTCGAAACTTGAATACAGTTAAAGCAGATCATGAATAAAAACTATAGATAACGTAAAAAGTTTTATTAGCCGTTCTATTGTATTAAATGTTTATGCATAAACACCCCTAAACAATATTTAGTAACAATTTTTATAATATCTATTTTATCTGGATATTAATTAATATAATACAATGGAGCTTTAAGGAGAAACAAACTTACCTTTTCCATCTCATAATCAAACAAATATTCTGGGAGCATACGAACCAGCTCTTCTTTTGAACCCTTTTCTTCATCAACTATGCAACCTCTCAAACATGCTTCCTTCTTCAACAACTCACACTCCATTGCCATTCGAAACAATATCGGCGCTCTGATCAACAACGGCGTAACAATAGGCGGTTCATTGCAAACTGAACGCGGAACATGGTAACACCTATAAAAAAAGGATGGTGAAGCGCATCCATGGCTGTTGGCCTCATAGACGGATCCCATGAAAGAAGTGAAGCAATCAAATTAACCACATCCGCGCTTGCATTCGGTAACAGTCCAGAACAACCTTGAAACAATGGTTTGAGGGTAAAAATTCCGCCATGATTACACCCATAACCCATATATCAACCGTTGTATGATACACCGGAGATTCAAGAAAAACCTCTAGGGCACGATACCCGGGGGTTGTAACATTATGGGTGAGCGGTGGGTGACTGACGGGTGGTACATAGGACAACCCTCAAGTGCTATAAAAGGATTAATATTTCGCACTTAATTTGGTTAATTATTGGAATGTGATAACTACGGTGTGAATGGCTTTGCAGGTACCAAAGAACATAAATAAGTGGTATTAACGTGCTTTGATGGGAGCTCGTACTTGGCAAAGTGAAGATGGAGAAAGAGAGAATTGATAAGAGAACAAGAGGAGAGAAAACTTGATCCACGGTAGGCTACGGTTAGTGTTGTAGCTTACGGTGATGAGTGAGTCTTGTTTTTGCGTCGTAATCCAGAAGTAAGATGGTGTAAGGAAATGATTTCCATCGTAGGCTACGGCAGGCACCGTAACTTACGGTGATGACCTACGAGAAAAATGTAACTGCCTATTAAAATTGTTTTTCAAGTGTCTTTTGGGATGACTGATGATTGGAGACGTTTCTAAGCAGTTGTAGGGCGAATTTGGGGTATTCCTCTTGGTTCAAGACAACTTCTAAACATTTTTTTGTGTTTTTGATTCTTATGAACATGGAACTTAATGGTAAGATGATTCGCTGGACCATGAGTGGCTAAACTCATTGTGATCATCCTAGTTTGAAGGTTTGTCTAAGACATTTGTGTTTTTATCCGTATTTCTAGAATAATAGACTTGCAACGTTTGTTGTTTATTATGGTGTGTGAATGTTTGTTTGTAAGTTGTTAATTGATGTTTTGATTTTAGTCTAAATTGTACGTTCTTGGTGTCGTTGACAATCGAGATATCACGGGAGGGATTAGGGTTGGATATTGGTTAATTGGTCATCGGGTAACAACCCCACATTTTTATAATCCGAGTACCTAGTTCCCTTTCATCACGAACAAATAATCATACATGAATCATGTCTATGTGATTCTTTCTAGTTGGATTTAAACATGAATGTTAATTGATATTGGAAACCTAGGATGGTCACTTTCTCTTAATCTGTTTTAATAACCAATCTTTGATTTGCAACTTGTTTAGTTAATCTTAGTTTTAAAACCAAACAATCAAAATCTTGAATTCACTTTTCTTGCATTTTAGAAATTTAATCATTTTAGCTAAATCTTTAGATAACACATATTCCACAAACTCTCTGTGTTTGATACCCACTTACCGCTAACTATTAGTAGTATTTGGATTAAATTTGATTGAGACTATGATCCTACATCAGTGAGTACTACACTCGCGGGTGAAACCGAAGTCACCGATCTTTATCGCATTTTTGGAAACAAGAAAATTTGAAGGTTTAAGGTCACGGTGAATATAGCCACGATGGTGAATTTGTGCAATACCTTGAAGGATTTGAAAACACATGTCTTTAATCTTGGATTCTGAGAATGGTTTCGTTTGGCTGATTATACGATCGTAGAGGCTGCATTCCGTGTATTCGAATACCAAGAATACGATGCCTTGTTTATTGATTATTTCTTTAAGTTTCACTATGTTGGATGGTTGTTTAGGTTGATGAGTGAGTTGATTTCTCTTATATTCATGCAGTCTTTTACTGAATACTTTCTTGTGTACAGTTTCTTGATTGCAACAGTTGCACCATCATGCAGATTCAATGCTTTGTAGACGACACTGTATGATCCACGACCAACTTCATCGATCTTTTGATATTTATCCATGGCGTACGTACGTAAAACACAAAGAAGAACATGTTACAAAGATTAGGGTTAGAAGAGAGTTGAATTATTAAGTGAGTGATATATATATATATTATATAATATTAAAAAAAAAAAAGCATGCATTGGATTTATATAATGATTGTTGTTGTGTTAAAGAGATGTGTGAATTATCTTCATACGATAGCGTTGGGTGCAAGTTTTCTATTGAGGTATTTACACAAATAGTACACAACACAAATTCAAAATTTCGAACTTAGAATTTTAAGTTCAAACAGGTTCGAGTTCGAATTGTAATTCAATTCCAAAAGTTACAAATTTGAATAACCGGAAAACCTGATAAATGCCTCAACATTCAATGATATGCTTTTGCTAGTAGAAAATCAATAAAACCTAAATGCACCCTCCTCCTTATTAATTATATCCCCCTTTGAGAGAAAAAGTACTGGTTTCACATAGGCCTCACCCGTAAATATGTGAGAGGAGAGGATGTATTTAGTAATTAGGGGGGTGTATTTAGTAGACCCTATGCGATGACAAAGAAGATAGTGATTGCGCTTAGAGGTGCACAAAATAGCTAGTTAACTATAACGGGTTATTAACTATAACGGGTTATTAACTGAAACTGTAACCTGTTAATAACCGATTGAGGAATAACCAATGAGTGGTTATTTTTAACCGTAGGTTAGTAACCGGTTGTAAGTATTTATATAGGAACCGATTATTAACCAGCTTTTTATTTGGTTATTTAACAGGTAGACCAGTTAAGCGAAAAATTAAAAAAATGCAAAAAGAAAGAAAAAAGGAAAACTGGTTAATAACCGTTGAAGTAAAATAATTAAATTAACCGGCATAACTGGTTAACCGAACCGGTTATTAAATTTAACCAGTTTATGCACCTCTATTATGCTTCTTGCTCTCAGGGGCCCTGATTTCTAAAAGCAATGGAAGTAGATCATTTGAGCAGGCCTCAGACACAGGAGTCGACTCAATTGTTTTGTGCTCGAATTCGACTAGGCCATCCACCCCCACTTTAGATATGACACTAAGTAGCCCGTTAGGGCTGGCATAAGAGGTTAACCCGATCTGTTAAGACACGAACACGATAAGACACGAACTTGAAACAGGTAAACACGAATACGACACGAAATCTTATCGTTTCAGATTTTCAAAACACGAACACGAACCTGTTAATAAACGGGTTACACGAAACGACCTGTTAAGACACGAAAAAATTACCAATATATCATACGACCTGTTTAAGATTCGAACACGACCAATTAAGAGAAGAACACAACCAAATTGGGGATGGTGGTTTTATGAAAGATTTCAAAATTAGAGTTTGCATTGTGGAAAAAGAACCTCGCGTTTTGTGTATAATTCATCATAGGTGCCACGACTGATGACCCCATGTCCACACCACATATAATTTTTTTTAATTTTTATTTGTAAACCTGTACTTAATGGGTCTTATCAGGTTAACGGGTTTTAATCTGTTTAGACACGAAACATGTTAAGATCTTATCGTGCTGACCTAATTTGGACACGAAACATGTTAAGGTCAAACACGAAACATGATAACTTCGTGTAGGTTCGTCTCGTGTTATTGGTGTTATTGTGTTTGTGTTAGAATTGTCAGCCCTATAAACCGTCGCCAAAGTTAAAGGCAGAAAGAAAAAGAAACTACATTGAAAAGATAGGGCTCCGAACAGAAGAAAGCTCCTAGATCTTAAGGTTGGAGTTTATGACGAGATTCTTATGAGTTATGAGACCAAGTGGGAAGACTTTTAAATTCACCAATAATTCAAAGAGGAATATAATAGCTAACATGTATTAAAGGATTGCCTTCGATCGGTGGAGGAAATTAAGGAATAGAGAAGACGCAGGGGACGATACATCGAAGGGCATTGATTATACAACGAACAAGGGTGAATCACACCCGTACGCCGACAAGACAGGAATGATGGGTGGCCTAGACTTGCACAATGAAGGTAGGAAAAAAAACTAGGTATTGAGTTGAAAGGGCATGATGACTAGATTAGAATATAATTAGAGACATGCAGGTAACATTACCCCAATGGATTTCATGACACTAACCAGGATGGTGAGACATATAACAAGAGAGTTCGAGGTGAATTTCTTAGCAATTTAGGATACTAAAACCCTCCAATATTAGTAGAAACCGTCTTGTTAAATTTTTGGGGAACTCTAATTTCGAGTTGTCGATAGATGCTCACAGAAGATCCGGGGGATTAGTTACAATGTGCGATCCAGATTTTTTTCTCGGTAGTTCAACATCTGTGTGGTAGAAATTTTATTTTTTCTTTTGGGTATATTAATGGGGTTAATAAATGTTGTCACATATTGAATGTCTATGCTCCTTCCGATCTGAGGCCTAGGAAGGAATTAATGTTAGATAAGCCAGGTTTATGGGTCGTTCTTGGAGACTTCAACGAAGTTAGGTTGCCTAACAAGCGAGTTATCATAAATTTCTCTCACGCTTGCTTTTTTTTTAACATACTTGAACTTTATAAGAAAATCAGATGAATTTCGACCCTTGTAGGTTTCAAACTTTCAATCATGGATATGGTACGTTTCTCATTTATTATAGTTTGGATTCTCCTTTTATCATATAATTGATGAAATATGCAACTCGTATCACAAGGAATGTCCAATCACTTGCCAATTCGGAATAATGAAGAAAGTTGAAGAGGTAAGTTTTGTAGGTATGATAGATGGAGTCGTCTTGCAACAGTTCTGCATGAAAGATGGGGTCGATCAATGGTTTTGGGCTAACAATAGTGGAGAAAACTGCTCTATGAAGGAGCTTAGGGGAAACCTGCAGACTTTTAATGCGAACCAGGATGAAGTTTGGAGTTTTATATGGAATAATTGGGCTCCCTTGAAATTCAATTATATATTTTGGCGGGCCCAATTAGGCTAGGTTGCATCAAAAGTTGGGCTGGCCAAACATGGAATCCAACTCCCTAAGGTTATGTGTGACATCTGCGGCCTAACGGAAGAGATGGCTAACCACATTTTCTTCTCTTGCCTTTTCGCGAAGAGCATATCGTGGTGCATCTTTGTTTGGTTAAGAGTATCGTTTCCGTTGAACGCGAGCAGCGTTAGAGATCTGATTGGAGTTTTATTAGATGCGCCTGGCTCTAACAGATGGAAGAAGATTGTTTACTCTGTTGCATTGGCAACAGCTTGGAGAATCTAGTATGCTTGTAACTTAAAAGTGTTGGAGGGTCATTTTCTCCCGGTAAGAAGGTTGCGGACCTTGATTAAAGAAGATGTATAGTGTGGTTGAGTCATAAGTCTAATATCCAAACCCAAATTATTAAAGAAAACTAAATTAATGGTTCAAATAGGTTCGAGTTCGAATTGGAATTTAATTCCAAAAGTTACAAATTAAATAACCGGAAAACCTGATAAATACCTCAACATTCAATGATATGCTTTTGCTAGTAGAAAACCAGTATATCCATATGCCCTATATACTGTTGTTCGGTCATCATTGGCTCGGTTTTATCAGGGAAAAAAAGTACTTGGTTTAAAAAAAAGGTAAAAAAATATTTTATTCTGAAAATCACTTGTTTTAAGAAAAATTACATTGGAATACTTAAAAACACAGACATGATTGTGTATTTTTTGTTTAAAAGTTAAAAAAAAAAACAAGCTGATTACTAGAAAAAAAAATCAAATCATGATCAATGAAATATTAGCAAAATCAAAAAAATATGAAAATGAGTACCTCTCCCGATTTTGTTTGCTTGGTATCGATTTCATTTCATTTCATATGACACTATAGTATCATTACTTTACTTTGAACTCAACTATATTTTAAAAAACTCATATTGAAATATTGACAAATAATATAACTGCGTATTTGGCTTTTCTTTTTAAAGTTAATTAACACAAGTTATTTGAGTTTAAAAATGCTAACACAAATTATTCTAAAAAAATTAAATTCATTGATTAGAGAACTATAACTGAAACAGGAAATCAAAAAATTAAATATAAGTATCGATACCGATGTTGTTCAGTCAGTACGTTACGATACTGGTACTCAGTACAATTTATATATAAAAAATACTTTAGTTTAAATACACTTATTTGTTTTCATTAAATACATATCGAAATGTCAACACAAAAGTTAAACAAGGACACTCTATTTGGTTTTTTTTTTCTTTTAGGTTAACGAACATAAATTATTATAGAAAAACTAAATTAATGTTCTGCGAGAAAACAATATTAACGTCATCGACATTTCATATTAATATCAAAAGAAAATGAATCTTGTTTTATATAAGTAATAAATAAGTAATAAGTAAGAGTGTAGCCTGTCATAATTAGGACTTCAAAATTCTTTTTTCTAATTTATTAGGAGAGTGTAATAGTAAAAATCAAAATCAACCACAACTATTTGAAGAAAAGTGTCGAGGTTTATTTAGCGAAGGAAAAGAAAAGATTTAAAAAAAAGGTTGTGTTTTAGAATTTTTTTAAGAAAGGAAATGAAGAGAAACTTAAGTATTTTTTTTTATTTTAAACCCTTCCAAATTGAAGAGATTTAGAAGGAAAACATGTTTGACACTTAAAATCTAAAGTTTTCTTTTCATTTCTCTCGAACTTTAAATAATTATTTTTCTTTCCACTCAATTGTTTTCCTCTTATTAATTCGATTTCTCTTCTTTTCTTTTCTTTATTAACCTCGGGAACACAACTAAATGCACCCTTCTCCTTATTAATTATCCCTTTGAGAGAAAAAGTATCGGATTCACATGGGCCTCACCCGTAATGTCCTTGCATTATTGTTACTGTTATTGTGTCTAATCCTCAAAGACTATCTCGTATAATGTCCTTGCATTATTGTTTGATTTATCGTTTAGTACTAGCAGACCTTCGTATACATGCCGTGGGGAAAATTCTTCTTACAATTTCGCAAACAATTTATGACTTTTATAAAAAAGACCGTTTTGAAATTGTAGACCAGACTCGAAAGAATCTTAGTTCACTACAAATGAAGCTCTGATACCGGGTCTGTCACACCCCGATTTTCGATGTAGGGGAAGCGTGTCGCGAGGTGTGGCCAGAGCGGCAATCGTTGCATTCAATCAAGTAAACGACAATTATATTACAAAACATTCATACATACTTTTTATTTAATACATAATTTACAAACCAACATTTGTTTAAACCATACCACAAGTTTGAACACTGTTACTTAAAATTCAACATAAGTTTATAAAACATAACAATGAGAGACCAGATGAAACACAACATCCTGACTTTACAACAAACGAACAAGATTTTCCCCGAAGGCCATCCACTAGTTTCCTGTAATACATATTAGTTTTGAAAACAACGTCAACAAAAGCTGGTGAATTCATGTTATAATTTTTCGTATCAAATGAATCTTCAAAAACATTTGAAATAATAAATTCGTTTAATATAGCTTAATAAAACTTGTAAGCTCATTAGTGTGTTGCAAGGACACTAATCTGTATGCCGAATAAGGTAGCAACCAAACCTTGACGATTTATTTTGTGTCTTAGACACTCGTTTTAGACAAATAAGCACTCTAATACGATATGTTATTATTGTCGTAATAGAGTGGGGCTCTCCCAAACCCAATAGATCTATCCCCTTGTTCCTCGGTACTTGTTATTCATTAATGGCCCCAATGTTTGAGCCTTATTCACACGTGATCTAAATATTTCATTCCCCAGCTATATTAAAGCTAACATGTATACATCCCCGCACGTTTAAAAACCATAAAAATGTTAAAATAAAAGGGGATACATGAACTCATAGATTTGCGTTCCGTGCAAATCTCTATTCGATTTTTGATACTTCGTTCGTTTCTCGACCTACAAGTGTTCTAATCTATAGACACTTAGGCTTTCGTTCGTTTTTCGTACAAGTATTTTATCTTGAATTTCATACTTGTAATTGTTGGTTTTCTGTGTTAATAAACATAAACATATGTATATATATATATATGTTATGAATGTATCCATTATGTAGTGAATTTCCACATGTATAACCGCTATATATGAATGCATCCATTATGTAGTGACCTTCCACATGTATAACCCCTTTCTCTTATTTACTATTGTACTAATGTGAGTGCCTATATATAATGGCATTTGTATATGATGTTAGATGAATGAATAAGAATTCTCCATGTTCTATTATCTACATGATTTCATAGTCTAGCTCTCATGTTTATATACATATATATTAGTTGCTAATAGACCGTTGTTTCACAACACGTTATCAGCACGAATGTGCTCTTGTGTTTGCCACCCTTGGTATCCCTTTTTCCTTCCTTTGATGTGCATTATTTTTCAACCTAACTCAATCTTGCACGTTGAGAAAGCAACCCAATAATTATGCAACTATCTCTACTAATAAAGGTATGATTCTTCGTATGATTATTCATATTATATTTGATGATGATACATCAATCTTACTGGTGACACTTATTAATATACATATATAAACTTAAACTGATCATTACTATAAATTCTAGAATGTAGTCTCATGATGGAACTTTTATCTATATATTTTTCCATTTGCTTTTAGAAGTTATTATATATATTAGCATGTTGGTATTCATAAGGATTTAGATGTTACATCATAATTAACGTTACAATTGACTAGTTCATCTTTTTTTCTAATACTCATTATTAATTGAATAACTATAGATTTCGTTGGCGACGACGATATTACGAATATTTATTTTATTTTTCTCTTTTACAAATGATCCTTTCTATTATTCTAAATTGCCTGGATTATCATTTAATTAGTTAATTAAATATATATTGTTTAGGACTCTTACAATCTAGTGATGCTCATCAACATATTCTTTGAGCCACCATAATCATATATTTATTCTTCTTTATTAACCTTGTTAAGTTGTAAATAAAATTGTTGAATTATTTTGATTTGAGAAAGTTAATTTGCAATCTAGAGAATATTATATATGCTTTTAGAATCCATGAAAAACAACTAAATTCAATATTCAATATTAAAAAGTATGAAACTCAATATTTATGGACTAAACAATGCAATTGTATTAGGTATATATGCTTGTATTGGTGGTACTATATACATGATGTGTGTACTAGATTTTCATTTTGTATAGTTTATAATTTAAATGGATATGAATTTTTAATTAATTGTTTTCATTAGTCATTGTTAATACATAACATGCCAAAAGACTTTTACATAATTAGATATAAATGAGTTATATGAGTAAACATCAATTGATTTAGTTTTAAATAAACTATACAACTTATAATGCATATTATTATTATTATTGTTATAACATGATTATGCAAATATCGTTTGGTACTTATACTAAGGTTAATGCTATAATAAATTTTGCATATAAGAAATTTATATAATAGATTAATATTGCTAGATATCATTAGTTGTTTTTAGGGAAACATTTTCTAGCGATGTCGGTACCTCTAATGCATTCATTATGCCATGTCATAATGTTTAACAATTTATTTGCATATTAACTATTACTATTACTAGTATAAAATAGTGACTATTGATATTGCTTCATATGTACAATGTATAGATTGCTTATATGATGTCATCAATTGTTTAAATATCAATATTTGAGAAGAAAATGAGTATGTTATGTAATTCATCAGTATTATAGTTTTCAAAAAAAATTTCAAATACAAGTAATAAATGATCTGAGAACTTGAAGAGATATATGTTTAAGTTTTAAAGTAAGTGTTCAAAATATATAAGATATTATGTTTGGTTATACCATAATAAGTTATTACATAAATTATATGCGTTTGCTTATTAGTGATAAAAAAGTTTCTTATTTTATAAAGGCTCATTATAAGTTGTTTTTATATGATGACATGCTATAAGGTCATGTATTGTATGATTTATTGATATCTATACCTTGTATTCTATATGCTATCACTTCTTTGCATCGATAATACCGAACAGAACGACTAAACCAAAGTTGTGGTTTATTGTCATTCTCATGAAAAAGTAGAAATATGCTTCGATTTGACACCCAAAGTGTCATACTCCTTGTATCTCATTATCAAGTATAAAAGAAATATTATATGACTCGGACATATAATTACTTCTCAATTGACGTTATACGAAGAAAAGTTTATTTATAAGGGGAATCGGATAAAACAAATTACGTTTGTCAAACCTCAAATATACTCCTGAAGTAGCAATATCATTTAAAGGGTATAAACGGTTTGAAACGACGGTATATCTATATGTTCGAGAAAATAATGGAAAACCGTAAAAATTGTATGGTTTTACTCTGATGCATGAAGTGAATATATATTGATCATTGGCATCATTGAGAAAGTTGTAATCATGATCATATTAATAATGAGATTGACCATTAGAAGGGCAACAATCATTATGTTAATAAGAGATCAAACTATCAGAAATTATAAGATAGTAAAGCTAATAATGAGATCGAATATCAGTATTATAATGATAGTCATGATGAGATCGACCACCAAAAGTGGTAAACTAGTGATTACATAACACGATGGTTTGAACTTTGAAGTTATAATACATTCTTTCATATCTTATATTTTGTATTACATACGTGCAAGTAATACATATACAATATCATAAACCATAAATTTATGGATCTTAATTATATGTTGGCGTGACCGGTTAGACCACACCGAGTCAATGATGATGTGAAATATAATGAAGAGCTTGAATATTCTTCTAGTTGATAGCAAATTATGTTTGCTCTTAAGGGAAATTATTTATTTGCCAATTAATGATATAAATCCCTAAAATATTATGGAATGAATGAAGGATGTATATATCCAAACATGATACCGTTTAGTGTTCTTAAATCGATGCATCGTCTAAATGGTCATCAAATTTACAACTTGAAGTTGTGTGTAGCTTAGCTAATGAGATAGCAAGCATATTATTCAATATTATCATATTTATGGTGGTTATAACATTGAATTTAGTATCCATGTTACTAATAATTATTGGAATAAGTATTGAACTTTCTAAATGCTTAAGACACATATTGCTTTTGTTGAAGATCGTGATCAAACGTCTACAAATTAATTGAAAAGTCAATAATCAAGAGAGCAAAAGTTCATATTTGAGCACATGTGATTTTACATGCGGTAACATTATTTCAAATCAGGCCAACATGTTGTAATAGTTTCTCCCCATTATAGTTGGTTTTGGTCAGGAACCAAATATTTCCCATCAAACTTTTTATTGTGCGGTATACATTGGAATTGATCCACCACAACGCATAAAGATTGAAACTCAAATAATGGTTGGAATATATGTTGGATGAAAATACTATTTATGATTACATACTTAGAGCAATTAACGAGAGATTTATTTATGGCTCGTTAAATCTTACTTTAAGTAAATTAACATTTTCAACATCAGGGGGAGATTAATGGCAGTTGAAAAAGGAATGGGTATTCATGAATTATCATTGATCCTCAAACGAAATTGTGTGAACAAGAAGTTCAAAAGATAATTCGTTACCTAGATTAAAGAATCAATCACCAGGCATGTTAACTGACCTAAATACATTGACTAAGTAAGTCGCAGTCAACTGCTAATGCTCCAATTAAGTTAATTGTCCTAGTAGGGCAAACCATATATTAATGAGTCTATTGCACGCCTGAAGCGTGGTAGACTAGTCGATTCCAAGAAAATAAAAATTCCTCGAAAAATTGGAGCAAGTAATGAAGAAGATGGTCAAGTCGAGGTTATAGTAAAAAAAGGTTTCTTGAAGAGACATTAGACATGATGGTTCTGGAAGAACCTCAGGTACCTGAAAATAAATAGCTCTTAGTAAATTATATCATGTTTAGGAGTGTATGGAATCGAAATAAAATCGACGTGTTATACTTTTGTATATATAGCGCTTGAAAAGATGAAATGATGAGGATCAAGATTTAAAATTTGTCTATGAATAAATACAAAGAAATGATTGGCCAAAATGGAACGACGTAAATGAGGCATAGTTGAATTCTCTATTGAAATGGAAAGCTTACGGGCCAGTAGTCCATAAAAAAGTTGTAAAATATATTTAATATAATTAGGTCTTTTATGTGGATCAACAATTGATGGCACAAGGATTTCGCAAAGACCTATGATTAACTATGAGGAGACGGATTCTCCAGTGGTGGATGCAACAGCTTGCCAGTATTTAATTAGTTTGGTAATATAAAGCGAGAATTGATATTTGTCTTATAAATGTTAAGTATCATTTAGATACTAAAGTTTACATGCAAGTCCTTGAAGGATTTAAATTATGTATTTCATGTAAAGTAAGTTCTTGAGAACAATATGATCGTTGTATACAGACATTTTTGAATACGATTGAACTCCTGATGAGTTTCTTAAAGCAATTGAGCTCTTTAAAGGTGAATCAAAACATCTTAACGATGTAATTCTTGTGCACCAATAAACATACATTGAAAACTTGTACCCAGTGATTGTGATATCTTAATAAATAGTGTACACGCATGGTACATTATGGATTTTGGAGATAAAAGCAAGTGTTCATGACACTTTTACATGATATAGATATCTATGTGTTAAATGGGCAATTTATATAGCAAAACTCCTGAAGAATGAAAGCACATGCATATATGGATAAGATGGAACGAATTCCCTCGTGGATTGATAATGCTAGAAGCATTGATGTCAAAACCTCAAGAACATACTATATGAAGTTGACAAAATATGTGTAGACTAAAATAGTCGAGTCAAATATGATATAATTGACTCACCAGTGAGCTCGAAAACGAGAAATACATATGGTGAAGTTGGTCCATTTGTTTTCACTAAAAGAACGACATGAGGTTTACAAGTATTGCAATATATGTTGATGATGTCATTGAATCTCCCGAAGAGAAAAAAAAGAGCTCAAACATTTAAGCAAGAATTTGCAAATGAAATACAATATTGCAAATTTATGGCTCGATACCTAGGACATACGTTTATATTATAATCCATCAATCATAATACAACTAGAAAATGTTGGACATTTTCATATGGACAAAGCTTTTGATGTAAGTACATTTAATGATGTTCAAATATTTGATATAGATAAAAATGATTTTTATCATCTTCTATCAAAGAAGCAAAGATCATTGGTCATGAAGTACCATAATTCAATACCAATTGTATTAATATATCTTGCTAGCTATATACGAACATATACCATTAAATTCATTGGCAAGATTTAACTCGTCTACGACGAGGAGATAGTGAAATGAGTAAAACATTTATTTTCTATACCCTTAAGGTACGAAAGGTATGGGTTCATATTTTACTAACCCATCAACAAGTTTGGTTAGATTTATAAATGCAGGGATTATAACAAAACACATTCATGGATCTTATGGTATCTACTTACAAGAGGAGGTAATTAAAGTTTTACATGAAGATCATACATCAAGTTCATTAATAGATTGCACATCAAGCGACAAATCACTCACTACAAAAGTTTTTCAACAAGTTTCATAGAAGATTGGCACTTGTTACTTGAAATGATAGATATTATATTGAGGGGGAGACAATGCGCGTTGCACTCTTTTTCCCTTAGCTGAGGTTTTGTCCCATTGGGTTTTCCTAGCAAGGTTTTTAATGAGGCAACATCATTAAGCGTATTAAAGAATAGTATTCCATCATGTGGATAGTCAAGGGGGAGTGTTATGAATGTATCCATTATGTAGTGACTTTCCACATGTATAACCCCTATCTATGAATGCATCCATTATGTATTGACCTTCCACATGTATAACCCCTTTCTCTTATTTACTATTGTACTAATGTGAGTGCCTATATATAATGGTATTTGTATATGATGTTAGATGGATGAATAAGAACCATGTTCTATTCTCTATATGATTTCATAGTCTAGCTCTTATGTTTATATACATATATATTAGTTGCTAATAGACCGTTGTTTCACAACAATATATATTCTAGATTGATTACACTTAAATGGGCCTAGCCCAATAGTTTTTGTAAGTATGGGCCTAGTCCAATTTGCTTACTATATGTGGGCCTAGCCCAATTTGTTTCATGTGTGTGGGCCTAGCCCAACTTAATTTTATTTAAAGTGGGTTAAGTCCAATTGGTTTGTAAAAGTGGGCTTAGCCCAAGTTAAAAATGAAAGATTAGATCTAGCCCAAAATAGCTTATAGAAATGGATTAGCCCAAGTTTAGTTTTATAAAAGTGGGTTTTAGTCCAAAGTTAGTTTTATAGAAATGGATTTACCCAATTTATTTTTTATAAAAGTGGGCTTGGCCCATATTTAAATTTTATATAAGTAAGCTTAGCCCATGTAATTTTTATAAAAGTGGACTTACAATAGTTTGATTTTTATACAAGTGGGCCTAACCCAAACTAATTTATATAAATGGGCTAGTCCATATATTTTATAAAAATAGGTTTAGCCCAATATAATTTTTATGAAAATGGGCTTAGTCCAAACTATTAGTTTAGTTGGGCTTAATCCAAGTTTAAAAATATTTACTAGTATTTGTTCTAACTTATAAAATTTATTTGTAAAAACTATTAGTTTTAAGTTAAATTTTTATAAATCCTAGTAAATATAAAGTGTAATGGTTGATTTGTTCGTTTTGACCGTTATGTTTGCGTCGACTATTTTATTCGTTTCGTCTTTCTCGTTTGTTTCGTTTATACCATATATTTCATTTTGTCCGAATTGTCCAAGTTGTCCAAGTTGTCCAAATTGTCCGATATATGTTATCTTATCAAAAGTTGAACATGTATATATTTTTGTATTTGATTCAACATGATCTAAATATATAGTTTTTATACAAAAATACATGTCCACATATTAGGTGATTTCAAAATATATATTTTTATCAAAAGTATATATATATTTTTCCTTTTTAGTTTAAGTAAACATAAGTAATTATATTCTTAACTTTTTCACCGAAGCCTTTATCTAAACATGATTAAAGTTCCTAATCACCTTTAATCACCAAATTTTTAGTTTAATCATATTTTAATCAAGATTAATTTTTATAAAAATTTTGCCATAGTTTCCTTTAAAATATAAATTCCCCATGTTTTTATAAACATGTTTTAAATAATTAATCTAACTCAAATCATCATCAAATTACATATATTATACAAATGTATTAACAAAAATGTCATGAACTTGTTATAATTTTAATCTTTCTTAACATGGAAACTTTATTATCACTTTTAAACAAAATTTCTAAATCATAACTTTTATTTAATGATCTAATACTTGTATGATCATCTTTAAAATATGAGATTATGTTCATGACTATTTTTGTTAATTAATCTTGCTAATCTAAACATGCATGTGTTTAGATCATAATTTTGCAAGATTCAAGTTTACTAGTTAATGACAAGTTCAAGATCATCCAAAGTCATCAAGAAAATCACATGATTATGTTAGTGATTATAGTTTATTAGTGTTTTTCAAGTGAGTTTTAAATATACTGAATGATGATCTTGTGTAATTTTTACAAAATATAAAGTATAAAATTAGGTTTAAGGATCTTACTACTAGCAAAAGGCTAGGGATGATCTAAAGGATAAAGAAGATAGGTTGATCAAGAGTTCCAAGCTTCCAAAGTGAGCTCTTAATCCTTGCAAGTTCCTTAGATCTTCATGCAAGCTTGAAATTCTAGAGTTTGGTTTTTAAAAAGTTGAAGATGATGAAGCTTTGCCGATTTTTAGGAGTAAAATTGGGAGTGTTCTTGAGATATTTTTGTGTTATGAAAATGAAGTAAAATGAAATGGCTAGGTGTTGATGATTATGTTTATGTTCTTACACCTCTAAATACACCATCTTAACCCACAATGTGCCAACACATTAAACAAAAATTAGTGGCATGGGGAAAAGCCCCATGTTGCTGTGAGGTTAAGGGGGAGGTTGGTTTATATTTTTTTTATAAATAATATGTAATTTTATAAACTTTTATAAACTTTAATAATTATATCTATATATATATATATATACATATAAGTTTTTATAAAAACTAATGTCCCAACACTTTAAATTGATGTATAACATGCCAAAATAATTTACTAGTCTTATTATTTCGTTGTTCGGTTGATAAAGTTAGTTTGGGTCTTGTACCGGGTGAAATACTGATATATTGTGTTACTTATAAAATTTTATGCTCATAATAATTCTAATACAATTTTTATTGTCCCGTTAATTAATCTAGCTCTTCAGACTAATAAATTTGTCATTTTGAGTTCAGTTCCTGTACCAGCTTTGTTGTCAGGTTTTTACTGAACAAACTGTATAGTTTTAAATAATAATATTTATATATGGGTTTTATTCTATTTCTAACACCGTTATTATTCTTTAGCTAAAAATATTTATTTTTGGATTTTCGTACATTTGCTGTTTTGTGCTGATGAATGTTGCATTTTAGCTGCAAAATGCTGTATTGTGCTGCAGAATGCTGTATTTTGCACCGGACTTGGATAATTTGGTGTTTTTAAATAAAATCTTATGGTATAACAGTACAGACATATGTTATGTCTTATTTTTGTCATATCAGACTGTACCGTAACCAGTTCTTATATTTATTTCGTGTTGGCGTCTTTGTCATTTGTCTAGGATATGGTTTTTATATATTCGTGATTGTGACGTATCCATTATCATACCAAGCTATGATTTGGTTAAATTCATAGATTTTTAAGACCTAAAATAATAATTTAAGTCAAGTTATACGATAAATAGACAATGTACTAGTTGTTCAAGTTGTACAGAATTACCGGAATTTTGCTAATTGTCACACAGGTTACACGAAACGATCTGTTAAGACACGAAAAAATTACCAATGTATCATACGACCTGTTTAAGATACGAACACGACCAGTTAAGACAAGAACACAACCAAATTGGGGAAGCTGTGAACCGAATTGGAAATGGTGGTTTTATGAAAGATTTAAAAATTAGGGTTTGGATTGTGGAAAAAGAACCGCACGTTTTTGTGTATTCATCATAGGTCCCACGACTGATGACCCAATGTCCACACCCACATATAATTTTTTTTTAATTTTTATTTGTTAACATGTACTTAATGGGTCTTATCAGGTTAACGGGTTTTAATCTGTTTAGACACGAAACCTGTTAAGGTCTTATCGTGCCGACCTGATTTGGACACCAAACATGTTAAGGTCAAACACGAAACATGATAACTTCGTGTAGGTTCGTCTCGTGTTATCGGTGTTATTGTGTTCGTGTTAGAATTGTTAGCCCTATAGCCCGTCGCCAAAGTTAAAGGCAGAAAGAAAAAGAAACTACATTGAAAAGATAGGTCTCCGAACAGAAGAAAGCTCCTAGATCTTAAGGTTGGAGTTTATTGACGAGATTCTTATGAGTTATGAGACCAAGTAGGAAGCTTTTTAAATTCACCAATAATTCGAAGAGGAATATAATAGCTAACATGTATTAAAGGATTGCCTTCGATCGGTGGAGGAAATTAAGGAAATAGAGAAGACGCAGGGGACGATACATCGAAGGGCATTGATTATACAACGAACAAGGGTGAAGCACAACCGTACGCCGACAAGACAGGAATGATGGGTGGCCTAGACTTGCACAATGAAGGTAGGAAAAAAAAACTAGGTATTGAGTTGAAAGGACATGATGACTAGATTAGAACATAACTAGAGACATGCAGGTAACATTACCCCAATGGATTTCATGACACTAACCAGGATGGTGAGACATATAACAAGAGAGTTCGAGATGAATTTCTTAGCGATTTAGGATACCCAAAACCTCCAATATTAGTAGAAACCGTCTTGTTAAATTTTGGGGAACTCTATTTCGAGTTGTTGATAAATGCCCACAGAAGATCCGGGGGATTGGTTATAATGTGCGATCCAGATTTTTTTTCTCGGTAGTTCAACATCTGTGTGGTAGAAATTTTATTTTTTCTTTGGGGTATATTAATGGGGTCAATAAATGTTGTCACATATTGAATGTCTATGCTCCTTCCGATCTGAGGCCTAGGAAGGAATTAATGTTAGATAAGCCAGGTTTATGAGTCGTTCTTGGAGACTTCAACGAAGTTAGGTTGCCTAACAAGCGAGTTATCATAAATTTCTCTCATGCTTGCTTTTTTTTTTAACATACTTGAACTTTATAAGAAAATCAGATGAATTTCGACCCTTGTAGGTTTCAAACTTTCAATCATGGAGATGGTACGTTTGTCATTTATTATAGTTTGGATTCTCGTTTTATCATATAATTGATGAAATATGCAACTAGTATCACAAGGAATGTCCAATCACTGGCCAATTCTGAATAATGAAGAAAGTTGAAGAGATAAGTTCTGTAGGTATGATAGATGGAGTCGTCTTGCAGTAGTTTTGCAGAAAGATGGGGTCGATCAATGGTTTTGGGCTAACAATAGTGGAGAAAACTGCTCTATGAAGGAGCTTAGGGGAAACCTGCAGACTTTTAATGCGAACCAGGATGAAGTTTGGAGTTTTATATGGAATAGTTGGGCTCCCATGAAAGTCAATTATATATTTTGGCGGGCCCAATTAGGCAAGGTTGCATCAAAAGTTGGGCTGGCCAAACATGGAATCCAACTCCCTAAGGTTATGTGTGACATCTTACGGCCTAACGGAAGAGATGGCTAACCACGTTTTCTTCTCTTGCCTTTTCGCGAAGAGCATATGGTGGTGCATCTTTGTTTGGTTAAGAGTGTCGTTTCCGTTGAACGCGAGCTGCGTTAGAGATCTGATTGGAGTTTTATTAGATGCGCCTGGCTCTAAAGATGGAAGAAGATTGTTTACTCTGTTGCATTGGCAACAGCTTGGAGAATCTAGTATGCTTGTAACTTAAAAGTGTTGGAGGGTCATTTTCTCCCGGTAAGAAGGTTGCGGACCTTGATTGAAGAAGATGTATGGTGTGGTTGAGTCATAGGTCTAATATCCAAACCCTGCTTGGGAAAAATGGGTTGATTTTGATGCTTTAGACCAGCAGGCTTGTTTATTTTCTTTTTTGGGGTTTTGTTTCATTGTATGTTTTCTTTCCCCGTTCCTTGTTTGACTCTTTATATTATATATATATATATATATATATAGTGGTTTTCATTCAGAAAAAAAGTTGTGTAGGTATGGTCAAAATATTATGGTTTATCTACTTTCCTACTGGCTCTACCCGGTTATCATTCTTCAAGATGACAAAGAAGATGATGCCAAAAAGGGGGAGAGAGATTCTATGAGAAAGTTGCAGCCTGATTCAAAAGTTAAATCACAGGTGCAACAACAGCCAGAAACCACTACAACCACTGCTTGAAGCATCCGAAGTGACTTTGGGTAAAGAAATTGATGAGACATTAAATCAAGAAGCTAAAAGATTGCAAATGAAAAGCATCAAAGACAAGATGCACTCGAAGAAAAAGCTTTGAGGCTCATAAAAGAAGAAAAAGCTAAGCAGTTGGAAAAAGAAAATGTTGGTATTTCAAGACAAAAAAGTATGCTAGAAAAGCAAGACAACCAACTGCCATCACTTCTACAACCACTGCTGCAGCCACTGTTAATGTATCCTCTGTCACTCTTACCATAGCAGATGTTAGGATAGATGTTGTGACAGCAGATGCTGGGACAACAGATGTTCCAACAGATGTTGCTCAAACCACTGTTCTAATCACATTTCCAACCTTAACCGAACCATTGTCCACACCATCCTGTATTCTACGTAACATCCGTCGAAAAACGGGTTTTCAAAACCCGCTTCGTTTATCAATCAAATATCCAGTTATAATTTTCGTTGCGTATTTATAGTTGTTATTAATTTTAAACGATACATAATTAATAAATATATTAGAATTTAAAAACCATAATTTAAAATTACTAATAAATAAGGAATAAAAAATAAATGTAGACGCCGGGTTTCGAACCCGGGTCACCCACAAGCCAAAACACACAACACTCGCTCCGCCACACACTGTCTTTGTGATAAACATTAAAACAAATAACACTTATAATGAAACTGAAAGTCAAACCGGTAATCAGCGCGCCCAAATTCGCAGTCGCCGGAAAAGCCGAGATTATCGCGAATTATGACCGTTTCCTTTGACTGAAACGCGTGAACTAATTTCGACATCGGTTATAACCGATGTCTAACCCTCAATTTCAGTCATAACCGCCGGAAAACTTTGACCACGAATCAAGACCCAAATTCGAACCAAATACACCATGTTCCTCCTTATAAATACCCACCCAAACCTCTGGTAACCTTTTCGCCCAGAATCGCACTCTCTTTCGAAGCTTTAATCCTTCCAGAGCACGTCGCCAGAAACTTCAATTCGCCGGAACTTCGCCGGAATCGATCGTCAGAAAACCGTATTCATTCATCAGTCGGTATAACTGTCTAAACTTCTCTGCTATCTCTTAATTTATGTTTTAATCGTTCAAATCAATAATCAAAACTGTTAAACAGTTCATACAGCCGGACATCGCAAATCAGAGCCGACGACACTTGCCGGAAAACCGAAGCAAACCCGCTGTTCTGGTATACCATATCATTTAATTTCTCTGTTCATTTCAATCAAGTTTAGGTCGTGAACGATTAAACAAGAACAGTCGGATTTCACTGTTCTGTATTCTTAAACGAAGAAGATGAAGTCACAAATAAGTATAAGTATAATTAAAATCAGATATTCAAACGGGTTAGACACACAGTCCAGCGGTGGACTGTGTGCACATACAATACACACGTCCCGAGTTCGAATCGCACGCGTACCGACTTTCAGAAATAAAACCAACATTTTTAAAACTTAATCAGATCACGTCACAGAATGTTTATAAGAGTAATATAATCATAAGTTAAACAGATTTAACACACAGCCCAACTGGTTGGGCTGTACGCACTCGAACCGAAGGACCCGAGTTCGACTCCGGGTCCCTGTAACCGGTTCGGCCGTATAAATCGTTTTTAATAAAAAACCAAATAAGTTAAAAATTAATTAGTATATAAATATAATTAAAACAGAGAATATTTCTGGTTAGACACGTAGCTCAGTTGGTAGAGACTGCGTGCACGTATACGAGAGGTCCCGAGTTGAACCTCACTCAGGCATATAAACACACGCTCAACGGTCAACGGGTCAAAAAAGTCAACGTTTTTATTTCTTTTTATTTATTTATTTAATCAGAAAAATCATTTAAAATACTTAAAAATAAGATTTTTAAAGTTAGAAAACTTCCTTAAACTCACGAAAATAAGTCTAAAAATCCATTAAGAGTATGAATTAAAAGTACTAATCTCAAATAAAGCCCATTTATTTACCAAATCATTTCGTTATTATTTTAGGTTAGTTTTTCCCTCGTCGATCAAATCCTAAAATTCGTGCGCATCCAACGTCATCAAAGAACGCACCCAATGTGAGTGAATCTCTACCAATTCCCCGTTTTAATCATGTTTTGGGGTGTATCATGTGTCGTTTAATTCTTTACTATATTTAAACACTTGTGCATCCATCATATCCGTGATCAAATGTGTATCAAATGTGTATCAATTGTTGTGTGGATTATATGTAGTTTGGCTTTATCATTTTCAGTGCACGCATTTCATTAGGCCCATCAGTTCCCCGTGGGAGACGGGTTGAGCATCAGGTGCCTCATAAGATCGGCTCCGTTTGATTGAGCCTTGATCTCACATTCATCATCATTCATATCATTTACTCATTCAAAGTGGTTTGTGTTTGTTTACTTATATATGTTTGCTCACATGTGATTATTGCACAACTTTTCCATATTAAATAAAACAAGAAATTAATAACAATGTTTTATCAAGGTTCACTCGCCAACTTTTGTTGACCCAAAATATCCCCCGTTTTACACATGATACAGGTGATCCAGCTGAGGCAAGAAACACATAGGAAGGCCTAGAAGAATAAATCAGTTTAAGTTTGGATTATTTACATAGTTTCAATTCCTTGTAATTGTATGAATTTTGATTTGGATATTTAAGTTGTAATTTGAATTTAATAAATATGAAACATTTTAGTAAACATCATGAGCTTTGGTGATAACCCAATTATGCCCCGACTCTTGTTCCGCTGCGGGTCGGGGTGTGACAGATTGGTATCAGAGCCATGACTATAGGGATATAGGATTGGTTATTAGACCCTTAGAGCCTATACTATAGTTGATTAAAATTTTAAATTGCTTATGCGTTACATACAAAATTCATGATGTTTATATGCTTTATGTTTATTGTTACACTCAATGTTATGCAAGCATGCTCACAAATACATGTTAATATACAATGCTCATCATAAATCATATCATCATAACATATCATATCCATGAGAGCACACACCTCACAATTCCCATGATTTTTGCAATGATTTTTGTGTTTTCAAATCACATCAAAGTGAGTTCTCATGACGGGTATGTAGTAACTGGAAGGGTACGAGTACCGGTAGTCGGAACGTCCTGTCTAGGCTTGGCATTCGTATAAATCCAAAATAAAGGACCAGTTTGCCTACCTGGGGACTAACGATGAGAGTACGAAGGACCTATTAGGCCAAAGCATGCTATACCAAACGTCGTGTGAGCTAACCCCACTTTGAGTTGTCATTGTGTCTACACCTGGACACCCTCCTACCATACATCTCGCAATCATATTTTACGGTTTTCATTCGGGTGATGCGAGTGTTAATCCGCCAACACCAATGTGAATCCTACCAAGCCCAATAGTCATGGGGGCCCACATGACTATACAGGCGATGGTATGGGGGACATTGGAGGCCCAAACATGAGCAAACCAAGACATCCTATGGATGTAGTTGCATTATTGTTAGTTATGTTATTTTTATTCTTTTAACGACACATGACACCTAGAAACTTCTTAAACTCACAATCTTCCTATGTATGTTCCTGTAGATGTCGGCTAGGCAACTACGTGGAGGTAGAAAGTCAGGAAGATCCAATGAACGCTTGGCCACACAAATTGCTAAACAAATGGCCGCGGTGCTTCCTGACATCGTGATTCAAGTTCAACAAGCTCTCACCGCAAATCCCATAACCCTCCCAATCAAGAAGACCAGAGCGTCGCCAACCTTCCCTCCAAAAAGTGCTCCTACAAACACTTCAAATCTTGCGATCCCCAAAGTATGAAGAGACCGAAGGTGTTACTGCTCTCCTTCACTGGTTTGAAGAAATGGAGATCACTTTTCTCAATTGCAATTGTCCCGAGATCGCAAGGTACGTTATGCAACAGAAAGACTGTTTGGGGTAGCCCTTACCTGGTGGAACACGGAAAAGGGTAAACGAGGAGTTGAAGATGCCATGGCCTTAACATGGGAAGAGTTAAGGGAACTCATGACCAGACGCTTCTGTCCAAGAAGCGAAATCAAAAAGTTGGAAGACGAATTCCACTCACTAGAACAAAAGGAAGGAGATCACACTTCCTATAATAAGAGATTTCTCGAGCTAAATCATATGATCCCTAATCTGTTCACTCCCGTGTACCGCTTGGTTGAACACTACATTCGAGGTCTTCCCTCGAAAATTCAAGACTCGGTTCTAAGCACTTCGCCTGCAACACTTGAAGCCGCAATGGAACTAGCTACCGAACTCACTGAGAATCGCATCCGAAACGGCAAATTCAATGATGAAAAGAAGAAAGCACCCATAGAGACCTCAACTACAAACCACTCAGTCTCATCCTCAAGGTTTGCTGGTAAGAGGAAACGTAATGGCAAGAATTTTGCTGTCACTCAAACCAACCCTCTTATCACCGCTGCACCAATCACCCAAATTGCTCCCTCAGCTGCACCATTTAAAAAGCCATACAACGGCCCACACCCAAAATGCAACCGTTGTCAGTACCATCACCCTCCCGAAACTCCTTGCCAACATTGCACCAGCTGTGGCCGTGCGGGTCACACCATTCAAACTTGTCGCACACTTCAACGAATGAACCGCAATCAACCCCCAACTCAAACCCACCATCAGATAGTGGGTCAAGCCCAACAACCCTTACTTGTACCATCTGCACAACACATAGCCCAATCCTACTACCAACCCAACTACCCCATGATGCAACCCATGCGAGCTTGTTACAACTGTGGAGACCCAAACCACTTCAGGAACACATGTCCACGCTTGGTGAACATCATCCATGCTCAAGCCCAAGCGAACCCAGTAAACCAAGCCAACCAAGCTCCTCCACCTGCCAGAGGAAGAGCTTTCAACATCAATGCCAACCAAGCTAGGGCTGACAACAACGTGGTTAACGGTACGTTCCTCATCAATGGTAGTTATGCATCCATGTTATTCGATACTGGCGCAGATAAGAGTTTTGTGTCCTTAGAATTCGAACCTATCCTCAACCAAACTCGTGATAATCTCATGGAATCTCTAACGGTGGAAGTTGCTGACGGAAAGCCCGTTTCATTAAATTTATTATACGAAATTGTACCCTCACTCTAAACGATCACGATTTTCCAGTTGACCTCATTCCTATGAAGTTGGGAAGTTTCGATATTATAAGCGGTATGGACTGGCTCAGCCAGCATCACGCTGAAGTAGTGTGCCGCGAAAAGTTCATTCGCATTCCTCTTGCAGACGGTCAGACTCTACGTATTTTTGGAGAAACCCCTTCGAAAGGACTCAAACTAATGTCCTACCTTCAAGCCAGAAGATATCTCCGCAAGAACTATGTCGCATTCCTAACTCACGTCGTCAAAAAGGGAAACAAGGAGAAGAAACTCGAAGATATCCCCGTTGTGAAAGAATTTCCACAAGTCTTTCCCGACGACATTTCAGGACTCCCTCCAGTGAGAGAAGTCGAATTCCACATCGATCTTGTACCTGGCGCTACACCAGTCGCAAAATCTCCTTATAGGTTAGCACCATCCGAAATGCAAGAGCTGGCCACTCAACTACAAGAGCTGATTGACAAAGGATTTATACGTCCTAGCTCCTCGCCTTGGGGTGCACCTGTTCTTTTTGTGAAGAAGAAAGATGGAACGTTTCGCATGTGTATCGACTACAGAGAACTCAACAAGCTAACGGTTAAAAATCGCTATCCACTACCTCGCATCGATGACCTCCTAGACCAACTTCAAGGCGCCACCTGCTTTTCAAAAATCGACCTTCGTTCTGGTTATCATCAGCTCAGAGTACATGAAGAAGACGTCCCAAAGACCGCCTTCCGGACTCGTTATGGTCATTATGAACTCATGGTCATGCCATTCGGTTTAACCAACGCCCCCGCTGTCTTCATGGATCTAATGAATAGGGTATGCAAACCCTACCTCGACCGATTTGTCATAGTCTTCATCGACGACATCCTTATCTACTCCAAGTCTAAATCCGATCATGAACGACACCTTCGGCTCATCCTTACACTCTTAAGGACTGAAAAGCTCTACGCTAAGTTCTCAAAATGCGAATTCTGGTTAAGAGAAGTACAATTCCTTGGACATGTCGTCAATGACAAGGGAATACATGTCGATCCTTCAAAAATCAAGGCAGTACAGGAATGGCAAGCGCCACGTACCCCTACCGAAGTAAGGTCATTTCTCGGTTTGGCTGGTTACTATCGCCGCTTCATTGCCAACTTTTCCTGTATTGCTGTACCACTCACGGCTTTGACTCATAAAGGAAAACCCTTCATATGGGGACCTAAACAAGAAGAAGCCTTCCAAACTCTAAAGCAAAAACTTTGTGACGCACCTATCCTCACACTCCCTGAAGGTTGCGATGACTTTGTAGTATATTGCGACGCATCAGGGCAAGGGCTAGGCTGTGTATTAATGCAAAGAGGAAAAGTGATAGCCTATGCTTCTAGGAAACTCAAAGTTCATGAGAAGAATTACACCACCCACGACCTGGAACTTGGAGCCGTTGTGTTCGCTCTCAAGATATGGAGACATTACCTCTACGGTACCAAGTGTGAAATATACACTGACCACAAAAGTCTCCAACATATCTTCAACCAAAAGGAGTTGAATATGAGGCAACGAAGATGGGTCGAACTTCTCAATGACTACGACTATGAAATTCGATATCATCCTGGCAAGGCAAACGTGGTGGATGATGCGCTCAGTCGAAAAGGTTATGCGAACTCCATTCGTCTTCTATGTTCGCAAATCATAACCGACATCAAAGATCGAATCCGAGCAGCTCAACATGTTTCTGTAACAGAAAATGACGTACGCGATGAGCTGTCATGTGGAGCTGAACTCAAAATCGAAACTAAATCCGACGGTATTCTATACTATTTAAATCGCATATGGATTCCTGATCGCGATAACCGTCATGATTTCCTCATGAATGAGGCGCACAAAACACGATACTCTGTACACCCAGGAGCCGACAAGATGTATCAAGACTTACGATACACCTACTGGTGGCCGGGCATGAAAAAGGATATCGCTGTTTTTGTTTCCAAGTGCCTTACCTGTTCCAAAGTAAAAGCTGAACATCAAAGACATTCAGGACTCCTAGTCCAACCTGAAATACCTGTACCGAAGTGGGAAAACATAACCATGGACTTCATTACCGGGTTACCTCGCACCTCCAGTGGGTATGACACCATATGGGTAATCATTGATCATCTTACAAAATCAGCTCACTTCATACCGATTCGCGAGGACTCCAAGAACGAGAAGTTAGCTCGTATCTACATCAGCGAGATCGTAAGCCGTCATGGTGTACCTTTAAGCATCATTTCAGACCGTGATGGTCGTTTCACTTCACGAACATGGCGAGCCGTATAAACCGCCTTGGGTACACGATTAGACCTCAGTACCGCTTTTCATCCTCAAACTGATGGACAATCTGAACGCACCATCCAAACTCTTGAAGACATGCTTCGAGCATGTGTCATAGACTTCAAAGGGAATTGGGACGCTCATCTACCATTAGTTGAATTTTCGTACAACAATAGCTATCATTCAAGTATCGGCATGGCTCCTTTCGAAGCTTTATATGGTCGTAAGTGCCGATCTCCAGTATGTTGGCACGAAATTGGGGAATCACAAATCACCGGTCCAGAGTCAATTCAAGAAACAACCGACAAGGTCATTCAAATTCGAAACAATCTTCTAGCGGCTCAAAGTCGTTAAAAGAGTTATGCAGACAAACGACGAAAGCCCTTGGAGTTTGACATTGGGGATCAAGTACTTTTAAAAGTATCACCGTGGAAGGGAGTGGTTCGTTTTGGCCAGAAGGGCAAGCTAGCACCACGCTACGTAGGACCTTTCAAGATACTCGAAAGAGTAGGTCCTGTAGCATACAAGCTTGACCTACCAGAAGAGCTCAACAGAATTCATCCCACATTTCACGTATCAAACTTGAAGAAGTGCCTCGCCGATGAAAACCTCCATATTCCTCTAGAAGACATTCAAATCGATGAATCTATGCACTTCATTGAAAGACCAGTAGAAATCATGGACTTCGGAGAGAAGCGTTTAAGACGAAGTCGTATTCCAATTGTCAGGGTACGTTGGGAGTCGAAACGAGGACCTGAGTTTACTTGGGAACGTGAAGACTCAATGCGCGAGAAATACCCGCATCTTTTTCCTGTTACCACTACTACTTAAATTTCGGGACGAAATTTCTAAAAGTAGGGGATACTGTAACATCCGTCGAAAAACGGGTTTTCAAAACCCGCTTCGTTTATCAATCAAATATCCAGTTATAATTTTCGTTGCGTATTTATAGTTGTTATTAATTTTAAACAATACATAATTAATAAATATATTAGAATTTAAAAACCATAATTTAAAATTACTAATAAATAAGGAATAAAAAAATAAATGTAGACGCCGGGTTTCGAACCCGGGTCACCCACAAACCAAAACACACAACACACCGCTCCGCCACACACTGTCTTTGTGATAAACATTAAAACAAATAACACTTATAATGAAACTGAAAGTCAAACCGGTAATCAGCGCTCCCAAATTCGCAGTCGCCGGAAAAGCCGAGATTATCGCGAATTATGACCGTTTCCTTTGACTAAAATGCGTGAACTAATTTCGACATCGGTTATAACCGATGTCTAACCCTCAATTTCAGTCATAACCGCCTGAAAACTTTGACCATGAATCAAGACCCAAATTCGAACCAAATACACCATGTTCCTCCTTATAAATACCCACCCAAACCTCTGGTAACCTTTTCGCCCAGAATCGCACTCTCTTTCGAAGCTTTAATCCTTCCAGAGCACGTCGCCAGAAACTTCAATTTCGCCGGAACTTCGCCGGAATCGATCGTCAGAAAACCGTATTCATTCATCAGTCGGTATAACTGTCTAAACTTCTCTGCTATCTCTTAATTTATGTTTTAATGTTCAAATCAATAATCAAAACTGTTAAACAGTTCATACAGCCGGACATCGCAAATCAGAGCCGACGACACTTGCCGGAAAACCGAAGCAAACCCGCTGTTCTGGTATACCATATCATTTAATTTCTCTGTTCATTTCAATCAAGTTTAGGTCGTGAACGATTAAACAAGAACAGTCGGATTTCACTGTTCTGTATTCTTAAACGAAGAAGATGAAGTCACAAATAAGTATAAGTATAATTAAAATCAGATATTCAAACGGGTTAGACACACAGTCCAGCGGTGGACTGTGTGCACATACAATACACACGTCCCGAGTTCGAATCGCACGCGTACCGACTTTCAGAAATAAAACCAACATTTTTAAAACTTATTCAGATCACGTCACAGAATGTTTATAAGAGTAATATAATCCATAAGTTAAACAGATTTAACACACAGCCCAATTGGTTGGGCTGTACGCACTCGAACCGAAGGACCCGAGTTCGACTCCGGGTCCCTGTAACCGGTTTGGCCGTATAAATCGTTTTTAATAAAAAACCAAATAAGTTAAAAATTAATTAGTATATAAATATAATTAAAACAGAGAATATTTCGGGTTAGACACGTAGCTCAGTTGGTAGAGCTGCGTGCACGTATACGAGAGGTCCCGAGTTCGAACCTCACTCAGGCATATAAACACACGCTCAACGGTCAACGGGGTCAAAAAAGTCAACGTTTTTATTTCTTTTTATTTATTTATTTAATCAGAAAAATCATTTAAAAATACTTAAAAATAAGATTTTTAAAGTTAGAAAACTTTCTTAAACTCACGAAAATAAGTCTAAAAATCTCATTAAGAGTATGAATTAAAAGTACTAATCTCAAATAAAACCCATTTATTTACCAAATCATTTCGTTATTATTTTAGGTTAGTTTTTCCCTCGTCGATCAAATCCTAAAATTCGTGCGCATCCAACGTCATCAAAGAACGCACCCAATGTGAGTGAATCTCTACCAATTCCCCGTTTTAATCATGTTTTGGGGTGTATCATGTGTCGTTTAATTCTTTATTATATTTAAACACTTGTGCATCCATCATATCCGTGATCAAATGTGTATCAATTGTTGTGTGGATTATATGTAGTTTGGCTTTATCATTTTCAGTGCACGCATTTCATTAGGCCCATCAGTTCCCCATGGGAGACGGGTTGAGCATCAGGTGCCTCATAAGATCGGTTCCGTTTGATTGAGCCTTGATCTCACATTCATCATCATTCATATCATATACTCATTCAAAGTGGTTTGTGTTTGTTTACTTATATATGTTTGCTCACATGTGATTATTGCACAAATTTTCCATATTAAATAAAACAAGAAATTAATAACAATGTTTTATCAAGGTTCACTCGCCAACTTTTGTTGACCCAAAATATCCCCCGTTTTACACATGATACAGGTGATCCAGCTGAGACAAGAAACACATAGGAAGGCCTAGAAGAATAAATCAGTTTAAGCTTTGGATTATTTACATAGTTTCATTTCCTTGTAATTGTATGAAATTTTGATTTGGATATTTAAGTTGTAATTTGAATTTAATAAATATGAAACATTTTAGTAAACATCATGAGCTTTGGTGATAACCCAATTATGCCCCGACTCTTATTCCGCTGCGGGTCGGGGTGTGACATTCTACACATGCACCATCTCCAAAAATTAAATTTTCCAATGCAAAAGAAAAACTTTTGTTGTTGGTGATGATGATGAAGAGAGCCAATCACCACTTCCTACTTCATCACAATCCATATCACAACCATCCTCATCACTTCTACATTCTGAAACCCCATTTCTCCCATTTTCAATGATGACCTATCCTCTTCATTCCTACCTATGGGTGCATTATACCATTTGGAAATTTTTTGCAGTTAAAGGAGATCCGATAAAAAGAGAATTTCCTTCCTTGCTGGGGTCTCGAAAGCCTAGGAACCTTGACAAATATCTTGAGCTAAAGGCTAGACAGGTTGAGCACATTGCAAAAGACAAATCAAAAGATAAAGATGATAGGGCTTTACAAATCTCCTTGCAATATCAACTGAGCATAGTAAGAAGTATTGAAGAATTTGCTAAGGAGTTGAGTAAGTCCATGTCTGAACAACCAACCACAAATGATCTTGAATTGAAAGAAGATTATCTTGATCATGTCACGAAGCACAAACCTTACAAAGCAACAAGGGCACAATTTAAAGACTGGTTGGCACATGAGCTAAAGGAAGAAATTGAAAGAACTCATACAATGCTCAAGGATCCTTCAAAGACGCCTACTCCTCCTGCTTGGAAAAAGGCCAAACTTGAAAGTTAAGACCACGCTCTCAAAATTAAAAGAATGAAAGCCGAACTTATTAATGCTTTATATGGAATAACAAGGGAGATTGCTAGATGGCCTGAATCAAAGTGGTAGATACCTATAGAAGGTTGGAAGAATTAAGAAAGAAAGATCCATATATCCTAAGAAAGCCAATCTATGATCAATCAACCACGGCTCCTAAACACACCCATGATCCTAAAAGATCAACTTCAACATCTGGCTTGTCCATCATTGCCTTAAATCAAGCAAAAAGGCAAAAGCGGATGGAAGAAGAAGATCGAAGGATGCATGAAGAATTAAGAAAGGAGGGCATAAAATTCAAATTTTGTATCACACAGATGCTGCAAGTGACAAGCTTAGAGCCTCAATTTCTACACTTGTATGCCGACCTACTTCACCCAACTAATCACAAATAACCCTACTCCCAAGAAAACCATTTGACTCAAAAATTCTAAAAATGAAAATCTAACAAAGACAACCATGAATTGACATTGCTCAGGTCCGATGGTAGAGTTCAAAAGATAAAGATGGAGGATGCATATGGTCTGGATGCAGCTGATCTCCAAGACTTGCTAAATCTTGAATTTGAAAGGGATGTCGATGACATGATTGCCCTGGACTTTGAACTTCAGTTCAAAGGCTAAATAAGGGAATCATCGATGAGGAATAAAGATCAATAATAAAGTTTTTGTTTTGGCAAAGAACAGATGATAGAAAGCCTAAATATACTACAACCTCTGATCTTAATAATAATTTAACATCTGCCCAAGTTAAGCTCTGCTGAAGACTAAATGTCAAAGGTCTGCCATAGCAAAGCTGTGTTGAAGACAAAGCTCTGCTGAAGTCTAAAGCTAAAGGTCTGTCAAGGCTAAGCTCTGCTAAAGTCTAAAGCTAAAGGTTTGCCAAGGCAAAGCTCTGCTGAAGATTAAAGCTAAAGGTCTGCCAAGGCAAAGCTCTACTGAAACCAACAGAGGATGTCTCATCAGTGTTTTACTACCAGTCTTTGTAATGTTTACTTTATAGCAGTGGTTAGCTTAGTAGATGTTGTTAGTTTGTTATTTTTGTTAATTGTCACTTTCATGCTGATATCATCATAAGATGCTCAGTGGCTAGGATTGTAGTATAAATAGAACAGTGCTTATACTTTTCTATTTGATCACTTTCATCAATTATCAATCTAAATATCTTCCTTAATTCTGTACGAACAAATCAGTGATCTTAGGCTGAGGGAGAGATTGTGATTTATATGCATGTCATTACAATTCACTAAAAGCATTATAAAGAAAAACAATCTCTCGGTTGTTATGAATTAAAGTTTATCATTCCGCTGCATGCTCATCTGATTTATCTTCGTTCATTTATCATTTTTAGAACTTTCATAAACAGTTTTCAAACTCATATCCTAACACTCTGCCTCACAACATGTTTCATTTCTCTAGAGTACTCATGTTTTCGCTAGTTTGTATCTTAATACACAACTTGTTTGAAGTTGTAAGTCGTGTATTTCTGCATAACAAACAGAGGGAACATTTTATTTCTTTATTTTCCGCTGCACTTTTTTATTTAATACTGTTTATGTTCTATATACATACAAGAATCAACATTTGAGTTTAGTTGTGCTTGAAACGTTTACTTTTATCTTGTAGTTTGGTTTTTTTGTTGTTTATGTTGTGACACAATGTAGTGATGTACAAGCCTATACAATTTTGATGACGTATTCTCTGGACCGGGCTTGGGCGAAGTCCCTTTGGTCTATTAGGAAATCATGTTTGGTACAAACATAATTTATTAGTAATCTTGCATAAAAGAAACAAAGGTATGTATTTTTCTTAATAATGTACTAGTCACTATTATGTATAGGTGTTTTCTTGACCTTCCTAATGGTCATGAAACCCCTTTCTAATGGCCACAATGGTGACTAATTTAAACCATTGTCGACATGATACATCAATCTAGTGATTATGACTTATGGTTCATAGACCAGTGTCGACATGATACATCAATCTAGTGATTATGACTTATGGTTTATAAACCAGTGTTGACATGATCCGTCAGTTAAGTGATCATGACTTATGGTTCAAGGATCATCCGGATGACAAAAATTTGTGTTTGTTGTTAAGAAAGACAATACAAATAAACACACATATGTCCTCTCACTTCCAACAATATAGGACAACTTTAGATCGTAATAGTTTAGTTTTAGAAATTAAAATTATGGAAACATATCAACAAGTTTACAAATTAAATCCAAATTCTCCGACATTTCTTCACTTGCACACATTGCATGAACATTGGTACATTAACCAATTGTACATGTATTATAATGCTATTATCAAGTTTAAGGTACTTTCTGCAGAAGATTGCAACCCATGTGTTTGACAAACCACTCCATAACAACCGTTGGTGCTAACTCAGTGAACCTGCATTTGGACTCCTGTAATAAACAATTTTGATAAGCAAAATATTTGTTATATACATTAATATATATTGAATATAGTTATAATCGGCTAGTTCTTATGTTGTATTAAGCCTTTTCAAACTAATAACATAATATTACACTGCACATTAGAAACTTGAATAAAGTTAAAGCAGATCATGAATAAAAACTATAGACAACGCAAAAAGTTCTATAAGGTCGTTCTATTGTGTTAAATATTTATGCATAAACACCCCTAAACAATATTTATTAACAAATTTTATAATATCTATTTTATCTGGATATTAATTAATATATAATAATGGAGCTTTAAGGATAAATAAACTTACCTTGTCCATCTCATAATCAAACAAATATTCTGGGAACATACAAACCAGCTCTTCTTTTGAACCCTTTTCTTCATCAACTACGCAACCACTCAGACATGCTTCCTTCTTCAACAACTCACGCTCCATCGCCATTTGAAACAATATCCACGCTTTGATCAACTATGACGTAACAATAGGCGATTCATGGCAAACAGAACTCGGAACATGGTAACACCTATTAAAAACGGATGGTGAAGCGCATCCATGGCTGTTGGCCTCTTAGACGGGTCCCATGAAAGAAGTGAAGCAATCAAATTAACCTCATCCGCGCTTGCATTCGGTAACAATGCAGAAAACTGGTATCCAAAAAGCCCAACGGGATTCTGATACTTCATTTTCCTTGCATGATAAGAACAATGGCCATGTAATTTCTGTTGGTGTCCCAACACTTTACACATCTTGTACATTAAATCGGCTCCAGAACAACCTTTCAACAACGGTTTGAGGGTAAACAATTCCGCCATGATTACCCCCATAGCCCATATATCAACCGCAATATCATACACCGGAGATTCAAGAAAAACCTCTGGGCACGATACGCAGGGGTTGTAACATTATGGGTGAGCGGTGGGTGACTTCTACACTCGCGGGTAAAACTAAAGTCACCGATCTTTATCGCATTTTTGGAAACAAGAAGATTTAAAGGTTTAAGGTCACGGTGAATATAGCCATGATGGTGAATGTGTGCAATACCTTGAAGGATTTGAAAAGACATGCCTCTAATCTCGGATTCTGAGAATGGTTTCGTTTGGTTGCTTATACGATCGTAGAGGCTGGATTCCATGTATTCGAATACCAAGAACACGATGCCTTGTTTATTGATTATTTCTTTAAGTTTCACTATGTTTGGGTGGTTGTTTAGGTTGATGAGTGAGTTGATTTCTCTTATATTAATGCAACTTTTACTGAATACTTTCTTGTGTACAGTTTCTTGATTGCAACTGTTGCACCATCATGCAGATTCAATGCTTTGTAGACGACATCGTATGATCCACGACCAACTTCATCGATCTTTTGATATTTATCCATGGAACACACAAATTAGAACAGGTTACAAAGGCAATCCATTAATACATGTTAGCTATTATATTCCTCTTCGAATTATTGGTGAATTTAAAAAGCTTCCTACTAGGTCTCATAACTCATAAGAATCTCGTCATAAACTCCAACCTTAAGATCTAGGAGCTTTCTTTTGTTCGCAGCCCTATCTTTTCAATTTAGTTTCTTTTTCTTTCTGCCTTTAACTTTGGAGACGGGCTATAGGGCTGACAATTCTAACACGAACACAATAACAATGATAACACGAGACGAGCCTACACGGAGTTATCATGTTTCGTGTTTGACCTTAACAGGTCTCGCGTCCAAATTAGGTCGGCACGATAAGACCTTAACAGGTTTCGTGTCTAAACAGATTAAAACCCGTTAACCTGTTAAGACCCATTAAGTACATGTTAACAAATAATTTATAAAAAAATTATATGTGGGTGTGGACATGGGGTCATCAGCGTGAGACCTATGATGAATTATACACAAAAACATGCGGTTCTTTTTCCACAATCCAAACCCTAATTTTTAAATCTTTCATAAAACCACCATTCCCAATTCGGTTCACATCTTCCCCAATTTGGTTGTGTTCTTGTCTTAACTGATCGTGTTCGTATCTTAAACACGTCGTATGATATATTAGTAATTTTTTCGTGTCTTAACAGGTCGTTTCGTGTAACATGTTTATTAACAGGTTCGTGTTCGTGTTTCAAAAATCTGAAACGATAAGATTTCGTTTCGTATTTGTGTTTACCTGTTTCCGGTTCGTGTCTTATCGTGTTCGTGTCTTAACAGATCGGGTTAACCTGTTATGCCAGCCCTAACAGGCTAGTTATTATCATTTCTAAAGTGTTGGTGGATGGCCTAGTCGAAATCAAGCCCAAAACAATTGAGTCCACTCCTGTGTCCGAGGCCTGCTCATATGATCTACTTCCATTGCTTTTAGAAATCAGGGCCCATGAGAGCAAGAAGCATAATAGAGGTGTATGAACCAGTTAAATTTAATAACCAGTTATGCCGTTAATTTTTTTTTTTTTTTTTGACTTCAACGGTTATTAACCGGTTTTCTTTTTTTCTTTTTTTTTTGCATTTTTTTAATTTTTCGGTTAACTGGTCTACCGGTTAAATAACCAAATAAAAAAAACTGGTTAATAATCGGTTCCTATATAAATACTATAACCGGTTACTAACCTACGGTTAAAAATAACCACTCACCGGTTATTTCTCAATCCGTTATTAACCAGTTACAGTTTCAGTTAATAACTCGTTATAGTTAACTAGCCATTTTGTGCACCTCTAAGCGCAATCACTATCTTCTTTGTCATCGCATAGGGTGCTACTAAATACAAATCCCTAATTACTAAACACATCCTCTCCTCTCACATATTTACGGGTGAGGCCCGTGTGAAACCAGTACTTTTTCTCTCAAAGGGGGGTATAATTAATAAGAAGGAAGGTGCATGTAGTTGTGTTCCCGAGATTGATAAAGAAAAGAAAAGAAGAGAAAATGAATTAATAAGAGAAAAACAATTGAGTGGAAATAAAAAAAGCATTTAAAAGTTCGAGAGAAATGAAAAGAAAATTAAAGATTTTAAGGGTCAAAAATGTTTTCCTTTCAAATGTGTCCAATATGGAAGGATTTATAATAAAGAAAAATTAATTAAGTTTTCCTTCAACTTCTCTTTATTTCATTTCTAAAAAATTTTTCTAAAACACAACTTTTTTTTAAATCCTTTCTTTTTCTTCGTTAAATGAAACTCAACGCTTTTCTCCAAATACTTATGGTTGATTTTGATTTTTACTATTATACTCTCCTAATGAATTAGAAAAAAGAATTTTGAAGTCATAATTATGACAGGTTACACTCTTAGTTATTACTTATTCATACTTATATAAAAACAAGTTTTATATTCAGTTCTTTTGATGTTAATATGAAACGTCGATGACGTTCATATTGTTGTCTCATAGATCATTAATTTAATTTTTTTTAATATTTTGTGTTTCGTTAACCTAAAGAAAAAAAAACTAAATAGAGTGTCCTTGTTTAACCTTTGTGTCGACATTTTGATATGTATTTAATGAAAACAAATTAGTGTATTCAAACTAAAATATTTTTTTATATATATAACAGTATCGTAACGATACTGACTGAACAACATCGGTATCGATATTTATATTTAATTTTTTAATTTCCGGTTTCGATTACAGTTCACTAATCAATGAATTTAATTTTTCTAAAATTATTTGTGTTGTTAGCATTTTTAAACTCAAATAACTTGCGTTACTTAACTTTAAAAAGAAAATCCAAATACACACTTATATTATTTGTCAACATTTCAATATGAGTTTTATTAAAATAGCGTTGAGTTCAAAATATTTGTCAACATTTCAATATGAGTTTTATTAAAATAGAGTTGAGTTCAAAGTAAAGTAATGATACTATAGTGTCATACGAAAAGAAATCGATAGCAAGCAAACAAAATCGGGAGTGGTACTCATTTTCATGTTTTTTTGGTTTTGCTAATATTTTATTTATCATTCAATTTGATTTTTTTTTCTAATAATCAGCTTGTTTTTTTTTAACTTTTAAACAAAAAATACACAATCATGTCTGAGTTTTTCAATATTCCAATATAACTTTTTTTTAAACAAGTGATTTTCAAAACAAAGTATTTTTTACCTTTTTTTAAACCAAATTATTTTTTTCCTAATAAAACCGAGCCAATGATGACCGAACAACAGTATATAGGGCATATGGATATATTGATTTTCTAGTAGCAAAAGCATATCATTGAATGTTGAGGTAGTTATCAGGTTTTCCGGTTATTTAAATTTGTAACATTTGGAATTGAATTGAATTCCAATTCGAACTCGAACCTATTTGAACTTAAAATTCTAAATTCGAAAATTTGAATTTGTGTTGTACACTACTTGTGTAAATAACTCAATAAAACACTTGCACCCAACGCTATCGTATGAAGATAATTCACACATTTCTTTAACCCAACAACAATCATTATATAAATCCAATGCATGCATATATATACAAACATGGAATCCAACTCCCTAATGTTATGTGTGACATCTGCGGCCTAGCGTAAGAGTGGCTAACCACGTTTTCTTCTCTTGCCTTTCGCGAAGAGCATATGGTGGTGCATCTTTGTTTGGTTAAGAGTGTCGTTTCTGTTGAACGCAAGCTGCGTTAGAGATCTGATTGGAGTTTTATTTGATGCGCCTAGCTCTAACAGATGGAAGAAGATTGTTTACTCGGTTGCGTTGGCAACAGTTTGGAGAATCTGGTATGCTTGTAACTTAAAAGTGTTGGAGGGTCATTTTCTCCCGGTAAGAAGGTTGCGGACCTTGATTAAAGAAGATGTATAGTGTGGTTGAGTCATAGGTCTAATATCCAAACCCTGCATGGGAAAAATGGGTTGATTTTGATGCTTTGGACAAGCAGGCTCGTCTATTTTCTGTTTTTGGGGTTTTGTTTCATTGTATGTTTTCTTTCCCGTTCCTTGTTTGACTCTTTATATATATATATACTGTTTGTCATTCAGAAAAAAAAAAGTTGTGTAGATATGGTCAAAATATTATGATTTATCTACTTCTAATTGTTTAAAAAACTTAAGGTAAATTTTTTTTTATTTTTATTCTTGAAAAAATTAGTTGTGTAGGTATTGTTAAAATATTATGGTTTGTCTACCTTCCTAATTGTTTAAAAAAACTTAAGGTAAAGTTTTTATCTTTATTTTTTGCTACAACTATCGGTAGGTTTATTGATCAAACCAACAATATCACCATCTCCATTTTATTTGTAATTGTAGGCATGAACAAAATTGCCCTAATTAACTTAACGAGAAAGGTTATTGTACAAGAGGTCTGAAGTGTACGAAGTGTAGAAGAGAATTTGGACCTTGATTTGCGAGATCACTGGCTGAGATTAAATGGTCCCAAATTTAGAAACAAGGAAAACAAGTGGGGAAAATGAAAAAAAAAGGAAAATCCAATATTGTTGACTCATAAACCTACTTCCACCTTGATTTTCAAACGGCTATAACTTTTCATAAGTTAATATTTCTTTATAAAAATTACACCTTATTAACGAGCATTCCATTCTATTTAATTCGAGCACTCTCTTGCTATAGTTTTCTTAAAAACATTTACAAGATTTTGAGTACCCATTATGTGATTACGTAATTTTGAATACCAAGTAAGTAACTACATGATTTGGAATACCCATTACATGATTACGTGATTTGATTATAGCATTTTATGTGAAACCCCACTAAGTGATTATGTGATTACGTAACAATAGTTGATGTATTGCAAAATACATCCATTTTCCGTGTATAATTTGTACAATTTTTTAGTCCATTTGTGTCATTTTAGGTAGAATTTGTATATTACTGATTTGTTTGTGTTTTCTAGGTCTCGGGTGATAAAAATAACTAACAAGGCCAAAAAATGATCATATTTATGAGAAAACCGAGTACTAGAACCCATAAGAGTGATCGAGAGGTGAAAAGGTACAAAAATCGAGAAAATACACCCGTCGCGTTGCGCGACGGGGGAAACGAGACCTTCTCGCGTGACGCGAGGATGAGTTTGACCTGATGCTGACTTGTACTAGGTCGTGTCAGACGACCGAGATAATATATGCTCCTCGCGCGACGCGAGGAACTTGTTTTCACATAGAGGTTCATGTTTTGGTCCGAATTTAGCATGAGGATTAGATATAAAAACAAATCTTCTCCATAATTATAAAAAAATCATAACCCTACACGAATTGAGAGCTACTTGGACAAAATTCGGAGATCTTTCAAAGCAAATTCAAGCAAGATAAATCAACAGTTGAAGTTTCAAACATCCGGGATCGATTGGGCTTGTGATATTCATCCGGGTTTACCAGTTTTTTCGATTACATTACTCTAATCATGTTTTGCTACTTGTCAACGAATCTTGTTCTTGATTTTATGGTGATGTTAGGCTAAATTCTCGTATACTACCCAGGTTATTACTCAAACAAACAAAATTGGGTATGAGGGTTCGGGGATAAGGATTCGAAAGGTGGTGTTGCAAAACATTGGACAATTTGCTAAGAAGCGACCCCAAAGTTATTCAATAGACTTTCCGATTAAAAGAAAAACATAGTAGATTCGGCATGCCAACTACCAAGCGTACATTCATAACTCGGTAGAAAAATGTTCACTTAGACCACCATGAGAAGCATCAGCTATGATAATTGTATATTTTGTATATTTTTATTTGTTTTATTTCATTTTTTCCTTGTTTATTTCGTTTCAGACTAACCTTTGATTGTGTGAATGTAACAGAAGCAACATTCGAGTCACGAGGATTTTAGGTATGTGACACGCTTGGTATGTATTCGGGACAATACACACTTATTTGGGGTGGTAAGATTCGGTTAATCGGTTTTAGTTTTATAAAACTAAAATAGAAAAGGAATGTTAATTTTTTAGGATCTTTATTAAAAATAACAGAATTAATAATAATGATAATAAATAAATAAGTAATAGTAATAGGATGAAGTGGAAGTAAGTTGTACAATTAGAATTAGAGGAATATGTACGAAAAAGTTACCGGAATAACAAGAAGGAGACCGGAGAAAGGAAGATCAGGAAGAAAATGGAAGAGAATGATCGGAATTAATGGAGTAGCCGGAAAAGATGGTCGGAGATCTAACAATCTCATCGGAGAAAGGAAGACCAGGAAGAAAATGGAAGAGAATGATCGGAATTAATGGAGGAGTAGCCGGAAAGATGGTCGAAGATCTAACAATCTCACCGGAAAAGTAACATTATCAGTGGATGTGTATCGGAGCAGTTAGCTCTGATATCATGTGAAGGAAATAAGACTAGAGAAGCGTATGAGGTAAGCTTTCATCTCATTATATTTACAATCAATACATCTTATACTTATAGACTATGATGCACGGGACGGGTACGGGAACGGGGTACGGGTACGGGGAACGGGTACGGGAAACGGCAAAACTATAAAATTCAAGAAGCGGGAACGGGACAGATACGGGAATAAAAACATATAAAAAGTAAATATATATCAAAGATAATGTATCACAAAACCCCAAAATAGTTATATATTGATGTAAAGCTCAAAAATCTCATTTCTTCCTAATCTAATGTAAGGTAGTGAAAATAGAGGGGGTTAAATGTTAAAATACAAAAACTAATTTTACACTTTTTATGTAAGTTTTACAAGTTTTAATGACTAAAAGTAACCTAATGAAAGATAGAGGGGTTAAATGTTAAAACCCATAAACTTATTTAACCCTATAAGCAAAATTGTATTATATCTATATAATATAACAAATTTTTTTTGTAAGTTATATTAATGGCTACATACCGTGATAAAGTACATACATATTTCCAAAAAATATTTATGAGATCATAATCTCTAAAAATATATATATATTTTTTTAACAAACTATAAATTTACAACATAATTGTGCATACAGATTTTGTACTCATGCTTTAGGAATTTTTCCTATAACTTTATTTGATGATGGTAAAATCAAAATGGTAAAATCATAAAAAATAACATAACAATATACGGTACAATGATTGATATGTTGCTATTAATTTAAAAATATAATCGATAGGCTTTTTTTTGTTATTATCTATCCTGACACACTTTGTTGCCAAGCCAAACCTCCATACCTCCAAACACTATTCTTCCTACATTGACAACTTCTGTACATTTAGTTCCTCTTCCCACATTAACATCACCCAAAATTCTCCGGTTATCGCCTCGGAAGCACGGAAACGCCTGGAAGGTGCCGTCACAAAAAGGCAGCCGCTCTTCTTCTTCACAGTTTCCAGCAAGTTTCCGGCAGAAATTGCAGGCTTCTGGCTAGAAGTCGTCGTCGGAATCCGCTATTTTCACGCTATTCAGTCGAACTATGACCGGAAACTTGCAGGAAACGTTTCCTGCACGTCCCCATACACCGTCCCCTTCTCCTGCACGCTTCCTGGCCGTTTCCTACCTGTCGGGGACGTTTCCCGGCCGTCCCCGTGCCGTTTCCGTCCCCTAGCAGTCCCCGGGACGGGAGACGGCACCTCCCAGGCGTTTCCGTGCTTCCGAGCTTATAGACCCCTCTCACATTATATTATATTATTATTATTATTATTATTATTTTATTATTATTATTATTATTATCGTTAACGAATTACGATTAATAGTAACTTTATTTTTATAATAATATATTTTTTTTCTATTTTTTATTTAATATATTATAATAGTTTATTATTATATTTACTTTTAATATCATATTTTTTTTAAATCATATATTTTCTTTACTATTTTTTAATAATTCTTATTTTCTTTTTTAGAACATATATTAATTTATCGATTAATTTGATACTTCTTTAATAATTTATTTTATAACTTTTTTCTAAAAACTTAAGTATGTAGGTGTGCTTGATTTTTCAGTGACATTCTATTATAAGTTTTGTTAAAAATGAAATTGTACTCAAAATAAAATATTTAGCTGGTTATCATAAAATGGTACAATGATAAATTAAACCGTTTTACTGGTTTGGTTTTTCTGAACAACATGCTTTATTTTTAAATCACATTTGTTTTACATTATCATTTGCTCGATTTCGCCGCAACGCATGACGTAAAAGAAAACTAGTATAACTAATCACCTAACAATCTCAACAAACATAACTGTCTCAATATATACTCACTGCATATACATATATGTATATGTGGTTTTTTTCAAAGGTTTAATGCAGCGACTGAATATTTGAGAGTAGAGAGGTTTACTACAGGAATCCCGGTTCTAAAAGTTAGTCTACTATACCTTAAAGTGAAACTATGTATTTGTACTTACACTATAGGAAAGGAAGTAAGCTTTGCTGAATTAAAGTGTTTGTTGAAAGAGATCATTTTCTTGTCTTAATTATCTTTCTCCAAAGAAAGAATTTCGTTGGTATGGTAATATATCCTTAATTTGGGATTTTGGTTAAAGTGGAGTTTTGATTATAGTGTTTTGTAGGCATTAATAAGATACATAACGAAATATACTATCGAGAAGGAATGAAAAAAACATGTGTTTATTTAATCAAAGTAATAGAATCCGTTATATTATCATATAACGTATTTTATTCCCTCAAATTTATTCTATCCATCCTTATTTTTTTTCCATTCTATTCCTTCTCACCCTTCATCATCATTAACACCACCCACCGCCGCCACTAACACCCACCGCCGAGAACCGCCACCGCCACCGCCACCCGTCACTGCCAGACCAATGCCATCCCGTGTCATCGCCACCGCTCGACCAACTCCACCCACCGCCTACGTCCGTCACAGACTACCGGAGACACCGCCACCACCAATCTTGGCCACCGCCTGCCGCCATAACCAATCTCAGCCACCGCCCACTGTCGTCAACCTTCGATCTTGGCCACCGCCCACCGTCGCCAACCATCGGCGTAACGCTAACCGACCCACTCCTTTGCTACCGCTTGCCACCGCCTAACCACTTCCACCCACCGTCACCCTTCGCCACCAACCCCCAGCACCACGCCATCACCATCACCAACGTCCAACGACATCCGCCGCCCACACACCATCACCACCCAATGCCAACACCCCAACATCGTCACCACCCACCGCCACCACCACCACCACCATCCATCGCTAATTTTATTCCTTCTCTCTTTTTCTACCGACCAAATAACGCAATGTTTTGATTCATTTCATTCCCACATGATAAACAAACAAGACCATTAAATGGTAATGATCAATTTATCAATCGTTCATTCCATAACTCCATACCAAAAAGAACCTTTGTACATTAACAACAGCACACCAAATTCATTAGACACAAGGTTTTCGTGTGTAGTTGTAAGTTGCAAGGGTGCAACAATAATTTTGTATGCTCAGTTGTATTTTGCGGATATATCTCCGATTTTGTTACACAAATTAGCCACACAACGTGTGTGAAAACAACATAACTACTCGACAACACGCAGGCATTCGCAGTAATTATATAAATTAATACCATGTAATATTATCTATCCTCTAATTTATTAATATCATTATTAAATATTAGATTAATATCTAATATCTAATATCTAATTTAATATTTAGCCATAACTTATATTTATAGATTAATAATTAGGTTAGAATTTCGTGTATAGAATTAATAAAATTTGGTTTTATTTTTATAATTTTAAATATATGGGAATATAAGACAAAAGAGGACAATGAGAATCGTGACTCTTAAATTTAGAAACAAAAAATAGAAACAAATAACGGTAAATTAAAATTTTATCACAATAATTGTAAAGTTTAAATAATAAAAAATGTGCGAGGTTAATAAAAACGAAATAATGAATGTTTTAAATGTAATATTGGAAAGGAAATAGGTAAATTAAATACGAGTCAAAAAACATTTTAAAAACCTTATAACATTTTAGGTGAAATTAAAATTAAGATTGTATAAAATTATGTGATTATCTCTTCAAAGATTTTTTATTATTAGGTATAGGAATAAAATATATTAATAAATAAATCAATAAATAATAATATAGAGATAGAGAAAAGTTAAATGAGTGAAAGAATAACAAAAAGGGAAAATGTCTAAATAGTAATCAAGTTTCAAAAGTGCTCTAATTAGGTCACTCGTATTGTTTTTGTCCCATTAGATAACTTAACATTCAAATCGAGTCATGTCTTTTTTATCATGTGTCAAGAGAAAAATTGAGTATAAAATGCTAGGGTCGGATTATTTTAATATATGAAATTTAATTTATTAAAAATAAAAATATTTTAATTACATTAAAAATTAAAAAAATAAGTTAAATCCATGTCATCACTCGACGTTAGCATCAAATGAAAGGGAAAAAATAAACAAAAATCCGCATCACCACGGTTACCTATGAAATGGATAATAAAACCCTTAATTTTAATAAAAAATGAATGTTGAGTGACCTGATTGGAACACTTTTGAAACTTGAGTGACCTAATTGAAACACTTTTAAAACTTGGTTACTATTCTACAAAGTTACTCCTAACAAAAAAAATGGTGGCCAGAATTATGCGAGTTATCCTCTGAGATTTTTTGTTAATTAGGTATAAGTACACGTAAAAGGTATAATAAATATATAATAATATAGAGACAAATATAAAGACTATATAAGATGTAACATGTATATTTAGGGATGGTAATGGGGTAGATTTGAGACATGTTTAGAAAATCCTAACTCTAAACCCGATTAGATAAGTTTGTTCTAAACTCGTCTCAAAACCAGCCGAATTTCTATCGTGTAATTACCTATTGGATGTCAGGTATATCCTCGGGTTTCAGGTAAACCTGTTAATTAAAAAAAGACCAGTTGGGTATCCTGACCCAAAACCCAACATGTATCTATGGGGTAACTACTAATTAGTAACATTTATTATTATCATTATAAAAATATATCAAATAGCTAGCTAAAATGTATATACATAAATTCTCAAATGCGTAAATGACAAAAATAGTGTACGGTATAATAATTGATTATATCATAAATTAATTTTTTAAAATAAGGAAATTATATCGGGTAAACAAGTACGCTTTATCAGGTAAACAGGTATATCGTCAAATCCCAACCCCACGAAAAAAATAGAACCTAATCACAAACCCAATCCCATACCCAATTACCCGACCCCAAACCCGTTTCAAATGTGTTTGATTTCAAGTTTACCATTCGGGTTTGAGTAAAAAATAAATGTGAGAAAATTATTATATAGTAGGACTTAAAAGTTATTATTTGAATTAAAATTAGTGTAAAAGATAAATATGAGAAAATGATTATATAAATTAGTTGTCGATTTTCAATCTACACCATTTTGAACAGGATTTACTTATTTGAATCTTTCAAAAGTCAGTCGATTTCCATTCGTTACGTCAAACATGAAACTTTCGCAACAAGTTAGGCTTAGCCGTAACATTTAAATTGAACTTCTTAATACTGTAACAATGGATCAAATACAAAGGCTCCTAAAAATAAGATGTCACACAAAGGGTATCACATGGACTTTGAATAACCTCGTTCAAGCAACACTAAGACCGTCTAATCGAACTCTACGATGTGAGATTTTAGGTTTTCACTTTTAGATTTATAGGTTGTAGATTTTAAAATTTTTATTTATTATTATTATGTTTTTATTGATCATTGTGTCTTTTCTAGGTTTACATCATTATGTCTTTTTTACGACTAATTGTGTTATATTTTTTGGCACTGTGTTATATTTTTTTGGCATTTTGTTATATTTTGCTCGATGTCATCTTGTACGATCTATTGTTCTTTATACACTTCTTACTTTCAGAAGCATTTGTAGAATAATTTAACCATATAAATTATATTGTTAGCGATGCTACGATAAAGCATTTGTAGAAGTTCTTCATACGAATAAGTTGTTCTTTGTGCGAACCACTGATTCTTCTTGAATGGTTCAAAATTTCGTTCTTACGAACAATCAGAAATGGCTCGTACAAAAAACACAAGCAACTTACTCGTACGAAAGATAATTCACTCGCACGAACAAGTGGTTCTTCGAGGAACCCTGCTAACAGTCATGCTGCACAGACAGCAAGATCAGAAGCACAAAACTTAACAGTATGCACACATGCAACTGTTTTACATACAAACAAACTAAACGTCGTACTAAATCAAGATATGAAGATATCTTGATTTGGTCGACACGACCAAAACTTTACAGACGCAACAAAAAAAGATCGTACATTACTGACGTAACTAAGAACAAGCGACAGACACAAAAGTGTATCAACAAAGAGTCATAAACACTAGTTAACCACAACTTCCACAATGATGGCAGAATACATTGCTGTTTGTAATGCAACCTTTTATGGAATGTTTCTTAGAAATCTGATCACTGGACTCAAAATCGTTAATTCCATTTCTAGACTATTGAAGCTTTACTGTGATACTCAATTGTCGTTAGTTTCTCGAACAGTAACAGATCAACTGGAGCTGGTTTATATCTCAATACAAAGTACTTGTTCGTACGTGAACGAGTTGAGGAAAATAATCTTTGTATTGAGTATATATGTACTAAAAATATGCTTGCGGATCCGATGACTAAAGGTCTCTCACCTAAAGTTTTCGAAGAACATGTTTCGTGTAACAATTGTGTAAAACGGGTTTCAAAACTCGCACCGTTTGTTAATCAAGTATTTGGTTAAATGTTCGTTGCGTTTTTATTAGTGTCGATTATTTTGTCGCAATTAATAAATATTATTAGAATTTAAACCATTATTAATAAATAATCATAACAATAAGTAAGTTAAATTAAACTTTAAAATAATAAAGCAAAAATTAAAAAGGGGGAAACCGGAATCGAACCCGGGTCTCCCGTACACACACACACACTAAACACCACTAGACCACACACACTTATTGTGTAGGTTCAGAATCAAATAAAATATATAGTGAATCTGTGATCATCTGTAAATTCAAAACCCAGAACCTGTAACCGCCCTTTTAATCAAAACATCGATTCATGATTTCCGTTTCTTCTCAGCGGCTTTAACCGGTTTCAAATCATTGAAACCTTTATCGAAAACCCCATGATTATAGGTGATAACGTTTGAATTTAATGATTCATCGATCAAGGTTTGAAACCGAAAACTAAATTAATCCCCTGTGCTTATAAATACTCTGTGTTAGAAAGCCCAACTCGTCTATTCATTCAAAACAGCTTTGGAGACCTTCTGCTCGATTTTTCTGTGCATCCTGCCATTTTCGGAACATCTTGCCGGAATTTCACCCTCCTCGTTTAATGGGTAACAAAAATTCTTGTTTATCTCTTTTATGATTTGAATTACCTTACGTATATCAGTAATCAAATAAAGATCTGGTATTGATTTTAATCTGATTTTAAAACGAGGTTCAGTTCTGAAATGATTCGATGAAGAAGATGAAGTATAAGATGTGTATAAAGTTATTTTAGAGGCGGGTTACAACCGGTTAGACACACAGTCCAGTGGTGGACTGTGTGCATATTTAACATGCATGTCCGAGTTCGAGCCCAGTACGATACCGGTTTTCGGGAATAAAATGTTTCTTTTTAAAAGCCTAACTAGATTCGTTTTCAGTAAGTATATAAATATAAAGAAATTTCAGTTTATGATGGGTTAGACACCCAGCCCAGTTGGTTGGGCTGGGTGCAAAGTGTTAGTGTGATCGAGGGTTCGAGACTTTATCCCTCACCGGTTTGATAATTAAAATTCTTTTTAAATTAAATCATTTCTGATATAACCTAACAAGTGTATAAGAATAATGAGAATCAAGAAACTAACGGTTAGACACGTAGCTCATTTGGAAGAGCTGTGTGCACGTGAACGGAAGGTCTAGAGTTCGAATCCCACCACACGCATCCAACTCCATTAAAGAACCGGCCAGGTCCCTCCTGTCAGACCTGACAATATTTTTTTATATTATTTTATTTATTTATATTACTTATATACATATATTTATTTTTAGTTAAAAATCAATTAAAAGTACTTAAAATACAATTTTCGAAGGTTTAAAAATCTCAACAAAAACCACAAAAATAACCTAAAAATCTTACAAAAAAGTATTAAATCAAAATATTAATTGGTTTATATTTATCGATTTATCGCGTTATTATTTTAGGTTAGTATTCGTTTGTCGATCAACTCCAATTCGTGCGCATTCATTATCAAACAAGGAACACACCCACAGTGAGTGAATCCTTACAAACTCCCTTTTTAATCACGTTTTGGGGTGTATTATGTGTCGTACATGTTTTATTTATATATTTAAACACTTGTGCTAATATCATTATGTGATCAAATGTGTATTTTTGTTGGTGTGATTATGTGTGGTTACATTTTATCATTTCAGTGCAATCATTCATTTAAGGCCCATCAGTTCCTCGTGGGATACGAGTTGAGCATCAGGTGGCTCATTAGATCGGCTCCGTTTGAATGAGCCTTGATCTCAAGTTCATCATTCATCATGTCATCATAGTGAATATTATGTGGTTTGTGATTGTTTATATATATGCATATGCTCACTTATTATTCATGCACAAATTTTTATAACTGATATACCAATTGGTTAAATTGTTTTACTTAAATTCACTCGCCAACTTTTGTTGACCCAAACCTTTGTTTTACGCATGATACAAATGGACAGGCTGAGGAAGGGAACACATAGGAATGACTTTAGAAGATTAATAAAATATATTTTGTTTAGAACATTGTTTATTTGCTTGTATGTCTCCTTGTTTTGGATATTTGAAGTGTTAATTCCAATTTAATAAATATGAAACTTTTTAGTAAATGTCATGAGCTTTGGTGATAACCCAACTATGCCCCGACTTTTATTTCCGCTGCGGGTCGGGGTGTGACATTTCGAATATGGGACTTACTAAGACCATATTTAATAATATATTGTACTTACTTATGTTTTAATTAATGAATTTCCTCAGTTTGATTTTGTATGTCTCTAACATATGTTCTGCCGGAGTAATGACAGACAACAAATATAAATACAACTCAAACGCTAAAGGGCTTATTTGCATATTTTGATCATAACTGTTAATTTTAAATTGAGGTTGTAGTATGATAATGGGGTCCTGAGTCGAATGATGATTCAACGACTGTATTTCTCTGCTACGGTTCTTGGTTTAAAGCTTAAATGAGTGTTAACTCCGATCAGGCTTATTTAATACTCATGATAAATGATTACTTGGCTAAGTGGGAGAATGTAAGATTAAATATATTATATTTATAATATTTAATCATGTACCATTATAATCATTTATTTTATATTAGATCAAAATATATTAAACTTGTTATATATTAGTTGGTAATTGTTGATGGACCATATTACCCTTATTAATTAATTAGGTTTCCTTCTGCGTGTATACATAAGGAGATGACTAGAGAGGTTAAGAGTTAGACAATTACAATAAAATTATTAACATCAAATTCGCCACCCTCTACACCTCTCTCTCCATAACTGAATTCAATCCTAGTTCAGTTATCACCGTCATAATCTTACACCCTAAGGAGGAATCAGATCACACTGACAAAGATGTCAAACTTCATGCTGCATCTCTGACTGGATTCTCTGCCGGCGTGTCTGCTGTAACAAATATTTCATTCGTATTTTCCATTATATTTAAACAGAACTGATCACACAAAATTGACTTCTTACTTGGATCCATAGCTTCAACTAATGTTTTGTGCGCAAACAATTTAAAGTGTCTTTTGGATGGGTGTTTTTTTATACAAAATAATTGACCAGTGTATGCATGTATGTATTTATAATGGTATAAAATTTATTTAAGTAATTATTTTTAGAATAGCCGTTGGCGGGGTCAATGGTCATGTTTTGGGTTGGGAATACATGGAAGGTAGAGCTGTTTAGTGAGTTTTTCTTGGCTCAAGATTGTGCTTGGGGTGGTTTTTCCTAGGTGTAACACGCCGGGCCGAACGTCTAGCGAGATCCACTTTGATCACCCTAACCTCCTAATTTGTGTTATCAAACATAACTTTTTCAAAATGCGTCAGGGAAAATCTACCTAAGCTCCATTAAGTTCTTAACATTGCTTCGGCTGGAAAACCCGCTTATTTTAGTTTGCTTTGTTTTTCACAGTGACAACGTGGGTGGGGATCGATTCTAGGTATATTCTTCGAAGAAAACAAACCAACAACTATTCCACCATTATAATTTGGGTATTCAACATAATTAGTTCAGTATTTATTATTTTTTTCGTGATCATATTAATTATTTATTAATTGTTATTATATTTGTTACAAAGTTTAATGAATATGTGTTTCTGTATGTTGAGGGCTGGCATGAACATGAACGTGAGCCATTTTAAGTCATGGAAGCTACGGATTATAATTATTAGTCAACTCAACAGTAGGGCCCACAAAAGTAAGTATACATACTTTCTATTGGAACATGATACAGTATTAAAGTATTTACTATTTAGGTTTAGTATTAGGCCTGTATGTCCCGTTTATCTATCTATATTATAATAATCCTTAATACATGGAATGGAATGCATCAATTTAGTATTTCACCATCTTGCACTTTCATCATTACTAGTAAGAAATTCGTTATGGTGGCCTCTTGTGTTATTTAGAGTCAATTTGTTAGACAAACTACATAAATACCTGATTTTAGGAAGTAATTCTGGCTTATATATGAATTAGTATCATTTTCATTCTTATAAATAATCTAAAGTTTGGTTTTTCCATAATCAAATAAGCAGAACAAGTAATTCATTGAGTAAAAATACTATTTTCATAATGAATCAACTTTGTAAAATATGGATTAAGAATAGTCAACCATGATTCTTGATTTCATAATCAATTACTGAACATTGAACTGTTATATTTTCTTTATTAAAGGTATTAATCACATCCTAGCGCATTGGTATGCGAAATGCCTATCAGCACAAATACACAAAAAATTTATTTTGAATAGCACTTTAGGGCTTTGAATTATCACCATTTTGTTGGTGCTGGGTAATCTTTACTAGTACTTTACTAATATTGGAACACCCTAGTTGGTGTGGGAGAGGGGAGACAAATGCACAAATAAGAAAAATTCATTGGGACCAGACCATATAAAATTCTTGTGTCCTCCATCATTTATTATTGGGATACTGGATTTAAATAATCATAACTTTTATCAATTGGCAAACTTTTATCAATTGGCCGATAACACTTTCAACTTTCGATTTGTACCACAACACTCCCAAATTTCAATTTATTTTCCACTTACACTCCCAAACTAAACTAACTGAACCCTAACCAGTTAGTTTTTTTTACCGACGTGACTATTTTTGCTGATGTTGCAATTTGTTTGCTGACATGGCATCTGACATGACACTTTTTGTTGGTGTAGCACTTTTTGTCGGTGTGGCATCTAATGTTACACTTGTTAGTGATCTGTTATCTGACATCAACTAACTGGGTTAGGGTCCAGTTACTTTGGAGTACCAGAGAAAAATAAGTTGAAAGTTGGGAGTGTTGTGGTGCATATCGAAAGTTGGAAGTGCTATCGATCAATTGATGAAAGTTGAGGTTATTTAAATCCGATATTCCTTTATTATTTTATGTTCTATGTTTTTAATTTGTTTGTGCAATTGTTTATTGGTTCTACCGTGCCACTTGATACCTAACAGGGTTCTACTGTTACTCAAGGAAGCCACCAAAACATAACGACGACAACAATAATAATAATACTAATAATAATTATAAAAATCGATAGTCATGGAATTCGAGACAACAAGTTGAAGATGATAAAGACACAAGTCAGAATTTGTAAACCAGATCTAAAAGAGAGAATTGCCCTTGGTTTGAGTGGCTCGGCCCTTAAGCCTTGAAGATTTTAAAAATGCGTAAGGTTTTCTAGATTTGTTATATAATAGTATTATAAAGATTTATTAGTATCGTGGTTTAGAATAATGTGTGTTAATTAGTGATTACAGTTTCAGTTTCGAATTTTTTCTAAAGGCGAAATTGAATTTGTTATAAACACGTGTGTTCCAGATATAGGGCTTGTGCACTGAGATGGCATCTGGACCGCCACAAAGGTCCTTCCAAGGTACCTTTTATATACGGGTCGGGTCGTGTTAGACTGGCAGCGAGCACATTTTGTTACTATCTTCTCAATTTATGAATAACAAATGTACTGATTAAGATTATAAAATCATATCTATTTTATACAGATTGATTTATGAGGTTTAAATAATTTGAATACACTTTACTATTGTTGACCCTCTTGCGGTTCTCATCTATATTTAGTATTAATATACGTATTAGTAAAATCGCACTCATAATCCATTTGATTAAGTATTAAAATAATTTGTATATGTTGTACATGAACAGGCTATTGCAGCGTAGAAATTCAAGGTCTGCAGTGCTGCATATCAATCTTTATGTGTTAAATTGGCGGAAAAATAAGAATAACATAGATTGGTTTTAAATATGGATGTTGGGTTTAAGAGTTTCGGAGGTATTCGGGTTATCTTTCATACGATATCTTCGGTTGCATTGTGTTCTCTTTAAAGGCAATTTTATAAACAGTTTGATGAGCATATCAATATCCACAAAATATTCAATATATTAAAAACCAGCACATAGATAATCATGCAAATTCAAAATATTCTATTTCTCTAGAAAACAAGTATGCACAAAAAACAGGTAGCATAGATTAGCTAGGGTTTTAGTTAAAGAGAGTTTTATTTCATTATTATTATTATTATTATTATTTTATTATTTTATATTATTTTTAGTTATTTGTTATTGTTATTGTTATTATTATTATTATTTTACAATAAAAATGATTTGTTTTTAACTGAACTTTAAGTCACGCATTATTTTTGTGGAATTATTATATTTATTCTTTTTTTCTATTAAAAGTGCAATAAAAACCAACTAAGCTAAGCGTAATTTTGATATTTTTAAATTATTATACAAACCACTTTTATGTTTAAATCCTTTTATTTTCATTTATTATACAAACCACTTTTATGTTTAAACCTTTAATTTTCATTTTTCATACTATGCTTGAAAAAGTAAGAAATTTAAAGTTTTTAAAAAGAAATATATAGTTCAAAAGAACAAGATTTTAAAAGTAAGATACTGATATATACGTGTGTCTTTTAAAAAAAATTAAATACAAGTTTTTTTTATCGTGTCTTATTATAAACTTTAGAATAAACTTTTAGGTACTTTCTAATTTTTTAGTTTTACAAATGTACCCTCGATCATTTTACAATTTTACTTTTTTTTTCTAGATTTTGGTGGCTACCAATGTATATTAAACTATTAATTCGATATCTTCTATTTTCTACAACCACTATTAGTGAATTTTATGATGAACATATATCATTGGTTTCTACAATCAAGTTTTTTTCGGAATTTATATTTATATTTGAAATTTTGGAGTAAAGTATAATTTCAATCCCTTGGTTTATACCTAATAATTTTCAGCTTTCATTTTCATTTGAAAAAAAAAAAGAACAACCAAGTCTCTGTGGTTGTCGATTGCTCGCAATCAAGTCTCTCCAACTAACTGTCGTTAGTTGAACGTTAGGATTAATGTTAAAAGACCATAATCCCCTTAAAGGACTGTAATGCAATCCAAATAAGTCATATCCCCTTTATAGTCCCATACAACAACACAATTATTCAGCTTCACCATCACAGCCTCTTAACTTTATAAGAAAACCATTATGGATGGCAAATAATCTAAAAAAGATTCAATTTCATCATCATCACAACATCTTTTAAGCTAAAATGACAACAGTTATAGGAAGCAAATCATGGACCGAAGAAATTGAAGGTTGGAGGTGATGTTTAAGGATTAATTTGTGAATTTACTCTATTTACAATCTAAGAGTTTCAACTCCATCAAACTCGTAGAACAAAACACAGGGGCTCTTGAAATTTAAAGAGAATAATCGGCCATGAAGATGAATCTTGACTAAATAATAATGCTAAAAATAAACTTCAGATAAGGGTAACCATCCCTAATACTCATCTCCTCTCAGATATGGCCTCATCATCTTGAGTGGAATTTTTTTTACAATTATCGCAAACCCTTTATAGTCCCTTCACCGGCTGATCACTTTATCCATTGTTTCCAGCGAGATCTTTTTAAACCACCATATAAATCAGATCTAACAAAGTTTGCACTGTTTCAGGTTCACGAATTTTCTGAAAAATGGAGGCGGTTGTGTTATGTGGTGTGGAGGTGTTGTGGTGGTGAAGGTGGATGATGGTGAAAGATGGATGATACTGGTGGTGAAAGGTGGAGCCGGTGGAGGTGGAGTTATGGAGAAGAGGATGTTGGCTGTTTTAGGTTTATACGCGATGAAAAGACGATTTCACCCTTGAGTTTCTAAGTAAAAAAAATAAATACCCAATTCATCTAACAGCTGACTAACATAAATTAGTGAGAGGGACTTGATTACGAGCAATCGACAACCGCAAGGACTTGATTGTTCTTTTTTTCTTCAAATGAGAGCTGAAAGTGTGATTGGGCGTAAACCCAAAGGACTAAAATTGTACGTTACTCAAATTTTTGTCTTTGATGAATAAGAACTTAATATTTTGCGATTTTCACCTTCCAATATTCCTACACAGGGTGGGTTGACTATATAATAAAAATAAGTGGTTAAGGGCGCCTATATTTTAAAACCCTGTTTTTTTAAGATTATTAGATATAAATAACCTTAATACGTAGGAAGTTGTGTTTGTCCCACATTGGTCGAGAGATAAATCTTTTGTTGATTTATATTTATAATTTTCTACACAAATCTATTCCTATGTGACAAGTTACACCCAGTGGCAGCCAGGAGGGTGCGAACACCCGACACGCGCACGCGCTCGGGGACGGGAGCAATGGGCACAATGAGGTACTTTCGCACTTCACAAGCTCGCATCGCCGCGAGCCGTCTTTAGTATTTTTTTAGATGTGTCTTGGCTTGGTGTTGTCAGCTAGAGACTGTTCAAGTTCCTACTGTGAATGATTAAGTTACAGAATTCATTGTGCCAATGAATTATATAATTAATCTTATTGAATTGTGTATTCAATAGAGACTTATCATTTCGAATTCTAATCAGTAAATATATAAAGCTTTGTGCTTTGTTTTAAAAAACAGAGACTAAAATCGTATGGTTCATACAACACACACATCAAACGAATTTCCTAACTTTGAAACTCTGCACACTCTTGTTTTAGGTATACTTTCAGGTGCTAAGCTAATCCTGGTAGTACAATCTGTTTAGGCTGCTGTACTTTGAGAAACAGACGGGTTCACCTAGGTGGTCTGAAATCTGTTTTAAGGAAAGCATGATCTTCACGTGCCTCAGTCACATTTCTTTGTAATATGTTCTTAGTTTAGTTTACATTTCTGTATTGAATTTCCTTTCAATTTGGTTTTTTTCTTCTTTATGTGATGTAATCAAAATATTGATTAATAAAATTGTTATTTTTTTTTTTGTGAACGGTTGTCCTACAGAAAATGCTCACACCACCCATCGGATATAAGAGGTTGTGGTGGTTAAGGCAGTGAGTGGAGGCGTTAAGGTAGCGGTAGCAGAGGGTTTCCGTCAAGATAAGAGAGTGTTTATAGGAAAAGTAGTCTTGCGGCGGCGCGGTTTGGGGGTGGTGGTGATGTTGCAGTGGTGGCTATGCTACGGTGGTGGCAGTGCTACATGGGTAGTGTCGTGGTGGTGTCTAGGTTATTGGTGGCGAAGGCAACTTTGTGGTGGTGGTGTTGATGTTTTGTATTGTGTTAGTTCATTATAGGATTCGGTGGGAGAGAGATGTAGACTATATAGATGTAGCATACTGCATATAGTTTTTGAAAACCATGTTCTAGAATTGATTTTATTATATATTGTTTTTATATAGACGGTATAGATGCAGTTCAATGAAATATGAGTAATAATAGTTCAACTTAAACATTTTGTTTTGTTGAATACTAGAAATAATTCAAATTTCATTTACGGTCTCAAACACTTTTAATTATTAAAGAAGCTAAATCGAACATATCATTCCCGTGTTTTCTGGAGTTTTATAAAAACAAATATGAACATTTCATTTTATTAACATGTGTGTTTTCTAAGGTGTAATAAAAAAATATGAAAATTTCATTTTATTAACATGTGTCAACGAACTTTTAAATACATGAATATACACATATATTTATTATTTTTAACTAGTGAGTTGCATCCAATTTTTAATGAAAACATAGATTTAATAGTACAAATAACCTTAATGGCAGTAATTCGTTTGATATTGGTTCGGTTAATTAAGATACGGATACTTACCAAAAGAGAAACAAAAAAAGTCATGATACGACTAAAAAATAACGAAATATGTTTACATCGATCGAAACAATAAAACCAAATACCAATTTCGGTAATGACGTTCGGTCAATATTAGACTGTTTGTTTTGTTATATGTACAACACCAGATTCGATTGGAACTTAAAAAAGAAAAACCTAAAATTAGAAAAGAAAAAGAAAGATAAAGAAACATAGACAAAAAGATAAAAATCACTGCAGCTAAAAAGTTAATCAATTATATATATAATAATTTATTGTTTAATATAAGTGATATCCTATATAATAATAAGTTAACTAAAGTTGAGAATATAGTGTTCATTCAAAATTGATTATCAAATTCAGAAATTAGAAACATGAATCCGAATATGTTATTCAGATATTGCTTAACATCTTTAAGGTAATGATATTTATTTTTTTGCTTCACAGTCTATGTAAATCCTTGTGGCCATAAAAAATCTTGATAGTGTTTCGTTTACATAATGGTCCACAACGCATGTGCGGGGTTAAACGTATAATCGTCTGTTTTTTTTAGTTTGATATTTATGTCGCAACGAGCGGGTTTTAAAAACTCGTTATTATTATTTTACAATAAAAAGGTTATTTATGTTTAATTGAACTTTAAGTCACGCATTATTTTTGTAGAATTGTAGTTTTGATATTTTTTAAGTTATTATAAAAACCACTGCTATGTTTAAACCTTTAATTTTCATATTATGCAAAAGTAAGATACTAAAAGTTCAGTAAAAAGAAATATATAATCCAAAAGAACTAGATTTTATTTCAGAAAAGTAAGATACTGGTATTTACGTTATTAAAAAAATTAAACGTAACTTTTTATGTTGTGCATCTTATTATAAACTTTAGCGTAACTTTTTTATATTGTGCATCTTGTTATAAACTTTAGAATAAACTTTTAAATGTACCCTTGATCATTTTAATTTTTTTTCTATATTATTGTGGCTATCATTTTTGGTCCTCCACTTCCTTAAGGCCTTCATTACATAAACGACAACTTTTTATAGACATTACATAAACGACAACTTTTTTATTATTTAAACAATGAATATGTTTAATGCAAGTTCACTTGTCTTTGCTGAATAACAACTTAACATTTTGTTCTCCCTTCTTCCAACATATACAAAGGGTGGATTAACTATATAACAAAAAGTAGTGGAATAACCCGGGCTCTACTGCGGGCGATCTAACTTTTAATGTAAATATAGACGCAATAGTAAAAATAACGTCAATGATAAGAATTCTTTTGATATTTGTTCGGTCCATTAAGATACCGACACTTACTGAAAGAGAAACAAAAAAGACATGATACGATCAAAAAATACCAAGATGTGTTTACATCGAACGAAACAATAAATAACGAATTTCAATTTCAGTACTCACGTTGTTCGGTCAGTATTAGACCGTTCGTTTTGTTAGATATACAATACTAGGTTCGATTGAAACTTAAAAAAAGAAAAAACCAAAAAATAGAAAGAAAAAAAAAAGAAAGATGAAAAAAAATAACAAAAAACAAAAATCATAAAATAACAAGAATCATTGTAACTAGAAAGTTCATAAATTATATATAGAGTTAAATGTCATTTTAGTCCTGTGGTTTGGGCAATTTTGCCAGTTCAGTCTAAAGGTTTTATATTTTGCCTATGGGTTCAAAGATATTTCACCTTTGTCATTTTAGTCTACTGGGTTAACTTAATCTATATTTTCTGTTAATGAGAAAGACAATGCGGTCATTTTATATGTAATTTTATTAATCAGAAGGGCAATTGGGCTATATAAAATGACCGAATTGCACTTCTCGTTAACAAAAAAAAATGAATGAAGTTAACACAGTGAACTAAAATGACAACGGTGAAACCTTTTTGAACCCATAAAAATGAAATATTTAGACTAAACTGGCAAAATAACTCAAATCATAATGACGAACATAACATTTAACTCATATATATAATAATAAGTCTTAGCTTAGCTTCCCCGATTTTAGAACCAATAGTTTTTTTATATATAAAAATCATATACTAGACTTTTAAATTATTTTATATTATTTGTATATGGTTTTGCAATTTATTATCTTGTCAACATATTGAAAAATATTTGGATCAAAGGCTTTCAGCCACTAAACTTGCGGTTTCTTTTGCATTTTACAAATTTGATCTCGATGGGTAAATTAGGGTTTGACTTCTTGATCTCCATAGCTAAATTAGGGTTTGGCTTCTTTTAATATTCAGTTTCTGACAGAGGGAGCAATTGATCAATAAACATGGAAATGTATTTTTTTTTATTAAAATTTACTTCACTGTAATGTGTGATATGTGCCTTTTAAAAACGTATAAAATACATAGTGTGTTATCATATTTCCACGTATTAACATCTTAATAATAAATACATACTTTTACCGGATTGGGCCCTCTTTTTAGAATCCGATTTGTGCCAAAAAAAGTTTAGCCGGCCATGTTTCCACATCTTGTTAATACACAATAATACGTTGGCATTATAGCCTAGTGGCATCTTAGAGGTGTGATAAGGTTTAGGACCATTTAGGTCATGAGTTCGATTCTCACAAGGGGATTTTTCTCAGATTTATTGAGTTTTTTTATGAATTGCTGTATAGGCATTATACCTAATTGAGATGGATATGGTCGGGAGGTTCTGCTGGTAGCACAATAATACTCCAGTGGTCCGTCAGTGATCCAAATTTGTCATTCAAAAAAAAATTTGAATTGTAAAAAGTCCGATCGGTTATTATGGATGCAGAAATGACACTCAGAAAAAAAATTAGTAGTAGAATATCGACCCCCAAACTTTTCGCTCTTTAGTGGAGAGATTTAGTTTTCATATAGAAATTTTTGGGTATATACGTGTTCGACCTCCGGTTTTATAAAAATTTTTAGATCCGGTGACTCCCCTCTCTCTCGGTCGGAAATCTCAAGCTTCGCCACTGATGGTGATAATTCACAGTCTTCTCGGTCGGTTTCCACAAAATTTGGGTCAATCTGCTAGCTATGGCTTCTAAAAAAAAGACAAACCAATAAGCCGTTTTTGACAAGTTAACGATTCGTTTTTGAACCATGTTTTTTACTATTCATTTGAAAAGCATAATATATTTTCAAGGAAAGTGCATATTGTTCCCAAATAATTGCAGAACTTGGTTCTATACCAAATATTTTGCAAGAATGTTCGTCTTTATTGATGACGACCCGAATACACACATGATGTTATATCCAATCTGTCAATATTTGTTATTCATCTGTTATTTACGTGTAATTACAGTTTAGTGACACCGACCCACTTGAATTTCTCAAAAATTACACTAGTGGTTTGTATGTCCATTCAAGAATCCACTTTTCTAGACAGAGAAAATTCCTAGCAAATGTTTCATTTTATCTTTTCATTCAATTTACATGATGGTTCCATACCTACATCTGCATATATAAATATCCCCTTAGCTCGTTTTACTTATACAGAAAAAAAAACAAAGTTACAAAGGGATCCTGATCAATGACGCCAGGGTTTAGGTTTTACCCAACAGAAGAAGAGCTAATAACGTTCTATTTAAAGCACAAGATACAAGGCACAGACACTAGGGTTACATTGGGACATATCGATCGAGTCATCCCACAGCTTCATGTTTATGATTTTTATCCATGGGATCTCCCTCGTTAGTACTTCATTTCTTCTTTAATTTTTGAAACATGCCATTTTAAAGTTCTTTTGTTGTGTTTGTAATTGGTTTTCAAGCATTCTGGAACACACTTCTTGTACATGCATGATCAAAAAATTATTTAAGTAATGCAAATCATAATAAATATCTAAAAGTGTTATTTTTATATCCATGCAACTAATACATTATTTAAATTACTTTATTTGATGTTATAAGTGTGTAGTACTAAATTGAATTAAACAGATAAAGTAAGTACTCTGTAATTTGAATGTGTATTCACACATTTTTAAATATATTAATTATGAATTCATGTCGTATAAGGTCTAAAGTATTGCTAGCCATGCTTTTATGGTTGGTATAATTTCTATTGAGAGTCATAATCACATGAACTTTTATCCTTAGTACAATGTTCTCTTGAAAGTTATGAGGTTATAACTTATAAGTTATAAGCGTGTGAAAGTAGTGCACAATATATATAAAAAAAGTAATTATCTTTTATTGTTGCAAAAAAATGGCAGAACATGCAGGCGAGGTTTGTCGAGGAGACCCTGAGCAATGGTTCTTTTTCGTTCCTAGACAAGAAAAAGAAGCCCGAGGGGGTAGACCATCCCGCCGCACAAGTTCAGGCTACTGGAAGGCCACTGGATCTCCAAGTGTTGTTTACTCATCAAGTAATCGAACCATTGGGATAAAAAAAGCATGGTGTTCTACAATGGTAGAGCTCCCACAGGGAAGAAGACTAAATGGAAAATGAATGAGTACAAGGCTTTCCAACAAGAATACTCCTCAAACACCAACACTACACCTAAGGTATACATTTTCTAAAATCAGTCCGTAAACTTCTCAAATTTAATAAGAAATCAGTATCACCACAAGGGGTGTAAGCTAGAAAAAACTCGAGATTGTCTAAATTAGTATATTCAAAGCTCGAGCACAACTGTATGAAACTCGAGATTGTCAAATAATATGCTTGTTTAGGCTTGTAAAACTTGTCAAGCTTGGTGTGTGAAACTTGAACTCATTTTTTAAATGAGTTCTAGTTTAAGCTTGGGTTTAGGTTCTAGCTCGATTAACCTGACCTTGATTAAACTTTGCCTGGTTTGCACTTTTAGCTAGTGGCCGATCTTGGTAGCTCACGCTTTGCTCATTTAGCCCTTACTCACTATTTTTCTTTCTTATTATTAAGAGTCCAATTCGATGATATGAAACTTAGGCTCGGACTCATTATTCAAATTAGCTCAAACTGAGGTTTGAACACATTTATGCCTGGCTCAATTTGCTTTTTAGCGAACCGATTCCGAGTGACTCACGTGTAGCTCAGCTCGTTTAACCCCTACTTTATCTATAATTCTGATCATTATGTCTCTATTTATATTTCTGATTATTAATAGTTCAATTTGATGATTATATACAATCCAGTTGATACAAGAAGTGAGTTTGTGCCGAGTATATATAAAATCAAATTGTTTGAGGGCATTCGACAGAAGGCCACCAGCCGATCACCAAACCCTTGAAAACAACCACCATCATGCAACCACGTCAACTCAATTTACCGGTCAACCAATAATACAGACGATTGTGAGTCCATTTGAGCACAGCCATACTTCACTGGAGAATCAGCCTTTGTGGGAGTGGGAAGATAATCATCACTGGTTGTAACTTTTTAAGCAAAGGTTGCTTTAATTTATAATGCACATGCAGACCCTAGTACGAACTATGTATTATGTGAACTATATAATGATGCTGTTGTTCAAGTAGAATCACTAGCTACTTATCTATGTAATGATGTTGATATTCAAGTAGAATCATTAGCTACTTATAGGTAATTTGCAATTATTATATACTAGGTTATTTTCCGTGTATAATACATGGGTGTAAGAAATAAAACTTGTATAAATTTTAAAGCTATAAGTAAGTGTGATTACACAAAAATTTAAATAATTGAGATACATAAAATTTATTATGTATTATGTGAACTATATAATGATGCTGTTGTTCAAGTAGAATCATTAGCTACTTATCTATGTAATGATGTTGATGTTAAAGTAGAATCATTAGCTACTTATAGGTAATTTGCAATTATTATATACTAGGTTATTTTCTGTGTGTAATACATGGGTGTAACAAATAAAACTGGTATAAATTTTAAAGCTATAAGTAAGTGTGATTAACAAAAATTTAAATAATTGAGATACATAAAATTTATTAGAATTACGACACAAACTAAGAGAGAATATAAATGCATTAAAAAAACATATAAAGAACTCATAAGTTTGTGAATATTGTTTTATTGGTAAATGTTGTTGTTTGTGTTCTATTTTGTAGATCATACGTAACAAATTTCAAAAAATTTGATGATGATTTCTCGTTAGAATTTGTTGTTTTAGGTATCATGGTATCATATTAGATCTACGATAATTTAATAGCCCCTTTTTAAATTTAGGCCTGTTGACAGCGTTGGTATAAGCATTATCGGGATACAAACTGCAAGAAATACCTTTTTTTTGAAAAGTTAAAGTTAAAGTTAAAAAACACATTAATAATGTATACATGTATAAGGTAAGATATATCATATCATACCATCTGAAATGTTAGATAAAAAGTTCTTTCCTCATCACCTACAAAAGAGTTACTCATATGTTGTATTTTGTTATTTTACATGTGATATTTAAAAAAATGCATGGATAATAAATAACTTACAATTTAATGTATTGGTGTTGATAATTTTTTTAAAAGAAAAACAAATTTGAGCCTTTCATCTTCTTTACATTTACTTATACGTGTGTGAAAGCTTAATAATATATGGAGTTCCGTTAACACAATTTGATGTCATAAATAATTTTTATGCTCAACAATTGTATAGATAATGAAAATTCGTAATTACTTGTTATCTTTTTACTCACTAATAAACATGACTTGTTTGTGATCCGTTATTTATGATAGATAAGTAATTGATCTAATAGAAAATCCCATCTCTTTTGAAATAAGCAAATGATTAGCATAAAATAAATCAATTTTAACTTATTAAGGAGTAAACTAAAATAATTTCACAAATTATATTAACATGCTCTGTTATTAAAGAGGTCACACAACTGGCTTACCAGAACTCCGAAATGTCACGGAAACGTCACAAATTATTTCAGAAATTATAAATTACCGAAGTTTGAGGATTATAATTTTAAATTACCTATAATATTTATATGAACCTGATAAATTAATTTGAATGTATATGAAGAAGATGATTGTTCAGTATAGATATATAAAATTCGGTATAACTGAAAATTTATTAAGTTATCTTTTTACTTACTAATAAACATTACTTTGTTATCCATTAATTGTGATAGATAAGTAATTGGTCAAATAGAAATTTTCTTCCCTTATGAGTAAAAAAAATATTTTCCGGTATGAGGAATACAAATTTAAATTACTTAATAATAATTAGCGATAGAATCAAATTCAATAAATGAACCTGGAAATTTTTAGTAAACCAACATAATAACGATGCAATTTAACATATAAATTCAATTTAGACAATTTAGATGTAACTCCGTTTCTTAGGTTTATCTAATTTATTTTAAAAAGATATGTGGTATTTATCATACAAAGATTAGATTAAGTAGAGATAAATCGAGAAAAATATATTTTTAGACAGGAAAATCATTTTGAGATCACCTCATAAAATGTCATGTGTTGTTAATTTAATTTGTTTTATTATATAGTATCGATAGACTGATTAATAATTAATTTTGTTTGATTGTTTATAAAGCGAGGATAATTATCTCATATAATATAATGCCTTTAAGAACAGAGCCAGTGTTAGCCTAGATGGATCAAACAATCACATCAAACATGAACACGAGATATATTGGAGGGGGGGGGGGGGGTTAAACCTGCAAATCTTTTTATTCAATCAAACGAACTTATAAAGAAAAATGACAAATAAAAATAATAACCTAGACCCTTATTTATAATAAAATAATCATCATAATCCTACTTGAACACTTCTATCAATTATAATCTAATAAAAACTCATATCATTATCATTACTAACTAAATCGAGTTAAATAATTCTAAACTTTCAAATAACTAATTAAAAACAAATTAAACGAAAGTTGCCACTTTGACCCCTTCAACTTTACTACTAATTTTAGAATTACCTTTATTTACCTCCTTAATCTTGAATTGTATTTCTTCTTAACTTTATTCATTCTTTTCAACTGCTTATAGCATATCTATTTCACTGGTTCTTCAAGCTTAGCATGCGTTCCTTCAGTACTTAACTTCGAATCCACATTGCTACTTTCTCTCTTGACTTGTTTCTTCTCTTCAACTCGTTCTTTAGCGATACTTTCATGAACACCAAAAAAATCCTTTGAAATTGTTCCAAACCGAATTTCTCTTACTTTCAGACTAGATTTCACCTCAGGGCTTTCTTTTTTTCATCTTCAAAGTTTTTAAAATACAACATACTGGAACCTTAATGTTGTACTATCTATTTAGATTCTTTTTGAGCATTCATGGACATCTTCCTTTCTAATCATGTAGCCTCAATATCCCATTGGTTATTTCAATCTTGCAACCTTCTTTATCTAACTATCCTAAACAAAACGATTGGTCTTCAACTTAGGCATGTAGAAAACATAACAAAACGTTTTCTTTTCACCGTTCTTCCTTACCATAGTTACATTCCCTTAACCTTTGATTTAAATTACAGATCCATCACTAAACTTTACTTGAACCGAAACTTGTTCATCCAAAGTAGTGAACTGCTCTTTCCTTCCTGACATATGATGACTTGCACCATTGTCTAAATATCGCGTTTCTTCTTCCTTTCCATTCTTTCCAAAAACATTAGGGATAACCCTTTCTTAATTCAAACTTACCTTCTTTATCGAACACACTGCCATGGATTGAGATGGATTAAGATCACCTACATCTTTTGTGTTTGTCAAAGTTGCTTCTTCTTTTCTTTTGCTTGGTGCTTTACATTCGCTCGAATAGTGCTCAATCTTATCATAGTGGTAGCACCTCAAGTTTTTTCTTCTGTTTTGCCATTCTTTGGGGTTCTTTTTCTGATCTATACCTTGTTCATCATTCTTGTTCTCGCATTCATTATTATATCTTGGATTTTCTCTTCCTCATCTGTTGTATCTTCCACGAGCTTCACGACGCCCTCGATAGTTTTCAACTTTCTTTTCAGTCTGGGTGAATAAAGGGAAACATTGATAATCCGGAACTTCCAGTAAGTTCCGGATAATCAAACCTATACTACGGAACACATGAGTTTAGGGAAATCAGTTCTCCTAAACACACAAAACCCAAAACACACTTCAAGGTTATAATACCCCTAAAGCTCACATACTCCGGAACTCACACAAAAACTTAACAAAATTACATTTTGATCCCTAACATTCTAAAAGTTGTATAATCCAGCATTTCATCACTTTCAGTGCAATTACACTAAAAATATTTCTACATGTATTTATATACAAAACCTCCAAAAACATTTAAAATTTTATCTTTAACATGTTAAATTAAATCATTGTTATGAAGAGCACACTGATTAATGAATCCTCCCATATACATAAGGGATGGATAAAACGAAAACACATTTGAGTTGAAAAAATTTAAAAAACCTTTATAAAAACCCTATGTAACATTTTTATTGTTTTCTAAAAAAATAGAGAATGTAACATACATATATTTGAATGTCAAAAATTCCATGTTACATAATATATATGTCCAAAAAATATAACATACAAATTTTTAACTTTAAATACAAAAAAACCAAGTCGGCCCTTTTTACATTTTTATTATAAAAATGTTCAAATTCCTGTTTTTAGAAAAAAATAATTACATAGGGTTTTTGTGTTTTTCAACTCAAGTGAGTTTTCTTCCTATACGTCATATATATATATATTATATATAATTATATATTATATATTATATATTAGGATAAGAATCCGTTAGGAACCACCCTTTATTGCGAGAACCATGAGAACGAACCAAAAATACCTAAAAGAAATTAAAATCACACAAAAAAAATCTTTTTTTTTTTGACGAAAAGTAGCGATTTTTAATTAAAAGAAAAACTTTTTTAGCATTTAGTTCTGCTGTCAAGCTTTATAGTTTGTTTTTTTTAAGGGGGGGGGGGGGGGTAGGGGTGGGTGTTTAGATTTTGGATGGTGGTGGAGTGGGTTTATTCTGTTGTGCTCACATTGATTCTTATGGTTCACATAATAAAAGTGATTCTCAAATGAACCATACCCTATATATATATATATACAAAACACACATATATACGGAAAGACTAGAAAAAAACTCACTTGGGTTAAAAAAATATAACTAAAGAAAACCTTTACATAACAAAATTTTTCTAATAGAGAATGTAAGTTACATGTTTTCGAATGTTTTGAGATAAAAACAAAAAATAGTATAACATTTCCATGTTACCTTGTTTTTTTAGTGTATGTAAGATGTAACATAACATTTAAAAAAAAGTAAATTAAACTACTTGACGTTTTTTTTATTTCTTTTTTTTTTTTGGGGGGGGGGGGGGGGGGGGGAGGAAGGGGTGGGTGTTTAAGTTTTACGTTGTGGTGGAGTGAGTTTATTTTGTTGTGTGCACAATGGTTCTCGTAGTAAGAGTAGTTCTCAAATGAACTCTACTATATATTACACACACACACACACATATATATATATATATAGGGTGAGGTTATTGTGAGAAAATTTAAAAGTGTGAGAAGGATAAGAAATAATATAAACCATTAAATATTTAATCTAATGGTTGAGATCATAGTGCCAATTTTGTAAATAATGTTGACTATTAACTAACTAATTTTTTAGATTAAGGGTATAAAGGTAAATTTAATATTTTTAAATTAAGAAACTAACATTAATACATATGCAAAGTTCCCCCTTTTTTTTAAACATCAATAACTTTTTAACGTAACTCTTTTTTTTTAAATTACACTATAATAACGAGTGTTTTTTTATCTTTAATATGAGTACCATATTAATATACTTATGTAGAGTTAATTCTGGCTTTATATATTTAAGGTGTTATTTCTGTTTTGATTTTGATTAAAGTGTTGACTGGTGTTATATTAGGGTGTTATTTATGTTATATTCAATGTTAGGGTGTTCTTTATAAGATGTGTGCCTTCAATATAACTGATGTGGTGTTTTTAATGAGTTACGGTGTTATTTTTGTTATATTTCTGTTCTTTTAAGATGTATGCCTTCAGTATACATGCTGTGGTGTTTTTATGAGTTAGGGTGTTTTTATTAGTTATAGTGTTTTTATGAGTTATATTTCTGTTCTTTATAAGATGTATGCCTTCATATACATGCTATGACGTTTTTATGAGTTAGGGTGTTATTTCAAATTTGAAAATCCCTACAATAACTGCCAAAAATCGGTTGCATATATTTATTCCATAATTAGATTTTATTAGTTAAATTACACTTATACCCTTAAACTACCAAAATAAAAAGGGACACATGTCACATCCATAATCTTTCTTATCCTTCTCACACTTTTAAATTTTCTCACATGAACCTCTACCATATATATATACGGGAAGGCTAGAAAGAAAACTCACTTAAGTTAAAAAAATAACTCAAGAAACCTTATGTAACAATTTTTTTCTAAATGAGGAATTTAAGCTACATGCTTTCGAATGTTTTGAGCCAAAAACAAACAAAAAAAGTATAACATTTCCATGTTACCTTGTTTTTTTAGCGTATATAAAATGTAACATAAAAATTGTAAAAATTAAAATAAAATAAAATTATTCGGCGTTTTTTGTTTTTTCTTTTTTTACTCAAAATGTTTGAAACATGTAACTTACATTCCCTAATTTTCTTTTAAAAAAAAAGTTTGTTACGTAAAGTTTTTACAAAGTTATCCTAAATAATTTTAACTCAAGTGAGTTTTCTCTCTATAATCCCTAATTAAGCCAACTCACCATGAGCTCGGTGAGCCGGGAATTAGACCCGTCGACCAATCGTAAGTTATTTGATAATACCCACCCAATTACCCAAGTTGAACGAAAGCCCAGGGGTCCACGCAAAAGATTGATTTAATTAGTTTTAGTTGAATTGTTTGATTGATTTATCTGTACGATTAAAATTAGTTTAATTGTTTATCTAATTATTTTAATGTCCAAAAAATAGGTTTATGACTTTGAATAAGTTTAGGAAGTTATGTAATATAAATAGATGGTTAGGGTCTATATATTTTGTAGAGTCAGGAATTATAAAAAGAAAGAGTCGATCTTCCCCGAGATCCAATTCGGTGTTTAGTGTTTTTAGGCCTGATTGTCAACAATTGGTATCAGAGCTTGACCATTTTGAGATTTGGTTTCGAGTAAGGGTGCAGCCCCTTTCCAATTGCGGGCTGAGACTTCGGTAGAAAGAAGTTTGACTGTCTTATTGTCGTTAGGAAAGAAAAAGAAAAAAAAACGAGTAAGCTGGTACAAAGGTCTCCGAAGCAAGGAGGTGAATTAAAAGTCGGTAGAATTGATTTGTATAGTTTTGATGGATTGATTTAAAATTAATTAATGCAAAGTCAACATAAAGGCAGGAGGAAAAAAGTAAGAAAGCATGGTGAATTAATTACTCAACCAACTAACTAAGTACGTCAATAATTTCCCTCTTGAAATTATCAAGAAAGAAGTAAGGTTGTCAAGTGGACGAGATAAAGGGTTTCTTCAAGAAGGTGATCAAAGCAAAGCAAGTTTAATTTTTGGGCCGAGAAAGTAAGCTTAGCAAGAGTGTAGGAGTTCATCCGAAAGAAAAATCGAAGCAGGAGGTGATCCCGGAAAAAAAGGTGTTTTTTGGGTGGTGTTATTCGCATCCGAGAAGAAGGTTAAGTTGAGTTGGTTATCAAGAATGTTTTCTTGATAAAATAAAGAAGGTTAAGGAGGTTAGGTAGGTAAAGAAGGTTAAGTAGGAAAAGAAGGTGGACAAGAGTGTTTGTTAGAAAGAACGTTGTCAGGTTCGTTTCTTGAAAGAAAGTAGTAGATAATCAAAAATTAGTTTCTTGAAAGAAGGTGAAAGTCAGGCAAGAGTTAGATCATGAAGAAAGAAGGTTGTCGAGAGCCGGTTCTTCAAGAAAGAAAGTAGGAAAACATGAAAGAATGAAGAACGAGCAAGAACCAAGAACGATCAAAACCCATGTTATTTGATCGGGAGACAAGCAAGAGAAGCATGGTCGGGTTTTAGGATTAAGTGGAGATTGAAGGTCTTAATCCTAAAACAAAGTTGAAAGAAAGTCGAAGGGATCAACGTGAAAGATTGATTTAATTAGTTTTAGTTAAATTCTTTGATTTATCTAGTAGGAGTAGGATTGGTTTAAATATTTATCTCATTATTTTAATTTCTAGAAAATAGAAGTATGAGTTTAGTACGTTTAGGCAGTCGTGTAATATAAATAGATGGTTAAGATCTATGTATTTTGTAGAGTCAAGAATTATAATAAAGAAAGAGTCGATCTTGGTTGAGATCAAATTCGATATTTAGTGTTAATGGATCTAACTGCCAACAACAGGGGTGTTTTGCAACGGATGCATGGCATGCACGAGTGATGTCTATGCTTTTGAAGAAAAAAAAGACATTTTTAGAACAGTTAGGCGAATTCCATTCCACCTCGAGAAGAATAAAAGTTGTCTGTCAAGCATCGATTCATGTTGTTCCTATTCTACTTTTCTTGTTGTTCTTTTGGTTAAAAGACTTTGAAACTCAGACTCTAAGGTGGCCCTTTTAATTTACTCACGGTATATAGGATACAAATGATAAAGCAAACATATTCTTTTTAACGGGTAGCAAATAATTAGAGAGTCAATTGTGTTAGGACAGCGGATCGGCCAATCATGTTAGGGATAGCAGGTTGGTGGGTAAAGGATTTTGGATTGGCAAGTTAAATAGGTAACAGAATTGTATGTTTGTAAATTATATCAATCCTAACCTAAAACATAAGACCCATTTAATGTTCCATATAATACATGGTGATTTAGTAACAACTTAAACAACTAATAACTTCAGCTCAAATGAACATTTTTATATAAGTGATCTTTTAATCGTCTATGTTTCTTAATGAGAATTGAGCTTATAATCAGAATCTTCAAGATTTGAGTGCAACTTAACTAAAACTAACTTTAATTTGGCTTGTTTTTTACTCTATGAGCAAGAATAAGATGCATTGAACTTCGTTTTTGGCTTTTGGTAATTTCCATAGAGAAAGCGATTCTTCATTCAAGTCAAGAAGTCAAGGATATAAGTGCGAATAACACCTCTTAGAACAAAATCAGTATGTTTTGTATTATTCAAGGGGACAGGAGACAATTTCCATGTCACCTTCAGGCCAATTTTGGTTACAATTCTTCATGCAATTAGGGTACAATTATTATTTGATATAGTATATAAAATTTTAACATCCATGAATATTAATAAAATATGGATTTATCTGCAAACACTAGTAACTAGTGAGTTACATCCGTGCTCTGCAGCGGGACGACCCAATTTTTAATGAAAACGTAGATGCAACTAGTAAAAATAACGTTAATGGCAGGAATTCGTTTGATATTGGTTCGGTTCATTAAAATACCGACACTTACCGAAAGAGAAACAAAAAAAAGTCATGACACGACCAAAAAAATACCAAGATGTGTTAACATCGATCGAAACAATTAAAACGAATATCGATTTCGGTACTGGCGTTGTTCGGTCAGTATTAGACTGTTCGTTTTGTTACATGTACAACAGCAAGTTTGATCGAAACTTAAGAAAGAAAAAAAAAACCAAAAAACTGTAGCTAAGATGTTCATAAATTATATATATAATAATGAATTTAGTAATCACATCCATTTCAAGTATAAAAAGGTTTTTCATTTTCATGATTAAATTTAATTCGGGTTCGGGTTTTGCCTGAAACTGCCATCAAAATGAAAACGTTCAATTTACAGAGCAATGGCGGCTTTGATGGTGTGTAGGGAGGACCTCCGCACAAGGCCCGTGATTTCGAGAGGCATGCGATTAAAAAAACGATGTACATATATATGTTATTTTTTTTAAATAGAAACATATACCAATTCCTAGTATAGACCCACTTACAAATCATTTTTATGGTTTAGAATTTAGCCCACTTGACATTAGGTTTATTGAGCCTAATACTAATTTGATTTTTTTAAATAAAATATTACAGAAGAGCTTAATTTTTTTGAGCTCAAACAGGAAACATAAATTCTCAAAACGTCTCTCTCACATAGCATTGAGAACATATAGATTGATTTTCATTTAGTTAGTTTTTTGTGATACAGTGTATTTTTCTTTTCAGTTTTCTTAATCTTTTGAGCCTAAGGTTATTCAATGACGTGGCCTGTTCAGCAGGCGAAACTCCAAGAAGAAGATAAAGAACAGAGAACTTTTTGGAACAATTTTCTTGGTATTTTCTACATGTAAACATCCAAATATTAATATGCACTCTTAGAGCATCTCCAGTGGTTTGTTAGACTAGTCCGCTCAACGGACCAAAACGATTCCAGACGACCACCATTGGAGCGCGGTGATTAGGACCGTTTAGTGGAGCATGGTCCGCTTCCGCTCAAGCAGATGAGGTGAGGTGGGTCCCTTTTGACCGTTGTCAATTAAAAAAATTTAATGGCTATATCTTTTTAAAAATAATTAACTTCATTTAAACCAATTGATTCACCATATATACACTATTTATATTAAACATCTCCACACAAACACTATCTCCACTTTCAATTTACCAATTCCAAATTTGTTGAACGCTTGCAACGGATTAAACAAATATGTGACAGGAAAGCTCATCACATTCTTGGATACAATTGTGAACTTGAAAAATCACCTTTAGACACATAAGTAAGCAAGCATGAGAAAGACGAAGAATAGTTTTTATTATGTAATTTGTATAAGTGTATTGTTTTTTTTTCTTTTTTTAGCTTTGAAGTGTTTCTTATTTTTAGATTGTTGTAAGTGTGTTTTTAAATAAATTATCTTGTTAGAATTTTTTTTTCATATTTTTAAATGATTTAGTAATAAAAGTAGTTATAAATATGAATTAAATAACTTATAAATAGATTATATAAGTTAGATATAGTTTAAATAAAATAAAAGTAGGTTATGATGTGGATAATGAGGTGGTGGTTTAGAATGGTTTATTGTTGGAGGAAAAAATGAGGGTTTGAAATAGTGGTGGTTAGGAATGATATGATATGCTGACTAGATAGCCTAAAGTTTAGACCAAGTTTATTGTTGAAGATGCTCTTACTAGCAAACTCCCCAATCATGCAACAACTCCATGATTACACTAGCATCACTTTATTGATTTCATGGACCAATAATGTAAACATAGGATATTGATACATGATAAATTAAAATGATATATGTTGAATTAAAATATGTAGACTTAAATTACTGCACTTGGACTCAAAACTTTTGGGCTTATCTAATCAACATGGAATCTTCCGTTTTAGGCTTCGAAATCTTCCTTTCGGGTTTTGCCTGTTCTGCAACTTCAGCACGAAATCGGGTTGGGCTTCGAAATCTTTCTTTTGGGCCTGGCCCATTCAACAGTTGCAGCCTGGCTTGGGGACGTATCAACTACCCCTCCCTTAACAACAAGCCCATCCTATAGCTGAAAATCTGAAAATTGTATTTGATTTCATCATAGGACTCCCATGTTGCTTCCAGTTGATCCTTACATTGTCATGCGACAGAACTTGAAGCTTTCTTAAAACCCAACGGTAATCCAAAGTTTTAAGTAGCTAAATTGATTTAGTGTCTTCCAACGGTGGTAATGGAATTAGTTATGGGTTTCCTTCTGCTTCTCGTGGTAGAAACACGTTTAGCACCGGATGGATCTTCGACCCAATGGGAAGCTTGAGCCGGTAAACAACTGCGCCAATCCGTTCAATGATTCTGAACAGACCGTAAAACCACTTTGATACTTGTTGGAACTGTGTTCCACTGAATGTTGGTGATAGTTTTGCAAACGAAGAAAAACCATGTCGTCCACCTTAAACTCTTTATCTAGACGATGACCATTTGCAAGTGAATACATACACTATTGAGCTTGGGGAAGATTGTGTTTGAATATAGGCGGAGCTGTTGAAATTCTTGAAGTGTGGCATCAATGGATGGAATGTCTGAATCCTATGGTCGATAATAAATGATATTCGAACTTGTTGCCCATAAAGGGCCTGAAATGGGGTCATGTTCTGCCAAGTACAATTACTCCATGTGTTTGGCTTGTCACCTACAAAAAACTGTAAGTAATTCTGTAGAAAGTGATTAAAGCACCTTAGTTTGACCATCAGACTGAGGGCGATAAGCGGTAGAGTACTCGAGTTTGGTGTCGCTCTGTTTAAAAAAGTTCCTAGCATAACTTACTAAGAAAAGTTGGGTCCCGATCTAAAATGATACTTCGGGGGATCCCATGTAAGTGATAAATGTTCTGTAAGAATAATGTAGCCAAATTTCACTAACCCGTATTTTGGTGGAAGAACCAAAAAAAATGAGTGAAGTTAGAAAATCGGTCCACACTTACCACCTATATAGCGGTTTTATCGTTAGAAAATGGTAAGTGGGAGATGAAGTCCATTGATATATTTTGCAATATCGTGCAAGGAACCAGTAAGGTTGTAGAAGACGATAAAGCTTGTGTGTCAGATACTTGACTTGTTGGCAAACCTCGTAGTGTCCGACTTAAGTTTGGGCCATGTGAAAGTGGCTACTGATCTCTTTATAGTGGGGCGAATCCCAGAATGACCACCTGCATGAAATGCATGAAACTCTTGCAACAGTAAATGGCGAATAGAATCTTGTTCTTGAATACACAATTTGTTAGTGTGATATAACAAGCCTTCCTTTATTGAAAACGAGTGTGATGCCTTGAACCGTTTAAATAGCCTCTTAATTAATGCCTTGCCTACATCAATAGCATAAAAAAAGTTTCAACTCGGTTACCCATTGTGGTTTAGTAACTGAAATAACTAGGATTTACGGTGAATCTAATCAGCTAATGCACCTACCACGAGTTTGTAATGAATTTAAAAATCAAATCCCAATGACTTGGTGGCCACTTGTACTGCTTGGAAATTTAAACTTCACTTATCGGTGAAGATGTAGAATTTTCCAGCCCAGTAAGTAAGTATTGCCTCCACTTTTTAACTGCTTCAGTGATTGTAAAAAGTTCACAAACATATGCTAAAGCAACTTGCATCCTAGGACACATGTGTTTACTGAAAAATGAAATCGGACGATCGGATTGAGACAATACTGCTCCAATAGTAGTATTAGATACATTCGTTGTAATAGCAAACGATGGCGAAAATTCGATAAGGTAAGAATTATCAAGGCGATCATAGCTTGTTTAAGTTGTTTGAAGGTTGTCGCACCATCGTGGTTCCATTTGTAAGTCGGTTTGTGATGCAAATCGATTAAGGGGTAGCAATATGAGCATAGCGTCGAACAAACCTTCAGGAATATGATGTGCGCAAAATGTAACATATAAATTACATCAAATAGGGCATAAAATCAACCCTTTTTCTAGACTAATTTTGGAAAAAGCATGTTTCTTTGTTTACTTTTAAATTACACTATTAAAAGAGCTTAAACGAATAAAAGGAGCAATTAATAGCCAAAACTAACACAAATACAAAGAAGCAGGATTGACACGACCTGCTGAACCCCCGTCCACATTCAAAACAACAAAATAACAAAGACAGAAGCTCAGGCACGGGGCTGTGCCACCAGGTATGGGGCCGTGCCCAGTCAAGATTCTCTAAAGATAAATACAACATCAACAGACAACCAACACCGGGTCGTGCTAACCCAACACGGGCCATGGTCAACTATAAGATTCGTAGAATCTATGATAGCACAGTACACTGGCCAAGGGGCTGTGCTATGACATCACGGGCTATGTTAGTACAAGACCTGACATCTACAGTTAGTGAATAGAGAGAAAAAGATAGCCACGGGGTCGTGCCAGGTGGGCACGGGGCCGTGGTTGCCTTCTGTTTCCTGCTATAAATAGAGGTGCTTGGTTCATGAGAAAGACATCCGTTGGCAAACCACTTCTTTCACACTTGCCATCAGTCCACCACCACCACTACAACACCAACACCCACCACCATCATTCACATTTCATCTTTTAGAGTGTGTAGTAGTCTCAGGATCCAAGATTGATCGTAAGAGTTCTTGTCAAACAAAGGCAATGCTTAGCTAAATCTCGTACATCACTTGGTGAAGACAAATCTTTTATGTATTACTTTTTATTTCCAATCTTTTACAACTTTTTATTTGGGTATGTATTGATGACTTTAATAACTAGTTTTTTGTATTAAAAGTGAACTTTGGTTAAACATTCTTCATGTTTCTTTGATTCACGCATTCGTGTCTTTACGATACATATAAAGCGTGCTAACTACCTGGTAGAGGGTTAGAATGGTGTTTGGGTAAAGTTCTTGCCTCGTTCAGTGTATAGATCCTGCGAGGACTGGTTCAAGCTTATTAGGACTTCCCTTGAGGCAGATAGCATCAAATCGAGGAAGGTAAGAACGGCTTGAACCCTTATATATAAACTACTATTAAAACTTTATCCGGCCTTGCGGGACTGTATCCTTGCTGACTCAGACCAATATGGTCGAGGGTGACGTTGCCTTCATAAGAGGCCTACCACTATAATTAAGATAATCTCTTAAAAAGCCCAAAGTGCGGAAATCATCAAAGGATACGTAAAAAAGGAGTCGAAATCAAGTATTCTTTCTTGTCTATTTGTTTTTATTTATTTCTTTACGTCTTTACATTTAGTTTTTTTTATTTTTTATACTTTCAAACTTTTATCAAAATTTGGTTAGATTAGACGTTAACGATAAGCCGGTATTAAAAGCTCTTGTGTCCTTGGACGACCTCGGTATCGTACCATCACTATACTGCGTCTACGATGGGTGCACTTGCCCTAACGTGTTTAGAGTGATAGTATTGTATCGTGTTTTATAAATTTAAAGCTTCATACAAGAGTAAAAAGTGCTTAAAATATAACAAAAATGCAATTCTTGAGTAAACTAATAGAATTCAAAGATTATAACCACGCTCAACACTGTCAAGTTTTTAGCGTTGTTGCCAAGGCAGAAGGATTTTTAGAAAGCTTAAAATTAACGGCCTAATTCATTTTTTTTTTTCTTTCAATTTTTAGGGTGTTTCTTTTCTCTTTTTTTTTTTGCATTTTCTTCAGGCTGCAGCACGGGGCCGTGCTAGTTAAACACGGGATCGTGCCCTTAATTGCAGATGGCAAAACTGTTTTATGTCAGACGGTACCTATGACACGGGGCCCTGTTAACTCCACATGGGGTCGTGTCTCCCTATCAGCTACTATATTACAGGACCGTCCGATCCTAACAGTTAACAATATCTGACGAAAACATGGACGATATTGATTATTTTTACTTCCGCAACTCTTACGGTGAATGGTGTCAATTATGTGGTGGGTTTCATCAAGATTTAGAATGCAACTTTCTAAATTTCAACCCCCACTACCTAATATACCCATTGTTTTCATGTGAAAGTCACCTTAAGAGGGACGAAAGTAAAAACGATAACTATCATCCATCTGAATGCAATCATAACTCTTTTAAAAAAGACATAACCTTAAATGACGTATGCCAAATAGAAAAGAGAATTCTCCAAAAATTAAAAGACATAGATTTTATGATGAATATGAGGTGTTCATCACAAAATTTTAACAATGGAGAAGACTTGATGGGGACCTATTCAGAAATAAACAACACCAAGGCCACTACATGTACCTCAACAACTTGTGAGGACGAATGCTATAGTCATCCCTATTTCGATTGTGCCATGACGGACCCACCACCGGCTACAACCGGTGTATACATAGACTAGAGCGATTCAACTTATACCTTCTTTAACTAAAGACCGGATAAGGTAAATAAAGGTTGGTTTCGCCCACTGTATAGTTTAGGATTCTTCCTTTCCGACAACCTCTTGCATTTTGATATAAATCACAAGCACCTTAGGTACGGTCGGCACTTTGGTGTTGTCCCCACCAGTAAAGAGCCACCCGATAAAATAAAACGTCTTAAAAAGATGAAACTTCATAAATCTCAAAACAACACGGGGCCGTGCCATATAAGCACGCCCGTGTGCCCATTTGTTGAGGCACCACGGGGCCGTGCCTAACAAACACGTCCATGGTCACTAACTTCCAAAAGTTGCCCTGATCTGTTGCAAATCTGGTCTAAATCTACACATGTACCCAGAAAAGTATATTCTTATAAAGGTTTCTTCAAACCTTCTTGTCTTTGAAACTTTTATCACTTTCCTTCTTCTCCAAACATTCAACTTCCATGGAAGCTTGAAGCTTCAAATGTTCAAACTTCATCAACATAAATAAGTGATTTTAAACCCAAACTCTCTTAGAATAAATACTTTTCAACAATGTTTAAAGTTATTTACGTGCAAAACTTTTAAAAACCAAAGAATAATAACTTAAAACAAAGAGTTCTTGATTCGAAATCGCAACAGAAGTGGAGACACGGGGTCGTGCCTAATGGGTACGGGGCTATGGTGATGTTTTGCGTAATTGACAACTTCCTTGTTTTTGTAGAATGTCATGCAGAAACAGTGAACCTCGTCAACTACAACCGGGAGCAGCAGGAGGGGAAGGAGGCCCTCATAAAGGCAACTTTTGTTCGTTATGTGATTGCGCTAAGGGAGGCCATGGAGGAGATGACATCAGTGGAAGAGATCATAATTGACTGGATCAACTACTTAACAATGAGGCTTAAGACTAGCTTCAATAAATCAACCTTTTGCATCAAAGGTTGAATATTCTTGTTTTGCCTCCCATGGAACCAATCTTCCCACAAGAAGATTGGAATCTAGCACAAGAAGTCATCATCCCCACAGATGGGATGAACTTCCACCGGAACCACCTCTAGACACACTTTATGAGATTCCAGTGACCATCAACCCCTCCACAAGAAGTTGTGGATGATGAGCCTCCTTTCTTTCTCCCTATAGAGATCGAGGAGACACTCAATGACATTTGAGAGGGTACGTCCCACCCGGGAAAAGCTCAAAAGGCCTCTAACATCCAGAAACCACCTCAGGGTTTTTGTTGCATTCTCGACTATTTTAGGGAGAGTTTTTATGGTTTTTCTTGCTTGTCATTAGGAGGCAAATCTATCTTAGGACTTCTAAAATTATGTACTTTTTCGCTTTTTTTAGGTTGTAATGTATGGATGATATAAATTAAAGGGTGGTGTTTGTAACACTTTAAATGGTGGAATTTGTGAAAAACTGAGAAAAAGAGACCCCATGCACGTAAACCAAGGCCTCCCGCTTCAAAATACTACAATTCAAAGTCTGCAGCACGGGGTCGTGCCCACCTGGTACGCCCCCGTGGCAATTGTCTGATACAAATGATTTCTGCAGAGGAGGTGGCACGGGCCGTGCCCACCAGGCACGCCCCCGTGTCCACCATTTTGTAAGTCTTCTATTAAATTCCGTTGCCGGCACTTTGGCCACATGGTCGTGGCCACCTGTCACGCCTCCGTGCCTAGTGCCCAATAACTTTAAAATTTGTTGTTTAACCCCACTTTTTGCACATTAATCTAAACAAATCCTATTTTGGACACATTGAGTACAATGTGTAATTTAAGTGTAAGGGGGATGTTAAAACCTTGAATTATTTGTTCTAAAAACAATCCTTACACAAAGCTCGCCTTGGAAAACTGCTAATGACCCCAAATATTTTTCAAAATTTTTCAATTTTTTACTTAACTTTGTTTAGTTTGGGAAAAATAAGTGCTAAAAATTATGTTTCTATTAATTTACACCTGACAGTGTCGTGATAAAAAGAACTAATTAAGAAAGATATAAAAATGGGCATAACATATCTTTGTAAAATTTAATTATATATATACTTTTACACTATATCCTTTTCCCACAAAAAGTGAGTTTTGAGCATTTACGAGCATAACAAATACATATCTATACCAATTGCTCAATTTTTTCGTTTCTTGTGTGAATAGCCCGTTTGGTTCTTACAAATCTAGAACTTGCCAAAGCAATACATTTCCATTCCTTACCGTCACTAATCCAAGTAAGTAAATGATATAGGCATTAGGACTATAACCCATTTTTCATTTTAAACCTTCATTTTTCTTTTCATATCCACCTAGTTAAACCCCTTTGAGCCTTAACCATTTCGTTTCTAAACCCGCAAAAATATAAACTTTTGAAAAAACAACCACCCACATCCATAAAAACTTCTTTTTATTTACCATTTTTTTAGTAACAAGTTCGGTTATAAATATATGGCTTAGTTTCAACTTTAGCTTAAAAAACATTGGTTAAAGTTTTTTTTTAAGTCACAAAAATTGTTCCAAAAAACCGACACTTTTTACGCTTTTCACCATTTTACCCAAAAACACATACCCATAGCCAAAACCTACCCTTCTAAAAGACGTCTTGATATTTACAAGGATTAACGTCAAAAATGAGGAGGTTTGATTGTTTGTCAAGCCTAAAGTAGGCGTAAGTTCCATCGGGACCGAGCATTCACACATAAACATATTCGACCGAGTGTTGAGTGACCATTTGTGAGATGTGTAATTTGTATATAATTAAATAAAATTTTAGAAAGGCATGTTATGCCCAAACAAATATTTTTTCTTAAAAAATGCTCTAAATTAATAATGACGAATAAGATTGTAAATAAAATAAAAACAAAATAAATTTAGAACTTGGATTCCCGACACTCCAAAGATAAAACCCAAAACTTCTCTTCTACCAAAACCATTTCGGTGTGTAAGCCACATTATTGAGTTTTGCGTGAGGACAAGCAAAGAGTTAAGTGTGGGGATATTTGATGTGCGCAAAATGTAACATATAAATTACATCAAATAGGGCATAAAATCAACCCTTTTTCGGTACTAGTTTTTGAAAAAGCATGTTTCTTTGTTTACTTTTAAATTACACTATAAAAAAAGCTTAAACGAATAAAAGGGCAATTAATAGCCAAAACTAACACAAATACAAAGAAGCAGGATTGACACGACCTGCCGAACCCCCATCCACATTCAAAACAACAAAATAACAAAGCCAGAAGCTCAGGCACGGGGCTGTGCCCACCAGGCATGGGGCGATGCCTAGTCAAGATTCTCTAAAGATAAATACAACAGCAACAGACAACCAACATGCGGTCGTGCTAACCCAACACGGGTCGTGGTCAACTATAAGATTCATAGAATCTATGATAGCACAACAAGTACACTGACCACGGGGTTGTGCTATGACACCACGGGCTATGTTAGTACAAGACCTGACATCGGTAGTTAGTGAATAGAGAGCAAAAGATGGCCATGGGGTCGTGCCAGGTGGGCACGGGGCCGTGGTTGCCTTCTGTTTCCTGCTACAAATAGAGGTGCTTGGTTCATGAGAAAGGCATCCATTGGCAAACCACTTCTCTCACACTTTCCATCAGTCCACCATCACTACAAAACCAACACCCACCACCATCATCCACATTTCATCTTTTAGAGTGTATAGTAATCTCGGGATCCAAGATTGATCGTAAGAGTTCTTGTCAAACAAATGCCATGCTTAGCTGAATCTCGTACGACATTTAGTGAAGACAAATCTTTTATGCATTACTTTTTATTTCAAATCTTTGACAACTTTTTATTTGGGTATGTATTAATGATTTTAATAACTAGTTTTTTATATTAAAGGTGAACTTTGGTTAAACATTTCTTCATGTTTCATTGATTCACGCATTCGTGTCTTTACGATATATATAAAGTGTGTTAACTACCTGGTAGGGGGTTAGAAGGGTGTTTAGGTAAAGTTCTTACCTCGTTAAATGTATAGATCATGCGAGGACTTGGTTCAAGCTTATTAGGACTTCCCTTGAGGCAGATAGCATCAAATCGAGGGAAGTAAGAACGACTTGAATCCCTTATAAATAAACTACTATTAAAACTTTATCCAGCCTTGCGGGACTGTATCCCTGCTGACTCAGACCAATATGGCCGAGGGTAACGTCGCCTTCACAAAGAGGCTTACCACTTTTCGCATTAATAACTTATTTAATTATCTTCCAATATTGGGGCGTTGCGGGACTGTATCCCTACTGACTCAGACGAATATGGCTGAGGGTAACATCGCCTTCACAAGAGGGGCCTACCACTATAATTAAGATAATCTCTTAAAATGCCCATAGCGCGGAAATCATCAAAGGATACATAAAAGAGGAGTCTGAACCAAGTGATTCTTTCTTGCTATTTTTTATTTATTTCTTTACATCTTTACATTTAGATTTTTTTTTTTAAAACTTCAAAACTTTTATCAAAATTTGGTTAAATTAGACGTTAACGATAAGCCGGTATTAAAAGCTCTTGTGTCCTTGGACGACCTTGGTATCTTACCATCACTATACTACATCTACGATGGGTTTACTTGCCCTAACGTGTGTAGAGTGATAGTATGATATCGTGTTTTATAAATTTAAAGCTTGATCCACGAGTAAAAAAATGCTTAAAATATATCAAAAGTTATAACCGCGCTCAACCACGTCAGAATATCTTGTAAATCGGCTCTTATTCTATCTTAGGATTGGGCAATGAATTATCTTTAATCGGCCTAATTCCATCTTAACCTTAAAGTCACGTCTTGAACATCTAAAAAATGTCGGTAACCTTAGCTAGGACCTGAGTAATTAACCTCACATCTTGCTAATAACATGACTATAATTCATCCCAAGTGGATTCAAAGATCCAAAGCAACACTTCTCGTGCTCTTGATATTCTCTATTAATCATCTGTTATTTGCTTTTATTTTCTGGTTTTAATATAAAATTAACAAAAGATAATTAATCAAGTAGTTGGTAATTTAAAGTTACAATTAAAAATCATATCCTTTTGGTTCAATACTTGGTTTTTACATAAACTTTACTACAAACGATAGGTACGCTTGCCCATTGTATTGTCTAGTCTAAGTAATAATCATTTCTTATAAATTTAAAACTATGTTAAAGTGTCTAAAAGTTATGAAGTTAACACACCTAATTCGTGCTAAGAGTTATTAAATTAACTAGACCCACTTTATGACATTACACAACATCAGTTACATTCGTCTATTAGAAGACGTATTTTAGGGTTTGTTACATTCAGCTAATTTCTTGCAATCCCCAATACTTATTGCATATTGCTTTGAGCTTACTTGCTTATTTCTTGCAATCCCCGATACTTATTCTCATGCTGGAGTGTGGTCACAGAGAAAACCCTCCCCCTTTCTCGTGACGAGGCTAACGGCATTTCTAGTTTTGCAGTGAGCTTGAAGTGAGATCATCCCGAAGAGCAAACGAGAGATAACCTTTTATGCAGAGACGTTGAGCTGTAACTAAGATATCTACAGGTACCTCTTGGTTCAACCAGTGTTTCTTCATTGGAGAGGTATGGTCCCATAAACTTTGCGCATGCGCAAGGAACCATACCCTCATAATGACAACATATCACAAGGATAACCTTGCGCGCAACGCGCAACGGTGCGCCATCTTTGAAACCAGCAGCTTGCCTAGCAAACATTGCGCACACTGCGCAGCGACAAGTTAAACCTGGAAGCGCAAGTCCTTGACCCTGCGCGTCATCCTTGAAACCAGCATGTTGCCTAACAAACTTTGCACACACTACGTAACGGCAAGTTAAACCTGGAAGTGCAGGCCCTTGACCTGCGCAGATCAAACAATCCTCTAGCCGCGAAGTCCTAAAACCTTGCACAAGGCCAAGACTAAAATGAGAGCAACTCATACTTTGTCTTGAGAACAAAAGGACTTAATCCCTACAACTCCGTGCTGGCCAGAAAGCACTGATAAAGCCACGCGGAAGAGAGAAGCGCAAAGAGGCATTTGTAACGCTTCACTTTTGTAACTTTCCTTTTTTAGTAAGTTTGCTTCGTGTTTCTATATTTGGAAAGTCCAAACCTTGTAATCGTATCTCATTTCCGAATCATTGTAAATCTAAGGCTTTAATTGTAATCAAATTGATCAATTTATGCGAAATTCACAACCGTTATGCATGCTTATACTTACGAACGTACGTTTATTCATTACTCAATTAATCAATTCAATATAACTCGTAAACACCTATTGTACGTTTGTGAATCTTGGAATTCAAGTCAAGCAAGATGATTAGTGATGCTAATACAAAATATTTAAACTTTCGGCATCATAAAACTTGTCAAATTATATTGTAACACTTCTACCTAAACAAGTCTTCTTTTTAGGATTATATAAGACCCTTAACCTTGGTTTTGATCTTCCTAACATGTCACAATTGTATATATAATGTACATCAAATAATCATCACATAAACCTAAGTATATTTAACAAAAAAGAAACCCTAGCAGCTTGCGGCGGCAAGCTGTCAAGAGGATTAGTCTCATTTTTTCAAGTTGAACACTCAGCTAATCCTCATAAATGCTAACCTAACCCAAACCCTGATCTTCCATCTATAAAACCCCACCTTTCCCCAACCTTTTCTCACGTTTACAAGCCTCCAACACTTCACAAATCCTCTCAAAAATTCCAGAATTTAAATTAACATTACATTATAATTTAAATTTAATTGTATTATATACATTTGTGTTTTTTTGTAGTATATTTTAATTATAATACATTAATTTGCAAAAAAAAATTTGGGTTGAACGGGTCGTGTTCGGGTCAACCCGCGAATATTCGGGTTCATATATATGACACAATTTTCGGGTTCGGGTTGGGTTGAACCTGTCAACCTGCAAACGCGATCCATTTAGCACCCCTAATTTACAGGCGTCAAATGGGCAGGTGAGGCAGGGTGGGTGATGGGTAAAAACGGTCATTTATTTAATGCAGGTCAAAACGTTACGGTTCGAGCTGACCCGCAAACACCACTTTTGTTGTGGTGTCAAATCACCTACGTTTTTCTAGAAGACTGAATACATACTCATTCCATAACTGTTAACTTAAAAACATGTGTAAAATTGCCCAAAAATGTATATTTTTGTTTCCGGGATTCGTAATTGCAGACTGTTTGAGGTGATTAACCATTCGACTAGTAATTGAAGAAGATCGGTGTTCACAAGCACACTAGTAGCAACCGATGGAAGAGCTGAGAGATAAACAACAACCCATGCTATTTCAGTCGATATTTCCTCGTCCTATTCATTAATAACACACATACGCCACAAATCAGAAGAAAACAAGTGTTTTCATAAACGTGTTAAGAAGCGCATATACCACTTGCACTGCATAGAAATTGTGATTCAATCATTATGATGTATCAACAACTTACGATTTCCTCAAGTGTCTTAGTATAGCCTCTACTACACCATCAATTTTTATGAGTTCTGTTGCAGCCTTCGGGTCCGGGCCCTACATCCACAAAACGTTACAGGTTACCGTTGACAGAATTGCTGCAGACCTTAAAATTGAGTTAAGAGATAGCAATTTCAAGCGTTTACTTATGAAGGGGTCGATCTAGTTTATGTTTTATCTCCATTGGGTCAAATATAGAAACAAATTAAAAGGAAAAGCGTTCAAATGGATCGAATTGGTTGAAAGTCGCCCAATGGAACCTCCAAAATCATTTTATTTGAGAAGATATATTTTTATAGAAAGAGTAAAATGCCATTTTCGTCCCTGAGATTTGGTCAGTTTTGCGACTTTCATCCAACAGTTTGTTTTTCCGCATCTGGATCCAAAAGGTTTGAAATCTTGCCATTTTCATCCGGCTCATTAACTCCATCTATTTTTCTCTGTTAAGTTGGGGGGTATTTCCATCTTTTTTATTAACTCAAAGGGCGATTCAGTCTTTTTCAGGGGTATTCAATCTTTTTACTTAATGTGAAAAAGACCAAATTGCCCTTTAAGTTAACAAAAAAGACGAAAATACCCCCGACTGAACATAGAAAAATGGATGGAGTTAACAAGCCGGATGAAAATGGCAAGATTTCAAACCTTTTGGATCTAAATGCGGAAAAACAAACCATTGGATGAAGGTCGCAAATTTAGCCAAACCTCAAGGATGAAAATGGCATTTTACTCTTACAGAAAAATATAATTCTTGTAATCATGTTTGACATAACTTTATAAAAAAATTGCAATTTGGAAAAAAAGTATTTCGGGTCAACATGACCTGTACAAAAACTTTATTAATTTCGACCTGTTACCCAACCAGCCTATTTAGCCACTTTCAAATTGAGCTGATGAAGAATCCAAGTAAACGAGTGACTAGAACCTTAATCAGGTTTGACAAAGCCCAACCAGCGGTTCGAATTGTTGAACCCTTGTTTGGAAACATCATTTTCGCAAGAGGAAGCAAGGCTCCTTGAGAAATAAGAATATGTCTCAAATCTTCACCTTCACCAGCAACATTTCCCAACGCCCATGCGCACTGCTCAGCAACCATCATCGAACTCTTCTCTAGAGATTAATTGTATACAAAATGTTAAATATTGAAGTAACGTCATTCAAAAACAATAAGCAAATGTCTTACTCAAAGAAATACATTCATACAAAGAGTTATTTCAGTTTGCAAGTGAGTTTCAACTCACTTCCTTTGATAGTTAAACCTTGTTTTTTCTTCTAAAACACTTGGATAACCTCTAGGAAGGTTTTCACAAGTTTGCTTACGCAAACTAAGGTGAAGCCTCACCATTTTGAGGTCCAAAAGTGTCTTGAACTTTCTGCCCACTTTAATCTTTTCAAAACTTTAAAAACTTCAAGTTTTCTTCATGTTTTCTTCCTCAACAATGTTTGCTAAGGCTCTTGGGACGTTACCATTGGTTTTCCATGGAAAACCAAGGTGGAACAGTACCATTTTATGGCCAAACTTTATGTTTTGGAAGTTAAACTTATAAACTTTTCTTAAACTTGTTTTCTCTTAACAACTCTATGCTACTTGTGCCTCTAATCAAGTTTATGGTTAGTGAGCTAGCTAGATTTGTTTCATACAAAATCAAGAGGTATAACATGCCTCTAAACTTGTTGTTTTATTAAGGGTCTTAACCACAAGTGCTGAAACCATCCAAGCTTACAAGCTTGTGTTTGGTGAAGGTGTGATTACGTGGAGGCCTTGGCTATCTAACTTTCAATCCACCCCTCACTTGATGATTTCTATCCACTAAGCTATGTTTCACCTTCAATTGAGTAACAAGGCCACACATCCCCAAACGTTGCCATGTTCGGGATGCACGCACCTAGCTTGCTTATTCGGTCGAATCGTAGTTTAGTGAAGTACTTTAATCATGACCATCCAAATTGTCCTTGTGGCAATTTGTGTATTGGTGAATCTTACGAAAGAGGTTAAGGACGGTTATCCTCCTACCTCCATGCATGACTTCTATGACTTATATGAAATATATGGTTTATATGATAAAGTTGTAATAATATATGTAAACTATATATGTAAATAATAAATATAACCGAACCTTTGACAATGGCCGTATGGTTACTGTCACACCCCGGATTTCCGACCCGAAATCCATACACCGATGGGCCCGGGTGGGGAGTATCGTGACGTCAGTTGATAACATCATTGTCAATTAAACATGGCACAGCGGAAGTCTTGGAGTAAAATTGCTATTACAAACCAAATGTTCGAAAATACAAAATATTATACAAGCTTGTAATAGAAGATCCACAGGCGGATCATAAAATGTAAATGGAAAGAATACAAAACAGACTTTAGGCAGATTTAGGATTTGCAAGATCCTCTATCACTACCGAGCAGTTTCCGGCCTATTTCGTATTGTACCTGCAGTTTAGCCTTTGGATGATACGTCAGCTTACGCTGGTAAATGCACCCAACTGACTCATTTTGAAAACTTTAAAATGGTTTTAAGTGCAAAATGGCACAAAAGCTTTTATTAACTTGGGAAAGTTGACCTTGCAACCTTGTATCAGATTCACATGTTTGTCAATACATACACGGCCCAGTACAGAAATCGAGACATGATTAAATACACACCATTCAGGACTCACGAAGGAGTCATCCCCAACGTCTTAGGAACATTGCATATGAGCATCAAAAGGTGTATGCCTACACCCCGTGCTAAGGTCATGGCCAATAACTAATGTACTGAGCCGAGGATACCCAGGACATGGGAATTTAACCCCAGATGTTTAAGTTATCAAACAAAACTGATTAAAACAAAATATGCAGGTTTACTAGCCACAAGCGGGCATTCAATTGACCCTATTTTAGACCAAGCGGTAATAATTTACCATATCCCAAGCCCGTATAGGGAAAATAAGTTGAGAGTATTTACCTGAGCTAGTCTTCTTCTTTTATTTTTTTAATAACTCAAACGTATACAAAAGTACCAACTGCAGATAGCATTTACCGGCAAGGCACTAGTCTGGATTATGGCATAAGCTAGCCAATTAAATACTAACGGTCTTATAAACCGAATAGTGTACATGATCATTACGTATAACGCTGATTAAACGATGATCGGATAGAATGTAGTTTAATCCCGACAAGTACTTGACTTGTATAATATGGGTAAACTATAAACATTCTGGATTTTGAAACTTAAATGACAAGGTTAAACCCGTTTCGGTTAATTTCCGTAAAATAGTTACATATACGTAACTGTGCGCATAATAGCGATATCGGGTAACCGGATAAGTCATGGACAAGTTCTATATGCCATTATACTTTAAATAAGCTAAGATATCAGTAGGATATCAACTTATATGCCCGTTAAGGTTTTAAAACGAAATTATGCCTCATAAGGGCATTTTGGTAATTTTATACAGTAATAAAGGAACATGAATATAATTTAATGTTATAGTCATAAGTATTCTGGAAAATACTTTATTTATGATATAATATCAGTAGGATGTCAATTATATGTGTAATTATCTTTTATGACCAAACTATGCACCGAATGGGCATTTTGGTCATTTTACACATAGTTTATAATTTATTTGGGATTCTGAATTTATAACATGTACCTACTGTAAATATGTTTAAAATAAGTTTTAAAATCAAGGTAACAAGTCTTGGTCAATAATATGGTTTAAAACCATACTATGCGCCGAAACGGCGATTATGTCGTAAAATGACGTTTCTAAGCGATGTTTACGAAAACTGACATTAAGGTCATATTAAAATGTTTAAAACATGTTATTTAATATAATATATACAGTAGATAAATGATTTACCTTGAAAAGATTTGATTAAAACCATTTTATAAGCCACAAGGGCTAAAACCGCATTTATCGACATAGTTTAAGGACTTGTTTGAAAACTCAGTTTATAACTTAGTTTAACATCCCAAATAATCCTACTTATATATTACATCAGTAGAAACTCATTTTCAAGTTCATTACCATTTAAAATCTTGTTTTATGTAAAAAGGGCATTTTAGTCAAGAATGTCATAATTATGGAACTTGCGCATAAACTTAGATTCTGATTATGATCATGTAATATAACCTCAGAGGGTTATGCTACATTATATTACAATCATAATGCAACTTTAGATCAGTAAGTAACTAATCTAAATCGGGTCAGAATCGAAAGTCAAAGCAGAAGTCAAACTTCGCGACTTTCGGTTGCGAACCGACCCTAGAACTGAAATTGACGAGCCGAACATGTTCTTACATGTTCTAATAATTATTACCAACTTGTTTAAGTGTCAAAACAGGTTTCATAACATATATTTGATCAATTTATGATTTTTCCGAAAAACGGCCTGTTTGACTTTTTATTTTCATAACTTTAACTCGTCAATTGTCTAGCAAACGTGATCTTCAGGAGGTGCCCTTTATAAGGACTACACCTACCTTATTACGATCACTTAGCCATATTCATTTTGAACAATGGCTGGACCATAATGGTCTTAACCGAAACTCAAAGCGTTATTCGTAAAACGCTTGACTTTTGGCTATAAAAGCCTAAAACGAAAATGCAAGAGCAGGGAACACTTACAAGAGGTTCCTACAATGCAAGAGAACTAAGTTGGATGCTCCTTTCAGCTAGGAACTTCTAGAGGAGGGAGAAGAGTTATGATTTAGATAGGTGTAGTTGGAATGAAGCACTTGAACACCTATTTATAGTTGGAGAGCTCAAAGGTGGTGAAGCCAGGTGTTTAGGGGTGTAAGAAGAAGCTTACAAGTATCCCAAAAGTGACATACGGTTTCAAATTAATGGTTTTGGAGTTTTGCTTGGAGACCAAACAAAACTTTCTGCTAGCAGATACTCTTTGGCGGGCCGCGAGAGGCACAAGCCCTGCCTCTCGCGCCCCACAAAGGCAGTTTCAAACTTTGACACTTTAGCCCCTTAACTTATACAAGCTTATAAAAACCTTTTTAAACACCTTTTTGGCACTTTTAGCCCTCCTTAGCCAATACTTGGTATGCCCGGGATTATGCCCGGACATTGTCGAGCTCTTGGTTCGTTAAAAGGTCACTCAGAGGTATAAATTAACATGTTGACACTTTTAATCCCTCCATTATGCAACTTTCACATATTTACAAAATTGAACCCTCTCGTCCAACAAATGACACGTATGAGAGTTAGGACTTCACAAAGGATCACTCAGAGGCTTATTACAAGCATGTTGATTCCGATGTCACTCAAAGGCTGGGCATGTTGACATATCAGTCACTCAGAGGCCGAATTTCAAGCATGTTGACGTATTAGCACTCAGAGGCTAATGATTTAAGCATGTTGATATATCAGTCACTCAGAGGCTGTTATTTATGCATGTTGACATCGGATCATCACTCAGAGGCTCAGATTGATCATGTTGATGCCTTTATCCTTTCATTGGTCTTTAACAGACTATATTTAAAAATACAACACGTGTCACTATACTATTGGACATGATTTTACACGGTGTTACATCCTCACCCCCTTAAAAGAAATCTGGACCTCGAGATTTTATTCAAAAAGATGGTGGTACTTTTGTCGCATAGTGGACTCAACCTCCCACATATACTCGGGACCTCTAAAAGCGTCCCACTTAACCTTTACTATAGGTATCATTATTCTTCGGAGCTTCTTAACCTGTCGATCCTCGATCGAAATTGGTTTCTCAACGAACCTCAGGTTTTCATCTATCTGCACATCTTTGTGCGACATTGCTAGCGACTCATCGGCTAGACATTTCTTAAGATTAGATATGTGGAACATCATGGATTCCACTAAGCTCCTCTGGCAATTTGAGCTTATAAGCCACAGTGTCGACACATTCGATTATCTCGAAGGTCCTATATATCTTGGGCTCAACTTGCCCTTCTTTCCAAAACGCATCACACCTTTCCAGGGTGATACATTCAGCATGACCTTGTCCCCTATTTGGAACTTAAGAGGTTTACGTCTCTTGTCAGCATAGCTTTTCTGCCTATCCCTGGCAGTTTTGAGACGATCACGGATTTGTACAATCTTTTCAGTGGTCTCCAGGACAATCTCAGGTCCTGATAGTTGGCCTCGCCAACTTCTGCCCGACATACGGGCATTCTACATTTTCTCCCATACAAGGCCTCAAAAGGAGCAGCCTTGATGCTAGTATGATAGCTGTTATTGTAGGAGAATTCTATTAGGGGTAAGTGGTCATCCCAATTCCACCTAAATCAATCACACATGCTCTAAGCATGTCTTCCAGAGTCTGAATAGTACGCTCGCTTTGACCATCAGTCAGCAAATGGTAAGCCGTACTAAAGTTTAATCGTGTGCCTAAAGATTGTTGGAAACTTTTCCAAAAGTGAGATGTGTATCTAGTATCTCTATCGGATACAATAGATACTGGCACACCGTGTAGGGACACTATCTTGTCCACATACAACTTAGCCAATTTATCTGAATTATACGTCTCCTTTATTCGCAAGAAGTGTGCTGACTTAGTCAGCCTATCCATTATGACCCAAATAGTGTCATTATCACATTTGGTCTTAGGTAACTTGGTAATTAAATCCATAGTTACCATTTCCCATTTCCAAGTGGGAATTTCTAATTGTTGTAGTAGTCCTGACTGTTTCTGATGTTCAGCCTTAACTTGCGAACACGTCAGACACTTAGCTACATAATTGGCTATGGATTTCTTCAAACCATCCACCAATAATTCTTCTTCAAGTCTTGATACATCTTGTCACCACCCGGGTGAACCGAGTATCTTGAATTGTGTGCTTCTTGGAGGATTAGATCTCTAAGTCCTCCAAATATCGAAACCCAAATTCTATCATTAAATCTTAGGATTCCTTCCTTTCTAGGTGCTAACTGATCAACAGTTCCGTCTAATCCCTTATTAGGGATACTAGCCTCTAATAAGGCTTGCTGTTGCGCATCTAGTAGCTTCTCATTTAAGCTATTTCTGAGCTCAATGCTCTTAGCGTTAATGCTAATAGGTTTAACCTTTTCCTTGCGACTTAAGGCATCGGCAACTACATTTCCTTGCCTGGGTGGTAGCGAATCTCGCAATCATAATCATTAAGAGTTTCTATCTAATGGCGCTGTCGCATATTCAATTCTTTCTGATTGAACAGATGCTGGAGACGTTTATGATTAGTGTATATAACACACTTTGTGCCATACAAGTAATGTCTCCACAATTTTAGTGCAAATACAACGGCACCTAGCTCCAAATCATGGGTGGTGTAATTCTTTTCATGCACCTTTAATTGTCGTGATGCATAGGCAATTACCTTGCCATTTTGCATTAACACATAGCCCATACCGTGTGTGATGCATCACAATAAACAACAAAATCTTCAACACCCTCTGGTAGGGATAACACAGGAGCATTTCTCAACTTGTGTTTAAGAACCTCAAAAGATTCTTGTTGTTTTGGACCCCAATTATACTTAACATTCTTACAGTTTCAAGGAAGTTAAAGGAGTAGCTATCCTTGAAAAGTTCTCAATGAACCTCTTATAGTAACCAGCAAATCCTAAGAAACTACGAACTTCCGTTGGGGTCTTGGGCACTTCCCAATTCATTATGGCCTCAATTTTGGCGGGATCCACTTACCATATGTCCAAGAAATTGGACTTCTTTAAGCCAAAATTCGCATTTAGAGAACTTTGCATAAAGTTTCTCCTGCCTTAATAATTCTAGGATGCACCGAAGATGTTTCTCGTGATCAGCTTGATTACAAGAATAGATAAGTATGTCGTCTATGAAGACAATGACAAACTTATCTAAATACGGTTTGCAGACTCTATTCATGAGATCCATGAATGCTGCCGGTGCATTTGTGAGCCTAAAAGGCATCACTAAGAATTCAAAGTGGCCATAGCGGGTCCTGAAGGCTGTTTTGGGAACATCCTCGCTCCTAACCTTCACTTGATGATATCCTGATTCAAATCTATCTTAGAAAAGTAACTAGCCCCTTGAAGTTGATCGAATAAATCATCAATCCTGGGGAGAGGATATCTATTCTTAATGGTTAGCTTGTTCAGCTCCCGATAGTCGATGCACATTCGCATCAAACCGTCTTTCTTCTTTATAAACAGAATAGGAGCTCCCCAAGGTGAGAAACTATGCTGGATAAAGCCTTTCTCCAAGAGTTCGTCCAATTGAACTCTTAGCTCATTCATTTTGGTTGGAGCTAGCCTATATGGAGCTCTAGCTACGGGTGCTGCTCCTGGTATGATATCTATTCTGAACTCCACTTGCCTATCTGGAGGTAGGCCTGGTAATTCTTCAGGGAAAACATCGGGATACTCCGAGATAACTGGTTGATCTTCAAGGTTCGGCTTTGGTTCATTATAGTGACTTGTGCCATGTAGATGACACAGCCTCTTCTCAAACACTTGGATGCCTTAAATAACGACACCTTGTCTGGCAGTCCATAGTGTGAGTCTCCAGGGATAGTGATCATTTCACCAGATGGGGTCTTAATCTCGATGAGCTTTTTATCGCAGGCAATGCGGGCTTGGTTATAAGATAACCAATCCATGCCTAAGACAACATCGAACACCGCCAATTTCATTGGCAAAAGAGAGATAGGGATGGAATGGTTCTTAATGGATATAGAGCATCCATCAAGAATGGAAGAAGCAGTTTCTAAAGTTCCATCGGCGAGTTCTATCTTATAAATTTTATCTAGAGTTCTTATAGGTAAATTTAATAGTTTACTAAACTTATGATCAACAAATGATTTATCCGCACCCGAATCGAAAAGAACTCTAGCATAAATACCATTAATGGGGAAGTACCTGTTATGACGTTATTGTCATTAACAGCTTCCTTAGCAGTCAGCCGAAAGGCGCGTGCATTCCCCCTCTTGGCCTCTCCAGGCTTTGGATTATTATTCTTTGAACTCTTAGGGCAATTAGTTGCAATGTGCCCTTTTTCGTAGCAGATATAGCATACAGCATCCTTAAGATCTTTACAATCTAGGGTCTTATGCCCTCTCCTTCTACAAATACCACAAGGTCTAATTTGAAAATCAGTATTACACTGTTCCCAGTGTTTGCGGTTGCAAGTCTTGCAAAATGGCATTATAGCCGACTTGCCTTGGTTCCCTTTGAACCAAAATCTCCCTTTATTTTTCTTATTAAACTTATGGGAGTTGTCATCTTCCCTCTTCCTTTTTCTGTCAGTTTTAGACTTAACTGACTTTTGTCTCACTAGATCAAGGGTGAGAGAAAGAGATAGGTCTACAGCAGACCTATAGGTAGTAGGCTGTGCAGCCTTTACCATGCCCTTTATTTCGGGCGCTAACCCATTAATAAAACACACAATGCGTGTGGATTCAGGGGTAATTAAATAGGAAACTAACCAAGATAGGAAATTGAAATCGGAAACATACTTCCGACTGTCTAGGTTTTTCATTGATAGAGACAAGAAGTCTGTCTCTATTTTCTCCACCTCATGTGGTCGGCAGTAGGTTTCCTTAATAAGGTCCACAAACTTGGACCATTCAAGGTTATACAGGTATACTTTACCTGTTGATTGAATCATGGCCTTCCACCATATTAGGACATCGCCCTTGAAGGATTGTGATACATACTTGACCACATCCCTTTCAGCACAGCTGCTGATGTCTACAATAGTCTCCATCTCGTCCAGCCACTTTAGGGCTTCTACGACCCCTTTTTCCCCATTAAAGTCTCGGGGTTTACAGGAGACAAAGTACTTGCAGGTGCATCCGTCCTTAGAAGAACGTGACCTATCAGCATAGCCTATCCTCTTAGGTTCACTCTTCGCATTTGATGAGTGAACAGAGCTCTCCTTATGAGCTGAGGATGGTGGAATTGATAATGGCTTAGAGCGAGTAGCACTCGACTCTCTTAACTTCTCTATGGCCTTACCCATGGCTTTTCTACAGCCGCATCAATGCGTGCTTGGAAGTCATTATTATTTATGGCTAAATTTTCGGCGTCTTTGACGTTCCGATGGCTACTTTGTGCCTCATTAGAGTTAGCCATTCTTCAAAGCCTTGGTTCTATATACCAAATAAAATTTCTCTTAGCCATGGTATATTAACCATATCGGCTTTTAAATATTGGATATAAGGAAATCCATGGCCTACACTAGTGTGATTAACATCACAACTCTTAGGCTTAATATAACTATATTTTGGCCTAGGTCTTAATAGGACCATCATAGGCAAATTAAAATACAGACATAGTCCATTTATTACTAGACAGGGGATCGCAATGTCACAACTGTCATTGTCATACTTGACAATTATATAGCACATAGATTTGTCATAAGGACATCAAATATGGCACAAAGGCCTGTCACTAATGGATATAAAATATGGCACATAGGCACTACATCTCTAATGGATGTCTTATTTATCACCGCACTGGCGATGTTAGCCGGGATCAGATAGATCGCATAGGATATATAAAATAAATCATGGCCATAAGGGCAATACATTATTAATTGATGTTTTATTCATCACCGCACTGGTGATATTTAGCCGGGATCAAATAGATCACAAGGGATATATAAAATGATTCATAACCCGAAAAGGGTAATGCATCATTAATGGATGTTTCATTTATCATTGCACTGATGATATTAGCCGGGATCAAATAGATCACATGGGCTTTATAAAATAGATCATAACCCGAAAGGGTAATACATCACTAATGGATGTTTTATCACCGCACTGGTGATATTAGCCGGGATCAAATAGATCACATGGGCTTTTTAAAATAGATCATATCCCAAAAGGGTAATACATCACTAATGTATGTTTTATCATCGTACTGGTGATATTAGCCGGGATCAAACAGATCACAAGGGCTATTTTAGTCGGGATCAAATAGATCACAAGGGCTTATTTAGCCGGGATCAAACAGATCATAAGGGTTATTTTAGTCGGGATTAAATAGATCACAAGGGATAATTTAGCCAGGATCAAACAGATCACAAGGGCTATTTTATAAGGTTAGGACATAGTCCATTACCTTGAAGGTTAGTGTGATTCCTCAAGACACACTACCATGAGTATGCACATTACTTGAATGTTAACATAAGAGGACCTTAATGGTTGATTAATGGTCCCGGTCACCTTTGACCTTAACGACCGTGGAGGTTTGGACCTAGTCCCTTACCCCTGGAGAGAAGGATAACTTCCCTTAACTAAATTGATAGAAGACCATTCCGTTCTTAACTATCATATATATTTGGCCAAATATATGGTCTGTGCCACTTGGCAAATCAAAACCATTAAGATCTTTTGGAATTATATAGCAGAGCATAAATTTCGAGTAAAATCGAGACGCTCGTTTTCAAGAGGATGAATACATATATATATATAATTCCAAAATACTTCATTAAATTTCAATTTAGAAATTACAATACTAGAAAAATGAAATAAATTGTCCATGCAAGGACTTAAAGGAAATAAACATGTCCACAAAGGGACTAAAAGAAATAACAATGTCCTCGCAGGGACTACATATAATTAGAAGAGACTTCACTCGTACTTCTTTCTTTTGACCAACTTTGAGAGTTTCTTGAAGAACTTATTCGTCTTCTTCTCCATTTTCTCCGCCTGTTACTGCATTTCTTTCATCCTTTCTAAGGCCTCATTAATGGCCTCTAGTGGTGGCGGAGGTTGTGGTTGAGGTTGTGGCATAACCAGATACTGGTACCCATAAGTTGGATATCCAGTCGGCGGATAGGTAGGTGGGAAAGGAGATGGGTAAAGTGCATTGTGCATAACCGCCTGCATGTAGGGGTCTTGCGACCATGCTTGATAGTCTACCGGTGTAGACGGGTTAAAAGGATAATATTCAGACGTGTCTGGATATGTGGGGATTAGGTTAGTATAACCCAATGGTGGTGGTTGAACAGCAGGTACTGGTGTTGGTTCCACTATAGGTGAAACATTAGAGGGTCCACCCATTTTCGGGTCCTCTTGAATTGTAGGGTAAGAATTGGGCAAAGGTGACAGCGATACCGACCTTTGTCCGGCACGTACAGACATACGTGCTCCACGCTTCCTTCTTGGTGGTTCAGGTGGTGGTTGAGGTTGGTCCACGGGTTCCATGTGGACATCTTCTTGAACTAGGGGTGATTGAGAGTGGTGAGAAGGAGTGTGGGCGAAAGTAAATTGGTTCCAGTATTGGTCCCACTCATTAGGACCTTGGTAGGGCGATCCGGCATATGAATTTAAATTGATTGAAATTTCAATGGGATGCATATTTGATCCAGACGGTGGCATCTCCGGGTCAGAGTCCTCGTCCATAGGATGTGGTTGGTCCAACTGATTTTGATCAGCTGGAGGCATGTTTAAGTAATGGTTAGGGTTAAATTCTTCGTGGTAGGAGTGACGAGAATGGGAATGGTGAGAATGGTAAGAATGGTGTGAGTGGTAAGAATTTTTGGAAGGTGAGGGCGAGTGTCTGTTAGAGACAGAACGTCTTACTAGTTACTAAGGAGACGAATCTCCTGATTCTTGGTAAGCATCTGTATTATGAGGTTGAGGAGGAATATGACCCGATGGTCCTCCCCTCATTGGACCTTTCCCTCTTCTACTTTGTCCTCTCACACGTGGCGGCATTTTCCTGTTAAAAATCAATTTCAAAAACATACTAATAACTTAATAATGAAATGAGTAATCCTAGGTCAATGCCTAGACTCGGAAGTCTAAGGAATGTGCTCGTGTAAGTTTGAGACTAAACACAAGAAGGATAGTGTTTAATTCTCTCAAACGTTGGCTCTGATACCAACCCTGTCACACCCCAGATTTCGGACCTGAAATCCATACACCGGTGGGCCCGGGTGGGGAGTATCGTGACGTCAGTTGATAACATCATTGTTAATTAAACATGGCACAACGGAAGTCTTGGAGTAAAATTACTATAACAAACCAAATGTTCGAAAATACAAAATAATATACAAGCTTGTAATAGAAGATCCACAGGCGGATCATAAAATGTACATGGAAAGAATACAAAACAGACTTTAGGCAGTTTAGGATTTGCAAGATCCTCTATCACTACCGAGCAGCTTCCGGCCTATTTCGTATTGTACCTGCAGTTTATCCTTTGGATGATACGTCAGCTTACGCTGGTAAATACACCCAACTGACTCATTTTGAAAACTTTAAAATGGTTTTAAGTGCAAAACGGCACAAAATCTTTTATTAACTTGAGAAAGTTGACCTTGCAACCTTGTATCAGATTCACATGTTTGTCAATACATACAGGGCCCGGTACAGAAACCGAGAAATGATTAAATACACACCACTCAGGACTCACGAAGGAGTCATCCCCAACGTCTTGGGAACATTGCATACGAGCTTCAAAAGGTGTATGCCTACACCTCGTGCTAAGGTCGTGCCAATAACTAATGTATTGATCCGAGGATATCCAGGACATGGTAATGTATTGAGCCGAGGATATCCGAGCATATGAGCATCAAAAGGTGCATGCCTACACCTTATTACGATCACTTAGCCATGTTCATTTCGAACAATGGCTGGACCATAATGGTCTTAACCGAAAGCCAAAGCATTATTCGTAAAACGCTTGACTTTTGGATATAAAAGCCTATAAACGAAAACGCAAGAGCAGGGAAAACTAACAAGAGGTTCCTACAATGCAAGAGAACGAAGTTGGATGCTCCTTTCAGCTAGGAACTTCCAGAGGAGGGAGAAGAGTTATGATTTAGAAAGGTGCAAGTTGGAATGAAGCACTTGAACACCTATTTATAGTTGGAGAGCTCAAAGGAGGTGAAGCCAGGTGTTTAGGGATGTAAGAAGAAGCTTACAAGTGTCCAAAACATGGCATAGTAGTTTAGAGAAGCCATGGTTTCGAATTAATGATTTTGGAGTTTTGCTTGGAGACCAAACAAAACTTTCTGCAGCAGATACTCTCTGGCAGACCGCGAGAGGCACAAGCCCTGCCTCTCGCGCCCCGCAAGCGCCCCAAAGGAAGTTTCAAACTTTGACACTTTAGCCCCTTAACTTATAAAAGCTTATAAAAACCTTTTTAAACACCTTTTTGGCACTTTTAGCCCTCCGTAGCCAATACTTGGCATACCCGGGATTATGCCCGAACATTTTCGAGCTCTTGGTTCGTTAAAAGGTCACCCAAAGGTATAAATTAACATGTTGACACTTTTAATCCCTCCATTATCCAACTTTCACATATTTACAAAATTGAACCCTCTCGTCCAACAAATGGCACGTATGAAAGTTAGGACTTCACAAAGGATCACTCAAAGGCTTATTACAAGCATGTTGATTCCGATGTCACTCAGAGGTTAGGCATGTTGACATATCAGTCACTCAGAGGCCGAATTTCAAGCATGTTGACGTATCAGTCACTCAGAGGCTAATGATTTAAGCATGTTGACATATCAGTCACTCAAAGGCTGTTATTTATGCATGTTGACATCGGATCGTCACTTAGAGGCTCAGATTGAGCATGTTGACGCCTTTAGTCCTTATTAGTCTTTAACAGAATATATTTAAAAATACAACACGTGTCACTATACTATTGGACACGATTTTACAGGGTGTTACATCTACTTGTCCTTACATTAGGTTATTTTATCTAAGACTTAACCATCGTTACGATTCTATTGGGCATGACGCGTAAAACCACAAACACCCTACGGGGCTTATAGTGTCAAAAACGAGCGTTAACGTCTAGATAAATATTTTCGACTATACATATTTTTGCATATTTAAATTCCTAAATTAACGAACTTCATCGCCATTCCAATACTCACACACCTACGTTTCCTTGTGTAGGATAACTCGGTGTTCATTCCCCCTAATCAACTCAAACACTTTCACGGAATTAACTTTGCAAAATCGTTAGTACACTCGACACCCTTTTTACGCTTTACATATTTTGGGTGCAATATGTTAATCTATCATAAACACACTTAATAACACTTTTATTCTATGCAATCACACAAACAATCCATCGTACATGCTATAGATATGTGATACTCGATTTGTTTACTTGGAACATTCTTATGTGATACTAATTGTCATTAGCTTCGTACGAGGCTCCCCTTAACATGTATAGCGCTATAGGAGTAACGCACCGCCCGTATTCTTGTGGTCATGTTAAGTTTAATCTATTATGCGGTGACACTTGAGGATTGACTTGTAGTTCACATGCCTTGTTTACATTAATCTCGTATACTAGCTTATCATGTGGATTTGTTTAAACGTTTTTATTACCTATTCTATGATTCAAACTTGTGTACTCGCCAATACTTGTATTGAACTATACTTTTTAACATGTTGCAGGTTGATGATGTTGATATGATGAATCTTGGTAGGAATGGCATAGAAACCCACTTAGATTACTAAGTTATTTATTATGTTTCATTGAACTTGTCTTAATTGATGTTGCATTGTATTTGGATTATGTTGTACTTGACGTTTTATGAATGAAATGAAATGAGTTGTTTAATTAAATATTGTCACATTTAGTGTCATGATCTCTCAAGCAATATCTTTCGTCTCACTCTGATGTATCCGCCATCGGTTGGGGTGTGACAGCATTGACCAAGTACAAGGGTACAAAGTGGCAGAGTTGTGACCCAATAACCGCTTGGCAGGTTGTGCCAGACCACGTCCCATGTGAAGAGTCATGCAGAGGGCAGATTCTATGCAAGGACGTACACGTGGCACCAACAACTGTCACACCCTAGATTTCCAACCCAAATCCATACACCGGTGGGCCCGGGTGGGGAGTATCGTGACGTCAGTTGATAACATCATTGTCAATTAAACACGGCACAGCGGAAGTCTTGAAGTAAAATTACTATTACAAACCGAATGTTCAAAATATAAAATAATATGCAGGCTTGTAATAGAAGATCCACAGGCGGATCGTAAAATGTACAAAGAAAGAATATAAAACAGACTTTAGGGCAGATCTAAGGATTTGCAAGATCCTCTTATTTCACTACCGAGCAACTTCCGGCCTATTTCGTATTGTACCTGCAAGCTTAATCTTTTGAAAATACGCCAGCTTTCGCTGGTAAATACACTAGACTGACTCATTTTGAAAACATTTTTGGAAATTTGATTTAAGTGTACAAGGCACAAATCTTTTATAACTTGGGAAAGTTACTTTGTAACCTTGTTAATAAATTCACACGTTTGTCCATACATAGAGGGCCCAGTACAGAGACCGAGACATGATTAAATACACACCACTTAGAACTCACAGAGGAGTTAACCCCAACATCTTGGGTAATTTGCATTTAAGCGTCTGTCAGGTGTATGCCTACACCACGCGCTAAGGTCGTGGCCATTATCTAATGTAATGAGCCGAGGATATCCAGGACACGGTAATTTAGCCCCTGATGTTTAAGTTATCAAACAAAACTGATTAAAACAGAATATGCGGATTTACTAGCCACAATCCGGCATTCGATTGATCCCATTTCTGACGAAGCGGTAATATTTTACCGTATCCCAAGCCCGTATAGGGAAAATAAGTCAAGAGTATTTACCTGAGCTAGTCTTTTTCTTAAAATGCAAGATTTAATATCTCAGCCGTATCCAAATTGAACTAAGTGCAGATAGCATTTACCGGAAGGCTCTAGTCTGGATTATGGCATAAGCTAACCAATTAAATACTAACGGTCTTATTTAAGTCGTAGACTTAGAACGAGTAGTGTACATGATCAAAACGTACAACGCTTGATTAAATGATGATCGGATAGAATGTAGTTTAAACCTGACAAGTACTTTGACTTGCATAATATGAGTAAACAATTAACATTCTGGATTTTGAGATTTAAATGATAAGGTTAAACCCGTTTTGGTTAAATTCCATAAACTAGTTACGTATAATCAACCGTATGCTTATAAGCGATAAGGGGTAAACCCGGATAAGTCATGGACAAGTTCTATATGCTATTATGTTTTAAATAAGTTAAAATATCATTAGGATATCAACTTATATGCCCGTTAAGGTTTTAATACGAAATTATGCCTCATAAGGGCATTTTGGTAATTTCATACCATATAAAAGGAACTTGAATATAATTTAAGTTTATAATCATGAGTATTCTGAAAAAATAGTTTATTTATAATATAATATCAGTAGGATATCAATTATATGTGTATTTTATCTTTTATGACCAAATTATGCACCGAATGGGCATTTTGGTCATTTTACACATAGTTTATAAATTATTTGGGATTATGAGTTTATAACATGTACCTACTGTAAATATATATTAAAAATAAATTTTAAAATCAGTAGGTATCAAGTCTTGGTCAATAATATGGTTTAAAACCATACTATGCGCCGAAACGACGCTTATCTCGTAAAATGACGTCTTTATGCGATGTTTACGAAAACTAATATTAAGGTTAGATTAAAATGTCTTAAATATGTTATTTAATATAATATATCAGTAGGTAAATGATTTACCTTGAAAAGACTTGATTAAAACCATTTTATAAGCCACAAGGGCTAAAATCGTCATTTATCGACATAGTTTGAGGACCTGTTAGAAAACTTAGTTTATAACTTGGTTTAACATCCCAAATAATCATACTTAAAATATTACATCAGTAGAAAACTCATTTTCAAGTTCATTACTATTTAAACCTTGTTTTAGGCAAAAAGGACATTTTGGTCAAAGATGGCATAATTATGGAACTTGCGCATAAACTTACATTCTGATTATGATCATGTAATATAACCTCAAAGGGTTATGCTACATTATTTAACGATCATAATGCAACTTTAGATCAGTAGGTAACTAATCTAAATCGAGTCAGAATCGAAAGTCAAAGCAGAAGTCAAACTTCGCGACTTTCGGTTGCGAACCGACCCTAGAACTGAAATTGATGAGCCGAACATGTTCTTACATGTTCTAATAATTATTACCAACTTGTTTAAGTGTCAAAACAGGTTTCATAACATATATAAGATCAATTTATGATTTTTCCGAAAAATGGCATGTTTGACTTTTTAATATCATAACTTTGACCCATCAATTGGTCTAGCAAACGTGATCTTCAGGAGGTGTCCTTTATGGGATTAACACCTACCTTATTACGATCATTTAGCCATGTTCATTTTGAACAATGGCTGGACCATAATGGTCTTAACTGAAAGTCAAAGCGTTTTTCATAAAACGCTTGACTTTTGGCTATAAAAGCCTATAAACGAAAATGCACAAAGAAGGAACACTTACCAGTGATTCCTAAGGTGCAGAAGAACTATGTTGGATGCGCCTTTCAGTTTGGAACTTCCAGAGGAGGGAGAAGAGTATGAATAAGAATGGTGCAAGTTCAAATGGTGAACTTGATCACCTATTTATAGTTGGAGAGCTCAAAGGAGGTGATTCCAGGTGTTTAGGGGTGTAAGAGGGAGCTTACAAGTGTCCCAAAACGTGGCATAGCAGTTTGGGAAACCATAGTTTCGATTTAATGGTTTCTGGAGTTTTGTTTGGAGACCAAGCAAAACTTTCTGCAGTAGAGGGCTTCTCGCGGCCCGCGACCACCCCTTGGCCAGTTTTAAAAATTGACACTTTAACCCTTTAACTTTATAAAGCTTCTAAAAACCTTTTAAAACACCTTTTTGGCACTTTTAGCCCTCTGTAGCCAATACTTGGCATACCCGGGATTATACCTGGACATTGTCGAGCTCTCGGTTCGTTAAAAGGTCACTCAGAGGTATAATTTAACATGTTGACACTTTTAATCCCTCCATTATCCAACTTTCACATATTTACAAAAATTGAACCCTCCGTCCAACAATTGGCACGTATGAGAAGGGCTTTGTAAAGGATCACTCAGAGGCTTATTATAAGCATGTTGACTCCGATGTCACTTAGAGGCTGGGCGTGTTGACATATCAGTCACTCAGAGGCCAAGTTTCAATCATGTTGACATATCAGTCACTCAGAGGCTAAAGATTTAAGCATGTTGACATATCAGTCACTCAGAGGCTGTTATTTATGCACGTTGACATCGGACCGTCACTCAGAGGCTCAGTTTGAGCATGTTGACGCCTTTAGTCCTTATTAGTCTTTAATAGACTATTTTTAAAATATAACACGTGTCACTATACTATTGGAAACGATTTTACAGGGTGTTACATCCTCACCCCCTTAAAAGAAATCACGACCTCGAGATTTTATTCAAAAAGATGGGGGTACTTTTGTCGCATAGTGGACTCAACCTCCCATATATACTCGGGACCTCTAAAAGCATCCCACTTAACCTTTACTATAGGTATCATTTTCCTTCGGAGCTTCTTAACATGTCTATCCTTGATCGAAATTAGTTTCTCAACGAACCTCAGGTTTTCATCTATTTGCACCTCATTGTGCGACATTGCTAGCGACTCATCGGCTAGAAATTTCTTAAGGTTAGATATGTGGAATACATCATGGATTCCACTAAGCTCATCTGGCAATCTGAGCTTATAAGCTACAATGCTGACACATTCGATTACCTTGAATGGCCCGATATATCTTGGGCTTAACATGCCCTTCTTTCCAAAAATCACACCTCTCCTGGTGATACCTTCAGCATGACCTTGTCCCCTACTTGGAACTTAAGAGGTTTACGCCTCTTGTCAGCATAACTCTTCTGCCTATCCCTGACAGCTTTGAGACGATCATGGATTTGTACAATCTTTTCCGTGGTCTCCAGGACAATCTCTAGTCCTGACAGCTGGGCTTCCCTAACTTCTGCCCAGCACACGGGCGTTCTGCATTTTCTCCCATACAAGGCCTCAAAAGGAGCAGCCTTGATGCTCGTGTGATAACTATTATTGTAGGAGAATTCTATTAGGGTAAGTATTCATCCCAACTTCCACCTAAATCAATCACACATGCCCTAAGCATGTGTTCCAGTGTCTGGATAGTACACTCATTCTGACCATCAGTCTGCGGATGGTAAGCCGTACTAAAATTTAATCGTGTACCTAAAGATTGTTGGTAACTTTTCGAAAAGTGAGATGTGTATCTAGTATCTCTGTCAGATACAATAGATACTGACACACCGTGTAGGGACACAATCTTGTCCACATACAACTTAGCCAGTTTATCTGAATTATACGTTTCCTTTATTGGCAAGAAATGAGCTGACTTATTCAGTCTGTCTACAATGACCCAAATAGTGTCATTTCCACTTTTGGACTTAGGTAACTTGGTAATCAAGTCCATAGTTACCATTTCCCATTTCCATGTGGGAATTTCTAATTGTTGTAGTAGTCCTAACGGTTTCTGATGTTTGACCTTGACTTGGGAACACGTCAGACATTTAGCTACATAGGTGGCTATGGATTTCTTCAAACCCATCCACCAATAATTTTTCTTCAAGTCTTGATACATCTTGTCACCACCTGGGTGAACTGAGTATCTTATGTTGGGCGCTTCTTGGAGGATTAGATCTCTAAGTCCTCCAAAGACTGGAACCCAGATCCTTTCATTGAACCTAAGGATTCCATCCTTTCCAGGCGCTAACTGATCCACAGTTCCACCTAATCCTTCCTTAGGAGCATTAGTCTCTAATAGGGCTTGCTTTTGCGCATCTAATAGCTTCTCACTTAAGCTATTTCTGAGCTCAATGCTCTTGGCGTTAATCCTTATAGGTTTAACCCGTTCCTTGCGACTTAAGGCATTAGCAACTACATTTGCCTTGCTGGATGGTAGCGAATCTCGCAATCATAGTCATTAAGCGTTTCCATCCATCGGCGTTGTCGCATGTTCAATTCCTTCTGATTGAACATATGCTGGAGACTTTTATGGTCTGTGTATATAATACACTTTGTACCATACAAGTAATGTCTCCACAGTTTTAGTGCAAATACAACGGCACCCAGTTCCAAATCGTGAGTGGTGTAATTCCTTTTGTGCACCTTTAACTGTCGTGATGCATAGGCAATTACTTTGCCTTTTTGCATTAGCACACAGCCCATGCCAGTGTGCGATGCATGACAGTAGACTACAAATTCCTCAATACTCTCAGGTAGAGATAACACAGGAGCATTGCTCAACTTGTGTTTAAGAACCTCAAAAGATTCTTGTTGCTTTGGACCCCAATTATACTTAACATTCTTACAGGTCAAGGTAGTTAAAGGAGTGGCTATTCTTGAAAAGTTCTCAATGAACCTTTTGTAGTAACCGGCCAATCCTAGAAAACTACAAATCTCCGATGGGGTCTCGGGCACTTCCCAATTCATTATGGCCTCAATTTTGGCGGGATCCACTTGGATACCACGCTCACTGACCATATGACCAAGAAATTAGACCTCTCTAAGCCAAAACTCACACTTAGAGAATTTAGCATAGAGCTTCTCTTGCCTTAGTAGTTCTAAGATGCACCTAAGATGTTTCTCGTGATCAGCTAGATTACGAGAATAAATAAGTACGTCGTCTATGAAGACAATGACAAACTTATCCAGATATGGCTTGCAGACCTGATTCATGAGATCCATGAAAGTTGCGGGTGCATTTGTGAGCCAAAAAGGCTTCACTAAGAATTCAAAGTGACCGTATCGGTCCTGAAGGCGGTTTTAGGAACATCTTCATTCCTAACCTTCAGCTGATGATATCCTGATCTCAAATCAATCTTGGAGAAGTAACTAGCTCCTTGAAGTTGGTCAAAGAGATCATCGATCCTGGGCAGAGGATATCTATTCTTGATTGTTAACTTGTTTAGCTCACGGTAATCAATGCACATTCACATTGAACCGTCTTTCTTTTTAATGAAGAGGATATGAGCTCCCCAAGGCGAGGAACTAGGCTGAATAAAGCCTTTCTCCAAGAGTTCGACTAGCTACGTCCTCAATTCCTTCATTTCCGTTGGTGCTAGCCTATATGGAGCTCTAGCCATGGGTGCTGATCCTGGCATGATATCAATTCTAAACTCCACTTTCCTGTCTGGAGGTAGGCCTGGTAATTCTTCTGGAAAGACATTTGAATAATCCGAGATAACTGGTAGGTCTTCCATGTTTGGCTTAGGCTCATTTATAGTCACTTGTGCCATGTAAATGACATAATCTTTCCTCAAACACTTGGATGCCTTAAATAATGACACCTTTTCTGGCAATCCATAGTGTGAGTCTCCAGAGATGGTGATCATTTCATCCGATGGGGTTTAATTTCGATGAGCTTCTTATCGCAGGCAATGCGGGCTTGGTTATGAGATAACCAATCCATGCCTAAAACTACATCGAACCCCGCCAATTTCATTGGCAGAAGAGAGATAGGGATGGAGTGATTCTTAATGGATATAGAGCATCCATCAAGAATGGAAGATGTTGTTTCTATAGTCCCATCAACAAGTTCTATCTCATAAGTTTTATCTAGAGTTCTTAAGGACTGGTTTAATAGTTTACTAAACTTATGATCAACAAAAGATCTATCTGCACCTGAATCAAAAAGAACTCTAGCATAAATATTGTTAATGAGGAATGTACCTGTTATGACATTGTCGTCATTAACAGCCTCTCTTGCAGTTAATTGGAAGGCTCGAGCATTCCCTTTCTTGGCCTCTCCAGGCTTTGCATTATTATTCTTAAGAATTTTAGGGCAGTTAGTCTTAATATGTCTATTTTCATTGCAGACGTAGCAGACGACATCCTTAAGATCGTTACATTCTTGGGTCTTATGCCCCTTTCTCTTACAGATGCCACAGGGTTTGGCCTGTGAACCAAAATTACACTGTCCCAGTGTCTGCGATTGCAAGTTTTGCATGTTGGCATCATAGTCGTTTTGCCTTGGTTTCCTTTGAACCCAAATTCCCTTTATTTTTCTTATTAAACTTATGGGAGTTGTCATCTTTCCTCTTTCTGTTCCCGTCAGTTTCAGACCTAACTGACTTTTGCCTCACCAAATCCAAGGTGAGGGAGAGAGATAGGTCAACATCAGACCTATAGGTAGTAGGCTGAGCAGCCTTTACCATGCCCTTTATTTCCGGCGCTAACCCATTAATAAAACGCGCAATGCGTTTGGGCTCCGAGGTAATCAAATAGGAAACTAACCTAGATAGGGATTTGAAATCAGAAATATATTTCCGACAATCTAGGTTTTTCATGGAAAGAGACAAGAAGTCGTTTCTAATTTCTCCACCTCATGAGGTGGGCAGTATGTTTCCTTAACAAGGTCCACAAATTTGGACCACCCCAAATTATACAGGTGTACTTTACCTGTAGATTGAATCATGGGTTTCCACCAGATTAGGACATCGCCCTTAAAGGACTGTGATACATACTTGACCACATCCTTATCAGCACAGTTGCTGATATTACAATTGTTTCCATCTCGTCTAGCCACTTTAGGGCTTTCACAGCTCCCTTCTCCCCGTTAAAGTCTCGGGGCTTACATGAGACAAAGTACTTATAGGTACATCCGTCTTTAACAGAACAGAACTTTTCAGCAAAATCTATTTTCTTTGGTTCACTCCTCGCATTTGAATAGTGAACGGAGCTCTCCTTATGAGCTGAGGATGGTGGAATAGATAACGGTCTAGAGCGAGTGGCACTCGACTATGTAAGCCTTTCTATGGCCTTTTCAACTGCCGCATCAATGCGAGCTTGAAAATTATCATTATCGATATCTCTATTTTCGGCTTTGTTAGATTCAACATTTCGGTGGCTACTTTGTGCTTCATTTGAGTTAGCCATCCTTGAGATTTTGTTCTATACACCAAATAAAACTTCTCTTAGCCATGGTACTAATTAACCATATTGGCTTTTAACATTGGATATAACAATCCATTGCCTAAACTAGTGTGAATAACATCACAACTCTTAGGCTTAACATAACTATATTTGGCCTAGGTCTTAATAGGACCATCAAAGGCAAATTACAATTTGGACATAGTCCATATATTACTAGACAGTGGATCGCATTGTCACAACTATCATTGTCATAATTTGACAATTTTTATTTAGCTCATAGGCTTGTCTCGAAGGACATAAAATATGGCACATAGGCATGTCACTAATGGACATAAATTTGGCATATAGGCCTATCACCACTGGACATAAAATATGGCACATAGACCTGTCACTAATGGACATGAAATGTGGCCCGTAGGCACTACATCACTAATGGATGTTTAATCATAGCCTCAAGGGCAGTACATCACTAATGGATATTTTAATCATAGCCCAGGACAATACATCACTAATGGATGTTTTAATCATAGCCCAAGGGCAATACATCACTAATGGATGTTTAATCATAGCCCCAAGGGCAATACATCACTAATGGATGTTTTAATCATAGCCCAAGGGCAATACATCACTAATGGATGTTTAATCATAGCCTCAAGGGTAGTACATCACTAATGGATGTTTTAATCATAGCCCCAAGGGCAATACATCACTAATGGATGTTTAATCATAGCCTCAAGGGTAGTACATCACTAATGGATGTTTTAATCATAGCCCCAAGTGCAATACATCACTAATGGATGTTTAATTATAGCCCCAAGGGCAATACATCACTAATGGATGTTTAATCATAGCCCCAAGGGCAATAAATCACTAATGGATGTTTATTATCATCGCATTTATGATATTAGCCGGGATCAAATTTGATCACATGGGCTATATAAGGTCAGGACATAGTCCTTTACCTTGAATGCTAGTGTGATTCCTCAAGTCACACTACCAAGAGTATGAATATTCTTAAATGTCAACATAAGAGTACCGTAATGGTTGATTTATAGTCCCGGTTGCATTGACCTTAACCTTGGAGGCTTGAACTTAAGTCCACCACCTCTGGATAGAAGGATAACTTCCCTTACCTATCCTGATAGAAGACCCCTATGTACTTAACTATCATTTATAATTTGGCCAAATGTGTGGTCTGCGCCACTTGGCTAATCAAAACCATTAAGATCTTTTGGAACTATATCGCGGTGCATAAATTTCGAGTAAAATCGAGACGCTCGCTTGAAGAGGATGAATATATATATATATATATATATATATATAATTCCAAAATACTTCATTAAATTTCAAATTAGAAATTACAATACTAGAAAAATGAAATAAACTGTCCATGCAAGGACTTTAAAGAAATAAAAATATCCACGCAGGGACTAAAGAAATAACAATGTCCTCGCAAGGACTAAATATTATTAGAAGAGACTTCACTCGTCCTTCTTTCCCTTGACCATCATGGAGAGTTTCTTAAAGAACTTGTTTGTCTTCTTCTCTGTTTTCTCCGCTTGCTGCGACATTTCTTTCATTCTTTCTAAGGCCTCATTAATGGCCTCTAGTGGCGCGGAGGTTGTGGTTATGGCATAACCGGATACTGGTACCCATAAGTTGGATATCCAGTCGGTGGATAAGTAAGTGGGAAAGGAGACGGGTAAAGTGCATTGTGCATAACTGCTTGCATATATGGGTCTTGCGACCATGCTTGATAGTCTACCGGTGTAGACGGGTTAAAAGGATCATATCTAGTCATATGGGGATATATGGGGATTGGGTTAGTATAACCCGATGGCGGTGGTTGAACAGCAGGTGTTGGTGTTGGTTCCACTATAGGTGAAACATTAGAGGGTCCACCCATTTGTGGGTCCTCTTGAATTATGGGGTAGGAGTTGGGAAAAGGTGGTAGCGATCCCGACCTTTGTCCAGCACGTACCGAAATACATGCTCCATGCTTCCTTCTTGGTGGTTCTGGTGGTGGTTGAGGTTGGTCCACCGGTTCCATGTGGACATCTTCTTGTACTGGGGGTGGTTGAGAGTGATGAGAAGGAGTGTGGGGGAAAGTAAATTGGTTCCAGTAGTGGTCCCACTCATTAGGACCTTGGTAGGGCGATCCGGCATATGAATTTGAATCGCTTGAAATTTCAATGGGATGCGTATTCGATCTCGACGGTGGCATCTCCGGGTCGGAGTCCTCGTCCATAGGGTTTGGCTGGTCCAACTGATTTTGATCGGCTGGAGGCGTGTTAAAGTAATAGTTAGGGTTAAATTCTTCATGGTAAGAATGATGGGAATGGTGAGAATGGTGTGAATGATAGGAGTGGTGAGAGTGGTAAGAATTTTGGGAATGTGGGGGCGAATGTCTATGGGAGACAGAATGTCTCGCTGGTTGCCAAGTAGATGAATCTCCTAATTCTTGGTAGGCATCTGAGTCGTGAGGTTGAGGAGGGATGCGTCCCGATGGTCCTCCCCTCACTGGACCTTTTCCTCTCCCACTTTGTCTTCGTACACGTGGCGGCATTTTCTTGTTAAAAATCAATTTAAAAATAATACTTATAACTTAATAATGAATTGAGTAACCCTAGGTCAATGCCTAGACTCGGAAGCCTAAGGAATGTGCTCATGTAAGTTTGAGATTAAACACAAAAGGCTAGTGTTTAATTCTCTCAAACGCTGGCTCTGTTACATGTCACACCCCGGATTTCCAACCCAAATCCATACACCAGTGGGCCAGGGTGGGGAGTATTGTGACATCAGTTGATAACATCATAGTCAATTAAACACGGCATAGCGGAAGTCTTGGAGTAACATTACTATTACAAACCAAAATGTTCGAAATAAAATGATATACATGCTCGTAATAGAAGATTCACAGGCGGATCATAAAATGTACAAGAAAGAATATAAAACAGACTTTAGGGCAGATCTAAGGATTTGCAAGATCCTCTTATTCACTACCGAGCAGCTTCCGGCCTATTTCGTATTGTACCTGCAGTTAGTCTTTGGACGATACGTCAGCTTTAGCTGGTAAATACACCCAACTGACTCGATTTTGAAATGATTTTAAGTGCACAGGGCACAAAATATTTTATAACTTGGGAAAGTTACTTTGTAACCTTGTTAACAGATTCACATGTTTGTCCATACATACAGGCCTAATACAGAGACCGAGACATGATTAAATACACACCACTTAGAACTCACAGAGGAGTTATCCCCAACGTCTTGGGTAATTTGCATTTGAGCGTATGTCAGGTGTATGCCTACACCACGCGCTAAGGTCGTGGCCATTAACTAATCTAATGAGTCGTGGATATCCAGGACACGATAATTTAACCCCCGATGTTTAAGTTATAAAAAAACTGATTAAAACGGAATATGCGGATTTACTAGCCACAATCCGGCATTCGATTGATCCCATTTCTGACCAAGCGGTAATAGTTTACCGTATCCCAAGCCCGTGTAGGGAAAATAAGTCGAGAGTATTTACCTGAGCTAGTCTTCTTTTAAAATTCAATAACTTAGCCGTATACAAAAGTACTAACGTGCAGATAGCATTTACCGGCAAGGCTCTAGCTGGATTATGGCATAAGCTAACAAATTAAATACTATCGGTCTTTATTTAAATCATAGAGTTAGACCGAGTAGTGTACATGATCAAAACGTATAACGCTTGATTAAACGCTGATTGGATAGAATGTTGTTTAAAACTGACAAGTACTTTGACTTGCATAATATGGGTAAACAATTAACATTCTGGATTTTGAGATTAAAATGATAAGGTTAAACCCGTTTTGGTTAAATTCCATAAACTAGTTACGTATAATCAACCATATGCTTATAAGCGATAATGGGTAACCGGATAAGTCATGGACAAGTTCTATATGCCATTATATTTTAAATAAGTTAAAATATCAGTAGGATATCAACTTATATGCCCGTTAAGGTTTTAATACGAAATTATGCCTCATAAGGGCATTTTGGTAATTTCATACCATATAAAAGGAACTTGAATATAATTGAAGTTTATAATCATGAGTATTCTAGAAAAATAGTTTATTTATGATATAATATCAGTAGGATATCAATTATATGTGTATTTTATCTTTTATGACCAAATTATGCACCGAAGGGGCATTTTGGTCATTTTTTACATAGTTTATAAATTATTTGGGATTCTGAGTTTATAACATGTACCTACTGTAAATATGTTTAAAAATAAATTCTAAAATCAGTAGGTATCAAGTCTTGGTTAATAATATGGTTTAAAACCATACTATGCGCCGAAACGTGGTTATGTCGTAAAATGACGACTTTATGTGATGTTTACGAAAACTACTGTTAAGGTCAGATTACAATGTCTAAAATATGTTATTTAATATAACATATCAGTAGGTAAATGATTTACCTTGAAAACACTTAATTAAAGCCATTTTATAACCCACAAGGGCTAAAATCGTCATTTATCGACATAGTTTAAGGACCTGTTTGAAAACTCAGTTTATAACTTGGTTTAACATCCCAAATAATCCTACTTATAATATTACATCAGTAGAAAACTCATTTTCAAGTTCATTACTATTTAAAACCTTGTTTTCTGCAAAAAGGGCATTTTGGTCAAAGATTGCATAATTATGGAACTTGCGCATAAACTTAGATTCTGATTATGATCATGTAATGTAACTCAAAGGGTTATGCTACATTATTTTACGATCATAATGCAACTTTAGATCAGTAGGTAACTAATCTAAATCGGGTCAATCGAAAGTCAAAGCAGAAGTCAAACTTCGCGACTTTCGGTTGCGAACCGACCCTAGAACTGAAATTGATGAGCCGAACATGTTCTTACATGTTCTAATAAGTATTACCAACTTGTTTAAGTGTCAAAACAGGTTTCATAACATATATAAGATCAATTTATGATTTTTTCCGAAAAATGGTCTGTTTACTTTTTAATATTATAACTTTGACTCGTCAATTGGTCTAGCAAATGTGATCTTCAGGAGGTGCGCTTTATAGGGATTAACACCTACCTTATTACAATCACTTAGCCATGTTCATTTTGAACAATGGCTGAACCATAATGGTCTTAACCGAAAGTCAAAGCATTTTTCGTAAAACGCTTGACTTTTGGCTATAAAAGCCTATAACGAAAATGCACAAAGAAGGAACACTTACCAGGGATTCCTAAGGTTCAAAAGGACTATGTTGGATGCTCCTTTTAGTTAGGAACTTCCAGAGGAGGGAGAAGAGTATAAATAAGAAAGGTGCAAGTTTAAATGATGAACTTGATCACCTATTTATAGTTGGAGAACTCAAAGGAGGTGATGCCAGGTGTTTAGGGGTGAAAGAGGGAGCTTACAAGTGTCCCAAAATGTGGCATAGCAGTTTGGGAAGCCATGGTTTTGATTTAATGGTTTCTGAAGTTTTGTTAGGAGACCAAGCAAAACTTTCTGCAGTAGAGGGCTTCTCGCGCCCCGCGAGAGACCCAGGCCTGGTGCCTCGTGGCCCGCGACCGCCCCTTGGCCAGTTTTAAAAATTGACACTTTAACCCTTTAACTTTATAAAGCTTCTAAAAACCTTTTAAAACACCTTTTTGGCACTTTTAGCCCTCCATAGCTAATACTAGGCATACCTGGGATTATTTCCGGACATTGTCGAGCTCTCGGTTCGTTAAAAGGTCACTCAGAGGTATAATTTAACATGTTGACACTTTTAATCCCTCCATTATCCAACTTTCACATATTTACAAAAATTGAACCCTCTCGTCCAACAATTGGCACGTATGAGAAGGACTTTGTAAAGGATCACTCAGAGGCTTATTATAAGCATGTTGACTCCGATGTTACTCAGTGGCTGGGCGTGTTAACATATCAGTCACTCAGAGGCCAAGTTTCAAGCATGTTGACATATCAGTCACTCAAAGGCTAAAGATTTAAGCATGTTGACATATCAGTCACTCAAAGGCTGTTATTTATGCATGTTGACATCGGACCGTCACTCAGAGGCTCAGCTTGAGCATGTTGACGCCTTTAGTCCTTATTAGCGTTTAATTGACTATATTTAAAATATAACACGTGTCACTATACTATTGGACATGATTTTACAGGGTGTTACAGTGGCTATGGATTTCTTCAAATCCATTCATCATTAATTCCTTTTTAGATCTTGATACATCTTGTCACCTCCCGGGTGAACTGAGTATCTCGAACTATGCGCTTCTTGGAGGATTAGATCCCTAAGTCCTCCAAAGATTGGAACCCAGATTCTACCATTAAATCTAAGGATTCCATCCTTTCAAGGCGTTAACTGATCGACAGTTCCGCCTAATCCCTCATTAGGAATGTTAGCTTCTAATAGGGCTTGTTTTTGCGCATCTATTAGCTTATCACTTAAGCTATTTCTGAGTTCAATGCTCTTTGCATTAATCCTTATAGGTTTAACCCGTTCCTTACGACTTAAGGCATCAGCAACTACATTTGCCTTGCCTGGATGGTAGCGAATCTCGCAGTCATGCTCATTAAGTGTTTCCATCCAACGACGCTGTCACACGTTCAATTCTTTCTAGTTGAATAAATGTTGGAGGCTCTTATGGCCAGTGTATATAATACACTTTGTGCCATATAAGTAATGTCTCCATAATTTTAGTGCAAATACAATGACACCCAATTCCAAATCATGGGTGGTGTAATTCCTTTCGTGCACCTTTAACTGTCGTGACGCATAAGCAATTACCTTGCCTTTTTGCATTAGCACACAACCCATGCCAGTGTGCGACGCATCACAGTAAACAACAAAGTCTTCAACAACCTCAGGTAGGGATAACACAGGATCATTGCTCAACTTGTGTTTGAGAATCTCAAAAGATTCTTGTTGTTTTGGACCCCAATTATACTTAACATTTTAACGGGTCAAGGTAGTTAAAGGAGTGGCTATCCTTGAAAGGTTCCAATGAACCTCCTATAATAACCGGCCAATCCTAGGAAACTACGAATCTCCGATGGGGTTTTGGGTACTTCCCAATTCATTATGGCCTCCATTTTGGCGGGATCTACTTGGATACCACGCTCACTTACCATATGTCCAAGAAACTAGACTTCTCTAAGCCAGAACTCACACTTAGAGAATTTAGCATAAAGCTTCTCTTGCCTTAGCAGTTCTAAGATGCACCGAAGATGTTTCTCGTGATCAACTTGATTACGAGAGTAGATAAGTATGTCGTCTATGAAGACAATGACAAACTTATCCAAATATGGTTTGTAGACTCTATTCATGAGATCCATGAATGCTGCAGGTGCATTTGTGAGCCCAAAAGGCATCACCAAGAATTCAAAATGACCATATCTGGTCCTGAAGGCGGTTTTAGAAACATCTTCACTTCTAACCTTCAGCTAGTGATATCCAGATCTTAAATCAATCTTAGGGAAATAACTCGCCTCTTGAAGTTGGTCAAATAAATCGTCGATCCTGGGCAATGGATAACGGTTCTTGATTATTATCTTCTTTAGCTCACGGTAATCAGTGCACATCCGCATTGAACCGTCTTTCTTTTTAACAAAAAGAATTGGAGCTCCCCAGGGCGAGGAACTAGGTTGAATAAAGTCTTTCTCTAAGAGTTCATCTAACTGAGTCCTCAACTCTTTCATTTTTGTTGGAGCTAGTCGGTATGGAGCTCTAGCTATGGGTGCTGATCCAGGTATGATATCAATTCTAAACTCCACTTGCCTATCTGGAGGTAGGCCTGGTAATTCCTCGGGGAAAACATCGGAATATTCCGAGATAACTGGTAGGTCTTCAATATTCGGCTTAGGCTCATTAATAGTAACTTGCGCCATGTATATGACATAACCTTTCCTCAAACACTTGGATGCCTTAAATAACGACACCTTGTCAGGCAATCTGTAGTGTGAGTCTCCAGGGATGGTGATCATTTCACCAGATGGGGTTTTAATTTCGATGAGTTTCTTATCGCAGGAAATGCGGACTTGGTTACGAGATAACTAATCCATGCCTAAAACTATATTGAACCCCACCAATTTCATTGGCAAAAGAGAGATATGAATGGAATGATTCTTAATGGATATGAAACCTCCATCAAGAATGGAAGATGTTGTTTCTAAACTTCCATCTGCAAGTTCTATCTCATAAATTTTATCTAGAGTTCTTATAGGTAAGTTTAATAGTTTATTAAACTTATGATTAACAAAAGATCAATCTGCACCCAAATCGAAAAGAACTCTAGCATAAATTTTGTTAATGAGGAATGTACCTGTTATGACATTGTTGTCATTAACAGGCTCTCTTGCAGTCATCTGAAAGGCACGAGCATTCCCCTTCTTGGCCTCAATCATCTGAAAGGCACGAGCATTCCCCTTCTTGCCTCTCCAGGCTTCACATTATTACTCTTAAGATTCTTAGGGCAGTTAGTCTTAATATGCCCTTTTTCATTGCAGACATAGCAAACGGCATCCTTAAGATCCTTGCATTCTAGGGTCTTATGCCCCTTTCTCTTACAAATACCACAGGGTTTGGCTTGTGGAACATAATTACAATGTCCCCAATGTCTGCGGTTGCAATTCTTGCATGTTGGCGTCACAACGACTTGTCTTGGTTCCTTTTGAACCCAAATCTCCCTTTATTTTTCTTATTAAACCTTAGGGAGTTGTCATCTTCTCTCTTTCTTTTCCAGTCAGTTTCAGACTTAACTGACTTTGCCTCACTAGATCAAGGGTGAGGGACAAGGATAGGTCAACAGCGGACCTATAGGTACTAGGCTGAGCAGCCTTTACATACCCTTAATTTCAGGAGCTAACCCATTGATAAAACGTGCAATCGTTTGGTTTCAGGGGTGATCAGATAGGAAACTAACCTAGATAGGGAGTTAAACTCAGAAACATACTTACGACAATCTAGGTTCTTCATTGAAAGAGATAAAAAGTTTGTCTCTAATTTCTCCACCTCATGCGGTGGGCTGTAAGTTTCCTTAACAAGGTCCACAAACTTGGACCATCCCAAATTATACAGGTGTATTTTACCTGATAGACTGGATCATGGCTTTCCACCAGATTAGGGCATCGCCCTTAAAGGACTGTGATACATATTTGACCACATCCTTATCAGCACAGCCGCTGATATCTACGATTGTCTCCATCTCATCCAGCCGCTTTAAGGCTTCCACAGCTCCTTTCTCCCAATTAAAGTCTCGGGGCTTACAGGAGACGAAATATTTATAGGTACATACGTCTTTAAAAGAACGGGACCTATCAGCGAAATCTATTTTCTTTGGTTCACTCTTCGCATTCGAAGAGTGAACTGAGCTCTCCTTACGAGCTGAGGATGGGGTAATTGATAATGGTCTAGAGCGAGTGGAACTCAACTCTTTAAGCTTTTCTATGGCCTTTCCCATGGCGTTTTAATAGCTGCATTAATGCGAGCATGAAAATTTTCATTATTAATATCACTATTTTCGCATTGTTAGAGTCAACATCCCGGTGGCTACTTTGCGCCTCATCCGAGTTAGCCATCTTTTGAGCTTTGGTTCTATACACCAATAAAACTTCACTTAGCCATGGTATAACAACCATATTGGCTTTAAACATTGGATATAACAATCCATTGCCTAAACTAGTGTGAATAACATCACAACTCTTAGGCTTTAACATATCTATATTTGACCTAGTTCTTAACAGGACCATCAAAGGCAAAATAAAATTTGGACATAGTCCATATATTACTAGACAGTGAATCATAATGTCACAACTATTATTGTCGTATTCGACAATTACATTTAGCTCTTAAGCTTGTCACGAAGGACATAAAATTTATGGCACATAGGCCTGTCACTAATGGACATGAAATATGGCACATAGGCCTGTCACTAATGGACATAAAATACGGCACATAGGCCTGTCACTAATGGACATATAATATGGCACATAGGCCTGTCACTATACGGCACATAGGCCTGTCACTATACGGCACATAGGCCTATCACTAATGGACATAAAATACGACACATTAGCCTGTCACTAATGGATATAGAATTTGGACAGGGGGCTATATTACCCAGCGTTGTCGTTGTCATTTGACAATATAATATTGCTCAAAGACAATACATCACTAACGGATGTTTAATCATAGCCCCAAGGGCAAATAAATCTCTAATGGATGTTTAATCATAGCCCCAAGGGCAATACATCACTAATGAATGTTTAATCATAGCCCCAAGGGCAATACATCACTAATGGATGTTTTAATCATAGCCACAAGGTCAATACATCACTAATGGATGTTTTAATCATAGTCCCAAGGGCAATACATCACTAATGGATGTTTTAATCATAGCCCCAAGGGCAATACATCACTAATGGATGTTTAATCATAGCCCCAAGGGCAATACATCACTAATGGATGTTTAATCATAGCCCCAAGGGCAATACATCACTAATGGATGTTTTAATCATAGCCCTAAGGGCAATACATCACTAATGGATGTTTAATTATAGCCCCAAGGGCAATACATCCCTAATGGATGTTTAATCATAGCCCCAAGGGCAATACATCACTAATGATGTTTATTATCATCGCACTAATGATATTAGCCGGGATCAAATTTGATCACATAGGCTATATGAGAGTATTTAATGGTTGATTACTAGTCCCGGTCGCATTGACCTTATCGACTTGGAGGCTTGAACTTAAGTCCACTACCTCTGGATAGAAGGATAACTTCCCTTAACTATCATGATAGAAGGCCCTTTCGTCCTTAACTATCTTTTATAATGTTGGGCCAATATGTGGTATGTGCCACTTGGCTAATCAAAACCATTAAGATCTTTTTAGAATTATATCGTAGAGCATAAATTTCAAGTAAAATCGAGACGCTCATTTGAAGAGGATAAATACATATATATAATTTCAAAAATATTTCATTAAATTTCAAATAGAAATTACAATATTAGAAACAATGAAATAAACTGTCCATGCAAGGACAAAAATAAAAATGTCCATGCAGGGACTAAGGAAATAACAATGTCCTCGCAGGGACTAACATAAGTTTATTAGAAGAGACTTCACTCGTCTTTCTTTCCCTTAACCAGCTTGGAGAGTTTCTTAAAGAACTTGTTTGTCTTCTTCTCCGCTTTCTCCGCTTGTTGTTGCATTTCTTTCATCCGTTCTAAGGCCTCATTAATGGCCTCGAGTGGCGGCGGAGGTTGTGGTTATGGTTAAGGTATATTCGGATACTGATATCTATAACTCGGATATCCAGTATGTGGATAAGCAGGTGGGAAAGGAGACGGATAAAGTGCGTTATGCATGACCGTTTGCATGTATGGGTGATGTGGCCATGCTTGGTAATTAATTGATGTCGACGGGTTAAAAGGATCATATCCAGTATTATCTAGATATGTTGGGATATGGTTACTATAACCTGATGGTGGTGGTTGAACCGTAGGTGTTGGTATTGGCTTCCAACCACAGGTGAAACATTAGAGGGTCCACCCATTTTGGGTCCTCTTGAATTTGGGGAAGGAGTTGGGCAAAGGTGGCAGCGATCCCAACCTTTGTCCTGTACTACCGACATACGTGCTCCATGCTTCCTTCTTGGTGGTTCAGGTGGTGGTTGAGGTTGGTCCACCGGTTCCATGTGGATGTCTTCTTGTATAGGAGGTGTTGAGAGTGATGGGAAGGAGTGTTGGCGAAGGTAAATTGTTCCAATATTGGTCCCATTCGTTAGGACCTTGATATGGCGATCCGGCGTAAGAGTTCGAATCGCTTTGAAATTTCTATAAGATGCGTATGCGATCCCGACGGCGGCATCTCCAGGTTGGAGTCCTCATCCATGGGGTTTGGTTGGTCCAACTGATTTTGATCGGCTGAAGGTGTATTTAGATATTGGTTTGGATTAAACTCATCATGGTAAGAATGATGAGAGTGATGGGAGTGGTGAGAGTGGTGCGAATGGTATGAGTGGTAAGAACTTTGAGTGTGGGTAGGCGAATGTTGGGCAAATGGCCATTAATCTCCCGAGTCCTAATAAGGGTTCGGGTGATGGGGATGTGAAGGGATGTGTCCTAATGGTCCTCCCCTCATGGATCCTTTTCCTCGTCCTCTTACTCTTGGCGGCATTATCCTGTCATAATCGATTAAAAAACAATACTAATAACTTAATAATGAAATGAGTAATCCTAGGTCAATGCCGAGACTCGGAAGTCTAAGGAATGTGCTCGTGTAAGTTTGAGATTAAACACAAAAAGGATAGTGTTTAATTCTCTCAAACGTTGGCTCTGATACCAACCTGTCACACCCTGGATTTCCAACCCAAATCCATACATCGGTGGGCCCGGGTGGGGAGTATGACGTCAGTTGATAACATCATTGTCAATTAAACACGGCACAGTGGAAGTCTTGAAGTAAAATTACTATTACAAACCGAATGTTTGAAATACAAAATAATATACAGGCTTGTAATAGAAGATCCATAGGCGGATCGTAAATGTACAAAGAAAGAATATAAAACAGACTTTATGGCAGATCTAAGGATTTGCAAGATCCTCTTATTTCACAACCGAGCAGCTTCCGGCCTATTTCGTATTATACCTGCAAGCTTAGTCTTTTGAAAATACGTCAGCTTTGCTGGTAAATACACCCTACTGACTCATTTTGAAAACATTTTTGGAAATTTGATTTAAGTGCACATGGCCCAAATCTTTTATAATTTGGGAAAGTTACTTTGTAACCTTGTTAACAGATTAACATGTTTGTCCATACATACAGTGCCTAGTATAGAGACCGAGACATGATTAAATACACACCACTTGGAACTCACAGAGGAGTTATCCCCAACATCTTGGCTAATTTGCATTTGAGCGTCTGTCAGGTCTATGCCTACACCCCGCGCTAAGGTCGTGGCCATTATCTTAGATTCTGATTATGATCATGTAATATAATCTCAGAGGGTTATGCTACATTATATTACGATCATAATGCAACTTTAGATCAGTATCTAACTAATCTAAATCGGGTCAGAATCGAAAGTCAAAGCAGAAGTCAAACTTCGCGACTTTCGGTTGCGAACCGACCCTAGAACTGAAATTGACGTGCGGAACATGTTCTTACATGTTCTAATACTTATTACCAACTTTTTTAAGTGTCAAAACAGGTTTCATAACATATATAAGATCAATTTGTGATTTTTCTGAAAAATGGCTTGTTTGACCTTTTAATATCATAACTTTGACCCGTCAATGGTCTAGCAAACGTGATCTTCAGGCGGTGCCCTTTATAGGGACTAACACATACCTTATTACGATCACTTATCCATGTTCTTTAGAACAATGGGTGGACCATAATGGTCTTAACCAAAAGTTAAAGCGTTTTCCGTAAAACGCTTGACTTTTGGCTATAAAAGCTTATAAACGAGAATGCACAAGGAAGGAACCTTACAAGACGTTCCTAGAATGCAATAGAACTAAGTTGGATGCTCTTTCAGTTAGGAACTTCCAGAGGAGGGACAAGAGTTGAAAATGAGAAAGGTGCAAGTTCAAAGGTTGAACCTTTGCACCTATTTATAGTTGGAGAGCTGGAAGGAGGTGATGCTAGGTGCTAAGAGGTGTAATAGGGAGCTTACAAGTGTCCTAAAACGTGGCATAGTTGTTTAGGAAGCCATGGTTTCAAGTAAATGGTTTTTGGCACCTTTATGTGGTGGCCAAGGAAATTTTCTACAGACACAGGCCTCTCGCGGTTGCCTCTCGCGCCCCGCGAGCGCCCCATGGCCAGTTTCAAAGTTTGACAATTTTAGCCCCTCAACTTATAAAACCTCCTAGAACCTCCTAAAACACCTTTAGCACTTTTAGCCCTCCGTAGCCAATATTTGGCGTACCCGGGATTATGTCCGGACATTGTCGAGCTCTCGGTTCGTTAAAAGGTCACTTAGAGGTATAACTTAACATGTTGACACTTTTAATCCCTCCATTGTCCAACTTTTATATAATTACGGATTTAATCCCTCTCATCCAAAATGGAACATATAAGAGTTAGGACTTCGTAAAAGATCACTCAGAGGCTCATTATAAGCATGTTGACGCCGATGTCACTCAGAGGCTGGGCATGTTGACACAACGGTCACTCAGAGGCCATGTTTTAAGCATGTTGACACTAATGGTCACTCAAAGGCTATATTTTAAGCATGTTGACACTAATGGTCACTCAGAGGCTCGGTTTATGCATGTTGACATCAGAAGATCACTCAGAGACTTAGTTTGAGCATGTTGACGCTTTTAGTCCTTGTTAGTCTTTAATAGACTTAAAAATAAAATACGACACGTGTCACTATATTACTGGACACGATTTTACAGGGTGTTACACCAACTAACGCCAGTGACTGTCACACAATCTCCACTACCGGCTGATGACAGGTCCGACACCAAGGATAACTGCCAGGTCATGTGGCTCCATTCATCATGCACGAAGCGCACCTCCTACCAAAGACCATTAATGGTCGACGCAAACGGAGACAGAATGGATATTCCTGGTCGTCGGGTCCAGGCCTAAAGCCCATCAGCACATCTCCTACACACCTCTCTTCGGCTATAAAATAAGGATCACACCTCAAGGTAAAGGGATCTACATTACAATCACTATTACAATACAATTGCGTACTGCTTTGAGCTTACTTGCTTATTTCTTGCAATCTCCCGATACTTATTCTCACGCCGGAGTGTGGTCACGGAGAAAACCCTCCCTCTTTCTCTCGTGACGAGGCTAACGGCTTTTCTAGTTTTGCAGTGAGCTTGAAGTGAGATTATCCCGAAGAGCAAACGAGAGATAACCTTTTATGTAGAGACGTTGAGTTGTAACTAAGATATCTACGGATACCTCTTGGTTCAACCAGTGTTTCTTCATTTTGGGTTTACTGATTTCTTTTGACGGTTCATGTCCATTGTTGACTGTCATGATGTTTTGGGTATATGAGTTTTACCATGCGATCATATGGTTGCATGTGTTAAAGAATTGCTGGATTTTGTGTTTTGTTTATGTTGTTTTTATGTTGATGTTTACTCTTTAGTTGGTTTAAATGATCCATGTTCGATGTTGAATTTGATGATGTTTTGGTTGGTATTATGTATTTTGAAGTGCGATAACATTTTGTTGGGTTATATGTGTTTTAACATGCGATCATATGGTTGCATGTGTTAAAAAAATGTTGGATTTTGTGTTTTTTGTGTTGATGTTTACTGTTTAGTTGGTTTAGATGGTTCGTGTCCGGTGTTGAATTTGATAACATTTTGGTTGGTATTATGTATTTTGACGTGCAAATACATAGTTTCATGTGTTTAGCAGTGGTCGGGTTTTGTGTTTTGATGTTGCGTTGATAATGATGTTGATTACTACGGACATTGTTTGGTTGGTTCTATGTTGGTTTGTTCAGCCGTATTTTTTTGGGTGTTATGTGAATGTATAGTTGGTCAGGATGACTATTAAGTTGTCCAAGACTGTATTAGGTTTACGTCTGCGTATATGATGGTATGCTTTTCAGGTTGTTTTTTGAATATTGAGATGTATTTTGGTGGTTAGGGTGGGTATTCAGCTACGTGAAATTGTTTATAGTCTTTCGTGATTACATGCTTGCATGTTTTCAAAAGTAGTTGCATTTTGTGTTTTTTATGCTATTCAGAGAGTATTTAGACTGTTTGGTTTGTCATGTGATGCTTTGTTAAGGCATTCTTTGTTGGCAATTGGTGTGTTAATGTATAAATGGTTTGTGAGGATGATTGTTCAGTTAATCGAGGTTGTTTGTCTACGAGCTAGTTTGTAAAACCATTGCTTAATAAGTTGATATTCTATAAAAAGAACTTTTGCATTTAAATGTATAAATGCAAATAAACATCCATACACAATTTCGAGTTTCATAAAACTTCTAAAAACTAAAACATTTCAACATATTAACGATGAATAGTTTCATAAATAACAAGATACAATGCGGAAGCTTGATCTTGATCGTGTTCGGTTCTTCGTTAAGCTTAATCATCATCTGGTACTTCAAACTATTACCTACATTTCAAAAATCATGAAATGCGTTAGTTATATGGAGTTTATAACTAATCTAGCTAAGCCCAAAAGCTCAAAACAACGAAAACAACATTTTTCACAATTGCCTCACCGTAAGTTGTGTCTTTGTACCGTAGCTTATGATACATGAATTCTCTTTGTTACAGCAGCTGTATACCGAAAGCTACGGTAGGCCACCGATAGCTTACGGTGGGCTGCTGCAGCCCTTGTCAAATTTGCCGTTTTTTTTGTTATGAAAACTTCCGTAACTTATTCAATTTTCCTCCGTTTCTCTCGAAACTTGTTTCAAAATGTCCGTAAAATGTTTACCTACGTATTTAACTAGAAATCCTTAACCCATATTCAAAACTTTTATGAATTACGCAACCACTACCCGGTTTATGCGCCTATTCATTTTGATCCGTTAAGAGATTTAAGCATTGAGCTTAAATCTCGCTCCTTATTTCCTTACCTCCTATTTCCACACTAAGACTTCTTTTATCTTCCACCACAACTATATTTGTGGGGGGGTTGTTATGATAAAATTATAAATTCCGAATTCCAACCTTCGATTTGACACTTTACGAAAAGGACCCATTACGAATCATTAGACAAAAAGGCTTATACATTTCACTTTTACACAACCAAAATGATTTATCTAATTATAAAACTCATTTTCAAACTACCCTTAAGGTTCGTTTGCCCGGTTTATAATTTAAGGGCCTTTTGGTCAACTTTAGTCCTTTCTACGGTGAACAACTTTTAAAAGCATATTTTGACCAAGTGATCACCATTAATCTATGTTCTATTTAAAAATCATTATGTTCCCAAGAAACATAATATCTACAATTTAAATTATTGGTTATACCATACTTAGGTGATCCAATGTCCACCCATGACTTGTTTAACTCTCATCAGACCTTAAGTCCTCATTGAAAGTTTGACCTATTACACATACCTGGCTCGGATCATAGCATTAACCCGTTTTACTACCTTGAACTGTTAATTGCCAATTGATAGCAATGCAAGCCATACGATATTCTCCCTGTGAGCAAAAAAAACTCGACAAGCGACCATTAGTCATTATTGTCAAATGGTGACGACTCGTTTGGTCTAAATGACATCATATTCATTAAATGAGATGGTATTTATTTGCCATCTCATCCATGTAGCCCGCTTCGGTTTAAACCATACGATCATATTACTTAAAAAAATTTTCTTAATTCTTTTGACCCATCATGGCTTACGCCATAGAGTGTCTTTTTCAAAACTATTATTTATCCGTAAACTCATGACCAATTACCATTTAACCCTTGTTACCCATAATGGTTTACACCATTTGGTAACTTTTTAAAACTCCTTGTTTACTCGTCATCACATGATCGAATTACCGTTTACCCCTTTTTACCATCAAATATGGTTTCTTACCATTTTCACTTGTTCCGACCCATATCATTTCACGTCGGAACATCATATTTCAATTACTAATTTACCTAGTTCATAACTATTACAACAAGTAGGTGTTATACTAGAAGGGTGTAAGCTTTAGTTACCTTGAAATCCGATTATGTTTTTCCCGCTTACTTGATCTGTTTAACCCGCTTCTTCCCAAGCCTCCACCTAGCTTGTCAAGCGTCAAACTATCATCTATCCTTCACAAGATGGTTAGATTAGTTATCATTTATCACGACTATTATATCTTATGGATTTTACATCAAAATTATCATTTGATCTTATTATAGGTCAGTGACTTTTAAAAGTCAACTGCCTTTTAACATATGAAATGCACATTTAAGTTCAACAAGCTCATTTAGGCATTTCATCAATTAACCGGTAGCCGTTATTTCTAGGCCACCATTTTAACTAAATTTCTATACTAAGTTCGCACAACTGTTACATCAATTTAACATAATTTCAATTATTGTATGCTAATCTATCAATCTCATACAAGAACTTGGGGTTGTTTCATCACTATAAATCAACCCATTGCATCATATATATGGAATTTACCCAAACATCAAACTTAGCCAAATACTTTAAACATTCATAAACACATGATGATCTCAAACATTATTTAACATGAATATATAATCAATTTCATCATATCGTACAAAAACCCATTTTATGGCAAGTATGAACATGTACTCAAACACATAAATTTGTTCAAGTATCTTCCTATTACTACCATGTATGATGATTCTAAACACAAGTTTATCATCAATTTCATCATAGTATCAAAACCCACTTCATAAACTACTTGTTAATCACTCACAAGTAATCTTACATCAAATATTTCATAATTCTCATTATGTCTAACGAAACCAAGCATACATATACACTCAATTTCATCTTTGGATCATAATCCAACAATCTAATTGCAAGTATTCTACTTGTCTCAAGTTATAACTTTTCCAATCTAAGTTTTTAGACATACCTTATGATCCCCTAACCTAGGTGATCATTAATATATGTTCATGCATGAGTTTGAGATCCGAATTCTCCATCAATTGGTAATTCTTGATGAACAAGGGTTTTGCTCCCCTTGTTCTTCTCCTGGCCATTACACGCACACACACACTTAGTGTGTATGTGTGTTGTGTTTTATTTTTGTTTTATGAATTCAAGTTTCACCTTTTTCCCCTTTTGCTCCCTCATGTTTGGGATTTTTAAATAATAATGGATATCATCCAATATTTATCACTAACAACACAAATAATCAACTAGGTTAATAAATCCTAGTTATTTATTCAAACATGTATTATATATATATATACACCACACTTTTATATGGTTTGATATTTTTGGGGTGTTACATTAGTCTTACTAGAGGGGTATGGTCCCAAAAACCCTGTGCCCATGCAAGGTACCATACCCTCATAATGATAACAGGTCACTGGAATAGACTTGCGCGCTACGGGCAACGTTATGCCAACCTTGAAACCAGCAGGTTGCCTAACAAATCTTGCGCACCTTGCGCAATGGCAAGTTAAACCTGGAAGTACAGGTCCCTGAACCTACGCTGATTGAACAAACCTCTAGCCGCCAATTCCAAAAACCTTGCATAAGGCCAAGACGAAGATGAGAGCATTCATACTTGGTCTTGAGAACAAAAGGACTTGATCCCTACAAGTTTACGCTGGCCAAAAGGCACTAATAAGGCCACGCGGAAGGGAGAAGTGCAAAGAGGCACTGATCAAGTACAAGGGTACAAAGTGGCAGAGTTGTGACCCAATAACTGCTCGACAGTTTGTGCCAGACCACGTTGCATGATGAGCAGTCATGCAGAGGAAAAAAGGTACGCAAGGACGTACACGTGGCACCAACCAACTCATGCCAGTGACTGTCACACGATCTCCACTAATGGCTAATGACAGGTCCGACAACAAGGACAACTACTAGGACACGTGGCTCCATTCACCATGCGCCAAGCACCCCTCTTGCCAGAGACCATTAACGGTCGTAGTAGAGGAGATAGAATGGATATTCCTGGTTGTTGGTTCCAGGCCCAAGGCCCATTAGCCCATCTCCTACACACCTCTCTTCGGCTATAAAATAAGAATCACACCTCAAGGTAAAACACACTGTTTTGAGCTCACGTACTAATTACTTGCATTATCCTATGCAGATACTTATTCTCACGCCGGAGTGTGTTCACGGTGAAAACCCTCCCCCTTCTCTCGCGTTACGAAACTAACGGTGTTTCTAGTTTTGTAGTGAGCTTGAAGCAAGATCATACCGACGAGAAAGGAGAGATAACCTTTATAGGCAGAGACTTTGAACCGTAACCCAGATAACTCCAGATACCGTTTGGTCAAGTGTTTCTTCATTGATGCCATCTGATTTTTTCTGACTCTTACACCTGTCTCTCGTTCGTTCTTTTCTAAATCTCATTTTCAATGGCTGACGTTCCATCAAGTGTACCACGAGGTCCTCGGGCCGAGGGCAAGAACCCAGTTCATGTCCCTCGGACTGACGGACAAGTGGAAGAAGGATTTTCCGGAGACGTTGGTGTTCACCACGATTCAGGTCGTGTGAATATCCCGTGACTCCTGGAATCCAAGTTGAAACTCCTGTTGTACCAATCACATCAATTTTACTCCCGGGTGAAACTCCGATGTCATGGTACATCAAATCTTAGATGGCTCTAAATGTCGTTTATGCGCAACTTTGTGCATAAACTAACGCATCTGTTGCACCGGGCAACCACCTACAGCTCACATGCATGCCTCGCCTACACTGCGAGTACTAAGTTACAACTCACCAGCTGGAGAAAATGTACCATCACATCTCCATACTCGGGAAACAGTATATTCCCAGTCATTGCCAAAATACGAGTCAAACACTCATAGGCAAGCGTCAATTCATTCACGCCTAGGCCGCGCCCTCTAGAGGGGCAGGACACCCAGCGTGAAGAAGTCGATAGAACATATGGCGAGGGTGATAACGCCAGCGTGTTTCACCGGTTGCCTAAAGATCACGCCGCATATAAGCCTGCGCCATGGGATGTGTATAATCTAGTGGCGGAGTATAATTACAAATTGATCTACATGCCAGTTGAAGCAGCCGAACACTCTAAGTTCGTGATGGAGATTGCACTAGCCCCACTTGAACACGAAAAATTACCTTCCAATGTAGGAAAGTTTAATGAGTTGACAGACCCAGACGACTACATACGCTTGTTCACTGGCGGGGGCTTATCGGAGGTTGGACGCTACCTATGTGGTGTCATCTGTTGGTCCAAACCCTTACAGGTGTTGCACACCTATGGTTTGAACAACTTACCCAGGGAAGCTCACTTCGTGGAACGATCTCAAAAGATAAGTTCCTGACTCGTTTTAGCCAACAAAGACGATACGTCTGAGATTCTTCGGATGTCATGAATATTTGGCGGAGGATGATGAAAGTCTCGAAGATTTCATCACGCGTTACAACAAGGAGGTTTTGGAAATCAGTGATGTGCACGAAGACCTGATTCGTGCACAGTTCAAATGCGTTGTCCGATGCGATGAGATAAAAGTCTTGTCAGGAACCTCTGGCCTCCCAAAAAGTTGGGAGAAACTCATGGCGGCAGCCAAGGTCTACGCGCAGACGGAGTGCAACCTGAACTCCAACTGACCTCCTTTACCTCAGTACTACCCGCAAGACATGAGCAGGAGTTTTACCAAGAAAAACAAAAAAATTGGAAGGAGTCCAACCAAAACCCTTCTTACTCACCGGTCGATGCGTGCGCAACGATTAAACAAGATTGCTACTCAAAGATCAATCAAGCAAGATAATCACGATCGATAGTGGACACCACTGACGAAGACCCAGGCGAAAGTGCTCAGCACGGAGGATCATCAGTTCAAGCAGCCACCGCCGATGAGAAACAAAAAAGGTCAAGACCCTAACCTTTTTTGCGATTATCATAAAGACACCAGGCACACGATTGAAAACTTCATCAGTCTACGCTTGGAAATAGAAAAAGCGCTAAAGAGTGGGAAGCTCACCCATCTGCTTCAGAAGGTGCGCAAGGAAGTGCGCCAAATTGCTCGCGACAAAGAGGACCCGAGTAACAAGAAAATGAAGCAAGCATTGGTTTATATGATACAGGTGGCCTGACGTGCAAGCCAGCCATCAGAAGAGTTTCTATACCACATTGGCGCGAACAATAAGGCATCTTCCCCATACTTCCCGGGGCCCTAGGAGGAACGGCCGGTTGTGATAACTGGCATCTTTGGCCATTATCGCATCGACTACATGTTCATTGACCTGGGAAGCTCTATGGACATTATCTATGAGCAATGTTTTCAACAGCTGGACCCGGAGGATAAAGTGTGCTTGGAGCCGGTAATTTCCATTGACTAGTTTCTGTAACGAAGTCATTTTTCCGCTAGGGCAGATCTCCTTTCCAGTAACTCTTTCTAACGGATGACACTCGTGCATGGTCCCTGTTAACTTCATGGTAATGCCAGCAACATCGCGCCATGACGTGTTACTAGGCCGTCACGCCCAAAGAAATTTCAACATGATTACCTCCATTCCTCACGCTGCTTGTGGGTTTCCAATAGAAACCGGGGTGGCAATCATGTATTTTAGGAAAGAGGTCATGTCCGTAGAGAACGAACCGCCGGTGTAGGTACCGAAGTCATCCTCAAATGGTGAGCCGAACAATGGATACTCAACAACAACTACCCAGAACAAACGGTGTCATTAGGTCCCGCCAGGACCCCTGCAGTCAAGGCATGACTTAAACAACTCTTGTTCCACAATCCAGACATTTTTGCGCGGTCATCGGCAGATATGACAGGGGTACAAGAGAGATCGTAGAGCATGCACTGCACACTTTTCTTTCAGTTGAGCCAGTCGTTCAGAAAAAGCGCAGTTTTGGAGCTGAAAAACTCGTGCAATGAACGAGGAAGTTTTAGAGCTCCTCAAGGCCGACATCCTCAGAGAAGTGCGCTACCATACATGGGTGACCAATCCGGTCATGGCCCCAGGAGCACAATGGCGGTTGGCGTATGTGCGTTGATTTCAAATACTTGAACAAAGCACGTCCAAAATACTGCAACTCTTTGCCGGAAATTGACATAAAGGCGGACTCCCTCACATCATTCCGGTGGAAATGTTTTCTTGATTGTTATAAAAGCTACCACCAGATTCAAATGAAGAAAGAGGATGAAGACAAAACCGCCTTCCGCACGGACAAAGGAATCTTTTGCTACATAAAGATGCCCTTTGGGTTGCGCAACGTGGGAGCCACCTACCAGCATTTGATGGACCATGTCTTTGGAGATGACATTGGCGAAACCGTGGAAGTGTACATCAATGACTTGGTCATCATGAGCCCGGACGAGGAAAGGATGCTGACAAACATTCAGAAAACTCACATCCTTGCGCGAGGCCAACTTGAAGCTAAATCCCAGGAAGTGCTCGTTTGGAATGGAAGAATGAAAACTCTTGGGATTTATTGTCACGCGCAATGGTTTCGAAGTCAACCCTGAGAAAGTGGAAGCAATTCAGTGTATGCCTTCACGTCGACCATCAAGGAAATGCAACGGTTGGCTGGGCAACTGGCTACGCGAACAAATTCTTAGCAAATCACGCGATGAAATCCTTCCCATTCATCAGCACCCTGAGAAATTGTGTCAAGCAAAACAAGTTTCAGTGGACTCCTGATGCGGAGAAAGTCTTCCAACAGATGAAGGAATGCTTGATTCAGTTGCCTACACTCGCGGCCCTTTGCAAAAGAACGACCCACCAATCCTCTTCTTTTCCGCATCGGATATCACTATGGGCTATTGGTCAAGCACGCAGGAGTCCAAACTCCAATCTACTATGTCAGCAAGATGTTAACTGACCCGGAGACAAGATACCCAACGATGGAGAAGCTTGCTTTAGCTTTGGTCCACGCATCCCATCGGCTGCGTAGGTATTTTTCAGGCCACGTGATCACAGTTCACACGAACTATCACCTGGGCCAGGTTTTATCCAAACCTGATATATCCAGCCGCTTAGCGGAATGGGCAATCGAGCTAGGTGGACACAATATTGTGTACAAACCATACCCAGCTATTAAAGGCCACATATTAGCCGATTTTGTCACGGAAGTGCCGAGCAATAAAGTGCAAGAATGTGAAGCTTTCCAGAATCCAGCGCCTGTCGCCGACGACCATGCATGGATCCTTCACATTGACGGCGCATCCAATGATGATGGCGCAGGGGCTTGTCTCCATCTAATAAGCCCTGATAACCAGGAGTTCACTTACGCCATCAGATTGGACTTCAAAAGCACAAATAACGAAGCCGAATATGAAGTATTTCTGGCAGGCCTTCGGTTAGCCATCAAAATTGGTGCTAGGAATTTGGAACCGCACGTCGACTCTCTTTTGGTTGCAGGGCGGATCAATGGCCTGTACGACGCAAAAGGCGAAGCAATGGCCCTGTACCTTGAACAGGCGCAATACTTGATAACCAAATTCAAAATTTTCAAAGTGACCCACATTAACCGAAATGAGAATAAGCATGCCGATGCGCTCAGTAAATTGGCTGCTACAAGCTTCAAACACCTCGCGCAAGAAGTGCGCCTCGAGGTGCTATAAAACCCTTTCGTTTCGCTGCGTCAAGTAAACATCATAGAAATGGGAAAACCTTCTTGGATGTCTCCCATCATCATGTTCTTGCAGTCTAGGATACCCCCAGAAAACAAGGCGAAGGCAAGAAAAGTCCAGAACAAGGTGCTGAACTATGAAATGGCATACTTTACCGGAAGTCATACCTGGGACCACTCCTCCGTTGCGTAGATCCGCAAGACGCACAATACTTGATCCGTAAAATACATGAACGATTGTGTGGAATTAATGTCGGTCCGCGCATGGTACTCGCAAAGATCATGAATGCTGGTTACTATCGGCCCGACATGCATTTAGATGCAGTCAAAACGCTGCGAAAATGCGCATCATATCAGCGACACGCGTCTAAGACGTTGCGCCCCAAAAATTCTTGATCCCAGTGACAACAGCATGGCCCTTTCAGCAATGGGCAATCGATATGGTGGGACCCTTTCCAGATGCCCAGGTGCCGTAAAGTTCATAATCGTAGTTGTCGATTACTTTACCAAGTGGATAGAAGCCAAGCCTCTTGCATCCACCACAGCAACGGTAGTTCACAAATTCATTTGGGAGCACATCATTTGTCTTTTTGGTTTACCTCTGCGCCTTGTCAGTGATAATGCCCCAATTTTGCTTCTGAAGAGCTACAACGATGGATGAAGGAGATGCGTATGAGCACGTGTTCACTTTGGTCGCGCATCCCCAAGGGAACGGCCAAGTTGAAAGTATAAACAAAAGTATAGTCGAAGGGTCAAGACGAGACTAGGGTCGGCGCAGAGAGGTTGGGTAGATGAGATGCCAAGAATCCTTTGGGCTCATCGGACCATGCCAAAAACCAGCACCGGCGAGACACCATTCAGCCTGGTTTATGGGATGGAGGTAGTAATTCCCACTGAGATAGGCCTCTCATCACTGTGCATGGTCGTTATGCAAAGCCAGAATAATGAGGAATAGCGCAGATCGACTTGGACCTCCTGAAGAAAGGCTGTGGCACAAACATTCCTAGGACATGGAATGCGCAGCAGTTAAGGAGGTGCTATATGTAATCTAAGCATTCTCAAACACCAAGGCTTTATGGTTTACCAATGTTCGCGCAACAAACTATTGAACCTATGATCTGATGTAATCGATTTTGTACACGGCTCTTACGCCTTCTTCTTAATACAAAACACAGAATCAATGCATGGTTTTTCCTTATTTAGACATTTTGTTACAAATGCGCGAAACCACTTGGTATACGCGAAAACACCATGGTACAACATGACCCATAACAGAATTCACTTCAATTATTGTAATGCAGGGAGTGTGACGTGAGCTCATTACCAGTTTTAGTCACTCTACTTATACAAAGCAGTTATTTTCATGCAAATATTGTAACTTCAAATGAACATTCATTTCATGCAAGATAACAGTACATTCATCAACAAGCGCAGCGGCAATCACATCAAATACAACAAACATTCTGTCTTAAACATCAAACACTCAACACTTAGCCTATCCCTTAGATTCTTCAAACTCTGGAGCATCCTGAAATATGTCCTTTAAATGGTCCACAAAATCGTCATGTGGAGTGCTTCACTCACCAGATCCATCACTGGCAGTTGTAGACGATCGTACTCGTGCTTCGCCTTGGAGAAGGCAGCATCATTATCGACCCCATAGGTAGAGGCATGGCTGGTATCCCATTGAATGTCCAAAGCACGAGTAACGTGGTGTGCCCACTCTGTGTAGCCCTACGTGTATCCATCATGGCGTGTTGTGACCATCAGCTTGGCTACAGCACTTTCCAACTCTACTGAGTTCAGGATCGAGTTAGCGATCTACACAATGCAAGGAAAATATAATGAGAATCAAGATAACTGATGATCAAAATAACAATAGTGGACTTACATTCACGACTCCATGCTGCTCATCCAGAGCATATTGTTAGTCAATGGCTCTATCATGCTCTCTGCGGTGGCGTGGGCTACTTTGGAGTCTTCCAATTTATTCTTGCCCGAGCCCACCTTCACTTCCGCAAGGCGCAGCTTTTCCTGATCCTCCAAGCGCCTGCGCTATAGTTCTGCCTTTTCAACCAAGGCAGCTTGGAGATCCTTCTTTGCACTCTCAAGTGTTGCACAAGCCTCCACCTGATTACACAATAACAAGGTTAGTCTGCAATTTCTTGTTCCCGTAAAATAAGAAGGGCAGAAGTTTTTACCTCTTTCTATTTGTTGCGCTCACGGTGCGCCATGCCTCTTTGGCAGCAGCTGAGGCTTCTTCCCTTTCTTTCTTCAAGCGCTCAACTTCAGCGCGCAAACCAACCAGCAACTGTGGCAGCGGAGCCGTCAGCGTTTTTCTTCCACCCCAGCACGGACCACTCCTCGGTCCGTTGAGCTTCAGCAAATTTGGCTTTCTCAGCCTCAAGCTCTAGTTTTTGCGCGGCCACTTGGGCCCGCTCAAGGACCATCTCCTTCTTCGCCGCCTTAAACCTCTCTTGGTCCCGTGCATGTTGCGCTACTCCCTGATAATTTTATGAGTGTTGGAGGCAGAGCTAGCAGCTAACTGGAGGTACGCACGATATGTTTGCTCATAACTTTGTTTCGCGAGTGTACGTACTTCTGCTGGGGGGAAGCACCTTTAAACCATGTATGGCCCGCCTGCCGATGGCTGAATTTCTTGCCTTGCCTCAGCTTCCACACAGGGGTGTCGATCTCAGCAACACGGCTTTAAGAGTATGGCCGATAGTAGTAGTCACCCGAGGTCTCATCCGGGCGAATCAGGGACCCTTCGTCAGAAGGGCGCTCCCCGGATCCCCCAGCTTCACCCCCGGGTACTTGCTCCGCTGCATGAGCCCCCTGAGGCGCATCATCAACCTCCTCACCACCCCCAACCGTAACCTCTTCAACCACTTCCTCTCCAGGCACAACGGCCTCTGCATCCACCTGTACCTCCGCTGCCCTGGCACTAGTCTCGCCACCTTTAGCACTTGACGCTTGCGCCGTGTTCAAACATGAGTGGTGGCATAGAGATCTCGACCGGCGCGGCGAGAGCCAACGGAGTGACAAAGGGTGTCTCATCTTTCCCTGCAGAATAATAGAGCGTTAAACACAAGTCAAACAGGAAGAAAAATAAAGGACGAAGTCAAAAGTGTTTACCTAGGGAAAACTTGGCTGCAAGCACATCCAAATTCTCGCGCTTGCCAATAATTTTCTTTCGTGCAGCCTTTTTTGGAGGTGTGCAACGACCTCACCCTTTGGAAGAGCCTTCTTCCTCTTGAAAGCCTCGGGCTGGACTCCACATCAATTGGATCATCCGGATTGGCAACCGGAATCTCCGACACATCTTGAGGCTCCAGTTTTAGTTTCTTCAAACCTACAGGCGCAAGACCCTCCATGGAATCAGAGAATACCACATAGTCATTCCAAGTATCAGGCACAGAACATGTACCTTTTGTTGGGTCCGCCCTGGGTTGCGTTGGCTTTTTAGTTGCCACTAACGCTATGCCCCGCGCGTTTCTTCTTTTTCGAATCTGGGCCAACATCAAATTCTTTAGCGCACCTGCATTACGGCGCAACATAGTAAGTAATTTGAAAATGCAGGCTTACCACTTTCAAGCGCAGGGGCCACCAAATCTGCACTCCGTGGCAACTCAAAGTTCCCAAGGATCTGGGAATGCCATGTGGGTTCCTCCGGACATAGAGGATATTCTCTATCCGCCCCCTCTCTCGTTGAAGGTCGCTATATACAGTGCCAGCCCTGCAAAAGTACGCATAATTTTAGTCCGTGCACAAGGTGAAATAATGAAATAAGGGAACTTACTCTTATCTCCTCATGTAGACCGGTTTTTCCCGGCAGTCAGGTTTCCACAACAGGCTCATACCAGCAGCCACTAGTGCTCTCTCTGGCAACTGAACTGCCAGAATCTCTTTTATATCCTAATACCAGGACTCCTCCCCGATATTGACATTGTTTCAACAGGTATGTCTTCTGACCCCGGAAGTACATCCGCAGCGGTTGAATCATGCCGGCCTTGATATAGAAGAATTTATGTTTCCAGTCGTGATAAGACTTTGGCGGAGAGTGTAGGATCTTCTTGGCTTGTATCCGTGTTGAAATGAATAAAAACCTAACGAACAATGCAGTTGGTAGAACACCCAGAACCGATTAACGGTTCGGTGAATACCCATGGAACGGCACAGGAACTCGAAGTTTTTTATCCTGGCCATACCCATCGGATTAAGTTGAGAGATGTGGAAGCGGTAATAGTCCAGGACATCTAGAAAAAACTTTGTCGCCAGCAACCGAAAGTTGTCGTCGACAAAGAAATCAAAAAATAAGGTAATATAGCCGGCAGGGGCGTCCGCAGAGTTTCCCCCGCAGAGGGGTATCGGGTATCCCACTCCTTGGGGAACCAGAAACCGGCGACTAGCCATTGGAAGTTGCCCGTAGACCACTTTAACACAGGCAGAGAAGTGGAAGCCTCCGTGGCAGCAGCGCTCTCAAGTCCTCGGGTTGCCATCTTGATTCCCAGAAGAAAGAAGAAATAAGAAAGGAGAGGATTTCAGAGAAAGAAGAAGAAGAAGAAGAAGATATGAAGTGTCACTTTTTCCCTAAGCGGATCATCTATATATACCCATCGCATTTAATGCGATGGTGAAGCGTGACAATCCCGCAGACCAGACAGCCAATCCGCGATGGACGCGTGGAGGGCAAGTGGGTAACTGACAGTCACCACGCGCACGTGGCTAGTAGTTTCTTGGTAATTCATTAATGAAAAGGAAGCTGCACTGTTGACAGCATGCTATAGCCGTCAGAGGTCACGTCCGCCTCACCTTATCCTCACCAACTCGCCTTCAACCATCAGCATGACGAAAATTCAAATTCAAAGACCTTATCATGAACAAATGTTTCCCCACACAAAGGTTTTCTTTATTCCTTGCAAATACCTTGTTGAGTTCTTGTCGTTGAAATAAGCGCGCATACATGAGTTCTTATAGTCCAGCACTCCACCTACTTGACAACATGTGCATAGGAGCACCACTGGACTGGGGGGACTTGGAGGGGTATGGTCCCAAAAACCCTGCGCCTACGCAAGGTACCATACTCTCATAGTGATAACAGGTCACTGGAATAACCGTGCACGCTACACGCAACGGTACGCCAACCTTGAATCCAGCAGGTTGCCTAACAAACCATGCGCACCCTGCGCAACGGCAAGTGAAACCTGGAAGGCGCAGGTCCCTGAAGTTGCACTGATTGAACAAACCTCTAATCGCGAATTCCTAAAACCTTGCACAAGGTCAAGACTAAGATGAGAGCAATTCATACTTGGTCTTGAGAACAAAAGGACTTGATCCCTACAAGTTCACGTTGGCCAAAAAGCACTAATAATGTAGCAGAGCTGTGACCCAATAACCGCTCGGCAGGTTATGCCATACCATGTTGCATGATGAACAGTCATGCGGAGGACAAAAAGTATGCACGGATGTACACGTGGCACCAACCAACTCATGCCAGCGACTGTCACACGATCTCTACTAACGGCTGATGTCAGGTCTGACAACAAGGACAACTGCCAGGACACATGGCTCCATTCACCATGCGCCAAGCACCCCTCCTGCCAGAGACCATTAACGGTCATAGCAGAGGAGACAAAATGGATATTCCTGGTTGTCGGTTCCAGGCCCAAGGCCCATCAGCCCATCTCCTACACACCTCTCTTCGGCTATAAAATAAGGATCACACCTCAAGGTAAAAAACATTGTTTTGAGCTCACTTACTAATTATTTGCATTATCTTGTGCAAACCTCGATACTTATTCTCATGCTGGAGTGTGGTCACAGAGAAAACCCTCCCCTTTTCTCTCGTGACGAGACTAACAGTGTTTCTAGTTTTGTAGTGAGCTTGAAGCAAGATCATACCGACGAGCAAATGAGAATAACCATTATGTGAAGAGACTTTGAACCATAACCCAGATATCTCCAGCACCTGTTTGGTCAAGTGTTTCTTCACTTACCCTTAATCTGTTTTTTAGATTGTTTTTTGGAATGCTTTGTTGTGTTCAAATCAAATTTACACCATTTGAGGTTGTGTAGGTCCCGATAAATCGGATCTAATCAATATCACACAAACAAGCTTTGAGAAGTAAGATGAAGATGGAAGAATTCAACTTGCATACAATTGTAATTTGTCTAATAGAAGTGAAAGTGTAATCAACAGTTATCCAACCCTAATACATCATTAACTATATACTAGAGGGTTGGAGCTCCTAAACTCTAATCTTTTAGGCCCAAAGCCTTTCCCCAAGCCCATTACATTAAAACAACCCAAATGCATAAGCCTATTAATGTCTTTACAATCTCCCCCAAGGTTTATTGCATTAGAACTTGCCTTACGCTTTAGGATCATCAATCATGTGCAAACAATCTGTTTTGAATTCAAGTAGCCACTACACTTGTCCAGGATTTAGCACATTCCTCATATTTGTCACTCGCTTGAATCTGATGTGCACCGAGCATCAAAAAATCCTCCTCGTGAAAACTAATTAGATCCAAAGTATCTGCCAGATGAAATGCCTTTTCTTTCGTAACAATGACAGCTTCTGCCGTTCTTGGATCATAGGCCCAATAGCAAAGGTTCTGCAGCACACCTTTCGGGAACTTTGGAGTGGCTGGAATAAACTTGTCCTTGTCGGTTGGTGGCCAGATAACATTTTGAAGCCTTTTGTGAGTATGAGGGTCTCGAACACCTGCACTTTCTTTAGATATGACTATGCGGTCTTCATTGTTGGAAAATTATGTGATACTTCATGTTCAAGCTTAGAGTGAAACTCCCAACCAGGACCTCGTTGGTTCAGATCAGCGTCAGAATAGTGAGCTCTTAACAGACTTTTCAGATCAATCTTGGTCCATGATTCAAATTGTGTCTATTTCGAATAATATTCTCTGTGTCCGCTCTCTCTTATGACCATCCATAATTTTCTGTCGTGATCGTACCTCCAACATTTCACTTCTGATTTGTTTCCAACTTTATCATAATGGCTCGACCCTATTTCCATGACATATTTGTCAGATACTTTTGAAGGATCTTTTGGCTGAAAATTCTCATCGAGTGGATTCACGTCTTGATTCTTATTACGATCATCTTTTGCTGCTGGAACTTACCTTTTGTGGCTGCTTTTTCTTTCTTGATCTTTCAGCAGAAAGGTATGCATTCAGGCCCGCTTCATGTTCTTTATCGGCGGCAACCTTTTCAGCTTCTGTCCGTTCATGATGAGCGACGTTAATAGGGTCATCATCTTTATTCGCAAACTCACTTCCATACTTTTTCTACAACTTTTCCTTCATCTCATAAACCTCTGACATTGGCAGACTCACATCTCCTTGTAGTTGCTCAATGGTTTAGTCCCTGATAGATATCTGATTCTATAAGGAGACTATTTGTGCATTTTTCAGTTCATTTTCTTGCTCTAGCAACACTACTATGCGTTGTAGTTTGCTAGCATCCACAACATCATCCTCATCACTATCCGATTGCTCGATAAATTTCATCCTTTCTGCGGCCATTCTCATCGCTGCCTCTTCATTCTCAGATAAACCAATGCCGGAACTGCCTACCTCATTATGAGAACCACTAGAGCTTTCAGGCTGCAGAGTTGGATCAGGAATAACGCTTGAGCTTGGGGGCTTGGGAAGATTAGAGATATCGGGTGCAAAAATATTCTCCGGTTTATCATCTTCAAATTGTGCTTCGTCAGGAGGAATGATACTAGGTGAAGGGATCCTAGAATCACCCTTTAGGGATGTAAGTAAAGCTTCAAGATTTTCAACATAAATCAAATTTATTTCTCTCTCAGTCTCCTCAACAGTCCTATTCAACCTAAGCAGCTGCTTCTTCTCTCTCTCTCTCTCTCCTTCATAATCAATATCTTCAACAACAGGATCTGGTCGAATCGGTTTTCCTATGACCTGAACATCATGCTCTTCAGCAACGATTGTTTTTACAGGTTTAGGAGCAGCCACAATTTCCTTGAACTTTCCATGTTTAACAAGATCCTATCGACCCACAAACTTGACCTTTGCAGAGTCCCTCTGTTTGCACGCTACTTCGAAGCAACTTAGTCCCAGCAGCTTTAAGTTCAAATGGTTTGTGCCTTTAGCAAGCTCAGGATGCTTCTTGTCGATAATCATCTGTACAAACCTTGGATAAAGTAGGAAAATCTTCTTCTTCGTACTCTCCAACATACTTTTCATGTTATCAAAAATGAAAACCGAAAAGTTATAATCTAAGTCGTGTACTAAAGCGACAAGTGCAGTTGTCTGAGTTTGATTCAATTGATCTTGGCCGCCCTGGTTCTCTGAAATACACTGTAGAAATATGTGACAAGACACCTCCAGTATGGAGGTAATAGCTACTTCAGCACTATTGGATATGCTCCTTCATAGCTCATTCGACGAAGAGCTTTCATCACACTATCCTTATCAAAAGCAGTTAGATTGCGTTCTCTGTCTCCAAATTGCAATGCATCTCGAACATCAGACTCTGAAAATTTAATCTCTTTCTCTCTGATCTTTGTTTCTATGTAGGCACCTCCACCTTTTACTTTAGCAATAATCCAGAAGTCCTGAATCATATCTTCATCTATCACTGGATTCGACTTTAGTGCATGAGTGATCCGGCAGTTGTTTAGTCTAGAAACTAGGGAATCAAATCTCTCTCTGTAGGTCCCCTAGTCCGTATGGATCTTCACAGAATCGTCTATCTAATCTAGAGTGTGGAATCCCCTAGATTAGATTTCACAGAAACAAGAACACGAACATGATTCCTTTCAAACTGTCTTCTATTGATTATCCAACATGAATGTTTACAATCAATTCAAGACTCTCTAGAAATCTCTCAGCCACTCTCTGTAGATTTCTCACACTCCTCTCTGTTCTTCTAACTAACTAACTAAAACCCTAATGCACAACATGTAATATATACTACATACCTGCATGCTAGGCTTTATACTGGGCTAGGCCATTCTCCAAGCCCGTTACAACTCTAAACAAGCTAAACACAAATGCTAAGCCCAAAACAAAATATCCAAAGACTAAACTAGCAAACTATTAAGCTGTTGTCACAAATATGCACCAATAGACTCCCCCTTGACAATAGTTTCATAGTGTAACTTTGTCTTCAAACATCTTGTGCTCTTTTGGTCTTTGGATAGCTTCAGCTACACATAGATTCTAACATCAACAGACTCCCCCTTAGCTGATGCTTCCAATCTCCAAAACTTTCACTCGTTGTAGATTAGCGAACTAGCATTCTCTGGTTAAGCTCATATCACCAAATTTATCTATATCTCCCTTTGCAATGTAGTAGAAGGATCCTACCATGCATCTTCACACATTCTGGACTCCATTCTTGAAATGTACTTTACTTGAATTCTACACTTCATTTTGATAACTGCATCACTCTGTTTAGAAACACAAGCAAGTAACTCGAAAAACCATTAGTTCTTTTCCACATTAAAGATAAACCAATATTTTATCTTATCATGCAAAAACATACAACTTATCAGATCAAACTGGCAGACTTTAAAAACAAATCTTTTTGTATTTTTATATTTTCTGAAAACAAATAACTAACAAAAAAATAAACACTCTATTTTTGTGAGAATCACCGGTAAGAAGATCATATCAACAACATCAAATTGTTTTCACACTATTTGATAATTCTATATGCAATATTCACGACAAACAGTTCAAGACGATTACAAGTATTGTTTATCCACTTAAACAAAATACATGAACATTTCAAGTACCATTACCTAGTGATCTGTTTAGATAATTTATACTGATATACTAGTGTGTCCCACTTCAGGACATACCCCCGCGATCAAGGTATGCACAAAAATTCATCGTAGTAGATGAGTATACCGAAATTCATCCTTTTGAATTACAACGTTAGATAATTGGTGATCAGGTCAGTACTTCCGTACAACAAAGAGACCAAATATCCAACAAGGGTTAGGGAAAATACCAAATTTTGGTACGAATAATGTAATTTGCACATTTGAATGATTCTCTAGGAGAGCTTCTTCAATTTTTGGGATTTGGCATTTTAGATCTTTTAAGATATCCTGGTTGTGCCTAGGTCAGCATATATCTGGATGCAGGAGAAGGACAACCTTGATACCCCGGATGAAATAACGATATAAAGACCTAAAATCTGTATTTTGGCAATCTATCAACGCAAGATTTAAGGTTATAAAACCATACGCCACTGATATGTTACCCACTCATACACAGTTTATTATATTTGTATCACAAAGGTAAGTTGATTATTTCATGGTTTTTGCCTACTGGTACATCATATGATGAAGTTGCCATCACACATAAGCAATTTACTTTTAATTTCAGTGTGACAGTCTAACTTGCTGATGTACTATCATTTCTTCTTTTTCACGCAGTGAAAACTCATTTTTTATTTTTCTATTTGTTTTTTGTTTTTGATTTTTGAAAAGCAGTAAATTATTTACAAACTATTTTTATGGAAAAATGGTTATTCAGGATTCCTCATCCCATTGAGTTCGACTAAATGTTCAAAACGAGCCCTGTCAAATGCTTTTGTGTAAAGATCTGCCAGGTTATCTAGTGTGTCGACTCGATGTAGTTCAATTAATTTCTTTTCAGCACAATCCCGAATAAAATGATGACGAATGTCAATATGTTTTGTGCGACTGTGTTTTACGGGATTGTTGGTGATTGAAATAGTGGCATTATTGTCTATCATAATAGGAGTACGAGTGAAATTCAAACCGTAATCCCGCATCTGCTGGATCCAGAGAACCTGAGAGCAACAGCTACCCGTAGCAATATATTCAGCTTCACACGTCGAGGTAGACATACAAGACTGCTTCTTGCATTGCCACGACACGAGCCTCCCTCCAAAGTCCGAATCAGTAAAAGCAACAAACTTCAAATCACTAGCAGATGGATACCATAACCCAAGTTTAGGTTTCCCCTTCAAGTAACGAAGAATCCGTTTCAGCGCTTTCATGTGAGACTCCTTTGGATTCGCTTGATATCTGGCACAAAGACATACTGCGAACATGATGTCGGGTCTTGAAGCAGTCAAGTACATCAGAGAACCAATCATTGCCTTGTATTGAGTTGGATCAACATCCTCCACACTCTCATGATCTGGACCAAGATTGTGATTCTCACAGATAGGTGTATTGAAAGTAGCGCAATCCTCCATTTTGAAACAAGACAAAATGTTATACACATACTTCATCTAATGTATAAACATCCCATCCTTCTTCTGTTCAACTTGTAAACCCAAAAAGTAGGATAATTCACCCATCGCACTCATCTCAAACTTGCTCTTCATTACCTCTTCGAAGTCATGACACATGTTCTCATCAGATGACCCAAAAATGATGTCATCTACGTATACCTGTACCAGTAGAAAGTCTTCCTTCTTCCTTTTAATGAAAAGTGTACTGTCAATCTATCCTCTTTCGAAACCATGTTTTAACAAATGTGCTGACAGTGTCTCATACCACGCCCTAAGTGCCTGATGCAACCCATACAATGCCTTATCAAGTCGATAGACTCGATCTGGATAGTCTGGATCAGTAAACCCGTCTGGTTGTGAGACATACACCACTTCTTGGACTATCCCGTAAAGAAATGCACTCTTCACGTCAAGTTGGTAAACTCTGAACCCCTTGAATGAAGCAAAAGCTAGGAACAAACGAATTACTTCCAACCTTGCTACTGGTGCAAACACTTCATTGTAATCAATCCCTTCTTGCTGATTGAACCCTTTCACTACCAACCGAGCCTTATTCCGTATCACGATCCCTCGGTCGTCTTTCTTGCACTTGAACATTTAGTGCCTATTTCTTTTTCTCCTTCAGGTAGATCAACTAGCTCCCAAACTTTCAACTTCTTGAACTGAGCTAGTTCCTCTTGCATAGCTTCAACCTAACAATTGTCTTTTTAGAGCCATATGAACATTCTTTGGCTCCTATTGTGCAATAAAGCAGCTATACAAACATTCATGAATCAACCCAGTCTTCGGAATCGATGTAAACAAACGGGAACCTTCGAGCACACCTCTTCTTGTCTGAACACCTGCAGCAGCATCACCAATGATGTTTTCAACTAGATGATCTTTGTTTACACGTGTGGTAGCAATGGTGTCAACAACCAGATTATCTCCCAGATTAGATCCAACCTCCCCCTGAATATTAGCAAATGATTAGTGAAGTCCTCCCCCTGAATAGGTTCAGACTCACTATCACTGGAGTCCTCTAGAGCTACACTGGAAGAAGTTTCTGAAGCATCTGTCATCGATATACTCGATCTAGGCATGAAATCACACTCTCCATCTTCACTGATCACAGTATGGATCACTTGAGATTCATCTGCATTGGAAAAATCAGGAATATTAAATGATTTAAAAACATTGTCATAATCATATAATATAGGAGGACCACTCGTTGATTGTTGAGGTGAATAACTAGTGATTTCAATGTTAAACACCACCTCAATTTTACCAGTTTTTAGATTAAAAACCCTTTTATTTGGTGTTCCAGGCATATAGCCTAGAAAGTAACCCTCATCAGCTACTTCACCGAATTTTTGCTTATCTTTGTTTCGCACAATGGTGCAGGGTAATCCGAATGGTTCAAAGCCTTTTAAGTTTGGTTTTCAGTTAAACAATGACATGCATTTAACCGTCAAAACTTTGTTCAGGACATAACAAGCTGTGTTCACAGCTTCTCCCCAGAAAAGAACTGGAAGCTTTGAATCAGATAACATAGTCCTTGCGGCTTCAATCAACACCTGTTCTTCCTCTCAGTGACTCCATTCTGTTGAGGTGTATAAGGAGCAGAATATTGATGTTCAATTCCCTTGCGAAGACAATAGAGATCCAGAATCAGATTCTTGAACTCCGTGCCATTATCACTCTTATCCTCTTGATCCGTGCATCATGGACATTTTCCAATTTTGTAAAAAGATCTATCAGCATCTCCGGTGTCTCATCTTTTGTACCTAAAAAGAAAACCCATGAATATCGTGAATAATCATCTGTGACAACTAAACAATAGTACTTTCCACCTATGTTCCTTACGTTCACTAGACCGAATAGATCCATATGAAGTAATTCATAAGGGGCATCTATGGAATTTACTGTTTTAGACTTGTGAGCTTTCTTATGTTCCACGTGAAACATCTGCACTGGCACCCCTTCCACTAAACCATTTTTAATAATATAGTTTATTTTTCGGTAGTGGATGTGGGCCATGCGTCTGTGCCACAACAATTACTCAGCCTCAGATGCTTTTGATAGTAAACACGCCACCACAGTGGAAGAATCCTTTGCACCCATGTCCATGACATAAGTGTCATTTCTCCTTGGTGCTCTCATCACTATGCAGTCATCCGGTATCACCAAACCAGGTTTCAACACCAAAGCTTAAGACTTTGTAAAGTGGACCGAGTGACCCTTGTCGCAGACTTAAGACACGCTCATCAGATTGTGCTTCAGCTGCTCAACATAGTTCACTTTGTCCAGTGTGATCTTCCCGTTGGTCACTTTTCCTCGACCGGTAATGTGCCCTCCTTTAGCACCTGCAAAAATTCACATATCCACCATCTATATTCTCAAACTCTGTCAACAGCCTCGCATCCCCCGTCATGTGCCTGGAGCAGCCACTATCAACATACCACAAGTTGATAATCCTCTTTAGCAGCTCCTGCACAACCAATAAAATTAGTTAGATTGGGGGACCCAAGCCTTAATGGTCTTGGGTCTTCCAGATTCATCAATCATAGGAACATCCATCCAGTATCCATCACTCCTAACAGGAGTCTTGGATCTTAGACCTGTTGATGGAAATAGTTTTTGATTTCCACTAGGTTTGTGGTCCTGAGGTTTCCTAACCATGTTTGGACTTTGCGACCTTTGGAAATTATGATTTTGGTTCCATGAATTTTGATGATGATAATTTCTAAAGACATCGTTATAAAAATTTCGACTACCAACATTCTGGTATCGAGTTTGATATTGACCTTGACTTCTGAAATTATTTGATTGACCGTTAAAGTTATTCATTCTTGGTGAACTACAGCTAGGTCTTTCATATCTGCCCGATGTAGATGCAAGCTGAAATCTTTGTTGATTTCTTTGAAAACGAGGAACTTGGTGAGTTCCTTTTTCAGCCTTATCTACACTCACAACAACACTCTGTTGCCTGGTAGCAGATATCTTTGGTGAGTGAACCTTCTTCTCACCATCACCACATTTTGCTGGTGATTTTTCTCTTTGTCTCTCGCTTACCTATGCTTCACTTTTTTGTTAGGACAGCAGCTAGCTACATGTCCCTTTTCGTGACATTTGAAACATGATTTTCTAGCCGAAGACTTCTTAATGGAAGCCTCTTCTTAGATTCCATAGTGATGATGATGATGACGACGATGCCTTCAAAGGATCTTGTTTAGTTTGCTTAACTTCTGATTTTTCTTTTTTTTATTTTTAGCAAACTGCACATTAGACTCTTTAGTAATAATAGGGACCACTTCATTAATGTCACTCCCTTGAACAAAATCAACCTTTTTAATAAAAACTTGCTTTTGATTTTTAGGGTGTGTATTCTTTGTTTTCAAAACGGTGTCTCTATTATTATCCTTCTTGGCATTCTCAGAACCATCAACATTCTCTGATGTGGAACTACCAGGTGTAGTTGACACAAAGTCTGTAAGCTCTTCTTCATCTGGCAAGAAAGAATAGCCATGACCAAGAGGTGGTGGAACTTCATTCAAACCTTTGAATCCCACACATGTCTTGTCATTACTCTTCTTCAAGCCATTCATCATGTGTTTCATGACAAAAGATGAATCTCTGAATAGATTTAATTTCTTTTCAAGTTCACAAATTTTAAGTTGCGCTTCAAACAACTCTTTGCATTTTTCAGAAATTTCTTTTGTTTTCTCACTCATCGTATCATGAGCTAAATCAATAACGTAAAGTTTTTCGTTAAGCTTACAGGTTAGAATATTGATTTCTTCTTCATAATCTTTAATTTTCTTCAAGTATAATAACTCATTTCGTTTTACGAAAAAGTTTGATTCTTTTAGGTTTGAGAGCTCATTTACCAGACTTTAGTTTTGATTGGTTAACCTGTCAACCTCACTTTGCAGTTCGCAACACTTCAAACAAACAGAACTACCGGAGTTAGAACATACCTCGCCTGTTGATTTGCTTAGATCAGCCATGAAAGCATCAAACTCAGCAGTCATCTTCTTCTCTGTAGCATTCTGTTCTCCATCAGCTTTCTCAGTTACCTACTTTTGCTCTCCTTCAGCATCAGCTTTCACTTCTTCATCAGCAACTGGAGCTATCTCAGCCATGAACGCCTGTGAGGCATTGTTATCACTCTCCAGATGAACACTCCAATCATAAGAACCCTCTCTAGCAGTAGAAATCAGGGCCTTTGATCCAGTGTTGTTTGACCCATTCATGTTGCTTAAACCATGAACAGGAGAATCTTGAAAGGATGAACTAGAAAGAGATTCAGACTTAGGACTTTGACACCCTCTAGCGAAATGTCCGTAGTTGTGACAATTGTAACACTTCACTTTCGACTTGTCAAAGCCCACACTCTTTCCAACGAACTTCCTGCCCGTTCTGTTCATGAACCTCTTCACCCTTCTAGAGATCATGGCCATCTGCCATTGCAAATCCATCTCCTCTAAGTCATCAGGGTTGATCTGATCATAATCTGCATCAAACGTAGCAGGATCAGATATTTTTCCCTAAATGTAGTTCTCGTAGGAAGCAACAAAAGAAGCAAGCAATGCCAGATGATCTTCAGCACTTTTGACACTCAGAGGCATAGACCTATTACTGCTGTTATTATTACTTGATTGTTGTCTCTTAGCCCCTGTCAAGCCTCCTGAAGCAGCAACAAAACATACTCCACCCTCAGCATTTGAAAAGATAGGGTTATATCACAAAATAAAAACTTCATCGATGACAATATTAAAACCTACACAGAACTTCTCATAACCGCCTGACAATGCTTTTGATCCTCTGACAAGAATACTTATATATAGAAGTACCAATGGCGTATCCACCATATTTTTGTCAAATTTTCATTGGCTTTGTCAGTAAGTTATAATTAGTTCCATGTGACTCCACAAAACAACCATAACAGCCAAAGCTTGAATCTCGAAGAATACATGACTGAATGATGACAGAATCTCTCTCGTTTGTAATGATGAAGGGGCCAGTCTATGTGAAAGTGAGACACAACCCAACTTCTTTAAATGATGAGATCGAGATACGTCGAGATGTATGATGATATGAAAAAAAAATCAATGGGTAAAGGTATAAAACAAAACCGTAATATCAATTTGCATTATAATTCTTGGATACATAAATTCCCAATTTATAACTAGGATACGTAAAGATTGAGATAACATAAAGAAAACATTAAAACTAGACGGTTGGAGTTGAGTCTTGATTATTGGTGAGGGAAGGCTAGTTGAGAGGTTCGTTTGGGCCGTTATTATCTTCAACAGGATTAGCGTTGATGTTGTAAGCTCTTCCTCTTGCTGGTGGTGGAGCTGGGTTTGCTTGATTTGCTTGGTTAACTGGGTTTGCTTGAGCTTGGGCGTTTATGATGTTAACCAATCGAGGGCACGTGTTTCTAAAATGGGTAGGGTCGCCACAATTAAAACAAGCTTGAACATATGCAAACATGGGGTATTGGGGTTGTTGATATGTTTGGATCATGTTTTGAGTAGGGGGTGAAGCTTGGTTTTAAGAGGCGCGACAAGTCTTGCTCAAATGACCATAGCGCCCACAATTAGCACATAGTCGACAAGGTAAGGTAGATGGATGGTGATAAAAACAGGTGTTGCATTGAGGGTGAGGTCCAATGTAAGGTTTCTTATTTGGGTAAGTTTGGGTGCTACTTGAGTGATTGGGATAGCTTGAAGGGGTACGGCTTGTGGAGCTGGTTGATTGCCTTGGGTGACAGCGAAATTTTGCCCATCTCGTTTTCTCTTAGGAGTGGGTTGAGAAGAGGATTCGATCTGGGTTGGGTTTGAGGTTTCGGTTGATGCTTTATCCTTCTTCTTCTCCTTCACGAAGTCTTTATTCCGTATGCGGTTTTCAGTGAGCTCTGTAGCTAACTCCATTGCTGCTTCCAAAGTTACAGGTGTGGTACTTATTACAGGGTCTTGAATTTTTTAAGGAAGACCTCGAATGTAGTGCTCGATTAAACGGTAGAGGGGAGTGAACAAGTTGGGGACCATCTGATTCAACTCAAGGAATCTCTTGTTGTATGTGGTGTGGTCGCCCTCCTTTTGTTTCAAAGAGTAGAACTCATCTTCTAGTTTATTGATTTCGCTTCTTGGACAGAAACGTCTTGTCATGATTTCCCTCAACTCTTCCCAAGTCAAAGTCATAGCATTTTCAGCACCTCGCTTGGCCTTCTCTGTATTCCACCATGTAAGTGCTACTCCAAACAAACGACCGGTAGCATATCGCACCTTGCGATCATCGGGGCAGTCGCAATTGAGAAAAGTGTTTTCCATATCTTGGAACCATATCTTGGACCTCACCCTCGATGCAACAACTGTTTTTATCACCATCCCCATACTCTACCTTGTCGTCTATGTGCAACTTGTGGACGCTATGGTCATTTGAGCAATGTTTGTCGCACCTTTCAAGACCAAACCTTTTCCCCTACTCAAAACATGGCCCAAACTTATCACCAACCCCAATACCCCATGTTCCCATATGCGCGAGCCTGTTTCAATTGTGGCGACCCTACCCACCTTAGAAACACATGCCCTCAATTGGTTAACGTTATCAACACTCAAGCCCAATCAAACCCAGTTAACCAAGTAAACCAAGAAAACCCAACCACTATGCCACCAACAAGAGGAAGAGTCTTCAATATCAACGCCAATCCTGTCGAAGATAATGACGGCCCAGATGAAGATACTCAGCTAGTCCTCTTCGCCGAAGATCCAGATTCAACTCCTATTGTTTAGTCTTGTGTTTTTTTTTATCACATGTGTAGACTGTTAGAGAAATTATTGGATATTATATATTATATATTGTTTTCAGTATATGCTTTTGCCGAGGCCGTAGCTCCCCATCCATCGAGGTTGAGTTTGATCCCCATTTTATTATGGGTTGATCAGGGCGTGCCCGCACGATCGGCTCCGTTTGTTTGAGCCTTGATCGGTTATTTCATTTTACATTTCAATACATGCAATACGCTCGGCTCCGTTTGATTGAGCCTTGAGCGCACATTTCAATTTACATTTCCAAGTTCATGCAATACGTTCGGCTCCGTTTGATTGAGCCTTGAGCGTACAGACAATTTCATTATCAGTATCTTATGGTTGTGGTGTTTGTAGTAGAGTCGCATCGAACTAACCATAACTTTCGGATAAAGTCAACGAAAATTTGACAAGGGTATGGTGGATACGCCGATGGTACTTCCTATATATAAGTATTCTTGTCAAATGATCGGAGGCATTATCAGGCGGTTATGAGAGGTTCCATGCATAGGCTGATTGTGTGATGGTTGTTTAAATTAAGTTGTTCAATTTCAGTATATTCAATACGTTCGGCTCTGTTTGATTGAGCCTTGAGCGCACATACAATTTCATTCAATACGTTCGGCTCCGTTTGATTGAGCCTTGAGCGCACATACAATTTCATTCAATACGTTCGGCTCTGTTTGATTGAGCCTTGAGCGCACATACAATTTCATTATCAGTATTTTGTGGTTGTTGTGTTTGTTGTAGAGTCGCATAGGACTAATCATAACTTACGGATAAAGTCAATGAAAATTTGACAAGGATATGGTGGATACGCCGCTGGTACTTCCTATATATAAGTATTCTTGTCAAATGATCGGAGGCATTATCAGGCGGTTATGAGAGGTTCCATGCATAGGCTGTTTGTGTGGTTAAGTTATTCATATTCAGTACATGCAATACGCTCGGCTCCGTTTGATTGAGCCTTGAGCACACAATTTCAATTTCAGTACATTCAATACGTTCGGCTCCGTTTGATTGAGCCTTGAGCGCACATCCATTTCATTTTCAGTACATGCAATACGATCGACTCCGTTCGATTGAGCCTTGATCGCACAGATATATTTCATTTCAGTAATTTATGTTTGTTGTATTGATTGTAGAGTTATAGGACTAATCATAATTCACTGATAAAACCAATGAAAATTGACAAGAATATGGTGGATACGCCGCTGGTACTTCCTATATATAAGTATTCTTGTCAAAGGATCAGAGGCATTATCGGACGGTTATGAGAAGTTCTATGTAGGATTTATTAGTTTCTTGGTAACCAATCATAACTTGTGGATAAAACTAATGAAAATTTGGCAAGAATATGGTGGATACGCCGCTGGTACTTCCTATATATAAGTATTCTTGCCAAAGGATCAGAGGCATTATCAGGCGGTTATGAGAAGTTCCATGTAGGATTTAGTATTGCCTTGGTTGGAATTTGTGTTACATTGATATCATCATGTTATTTAAAGAGATTGGATTGTGTTCCATTTCTACATAAACTAACCTCTCCGTCATAACAAACGAGAGAGGAACTTCCATCATTCAAACATATATGCTATTAGAATGTGGATTCAAATATTTGCTGTTGTGTTTATTCATGTTCAAATATTCGCTGATGTGTCTATTCATGTTCGAATATTTGTTGTTGTGTTTATTCATGTTCAAATATTTGCTGATGTGTTCATTCATGTTTGAATATTAGCTGTTGTGCTTACTCATGTTCAAATATCAGCTGTTGTGTTTTTATTTATGTTCCATGTAGATTGTAGTGTTAGAAGTTTTGCCTTAGGATATAACCATATTTTCCCAAACGTACCTAAACTCTTATGCATGATATCATTTTTAGCGAATCATTCCTGTTTATCAATATTCATACAGTAGGCAACAAAAAGCGATTCCTGAATAGGGTACTTAACCCTTACAAGGAACGTTACCGCCTCGAACAAAAACTTAAGCCTTTATTTTGCTAAGCATACAACTGTCAAACAAAACATCATCATTCTTTTTGTCAAATATATCACAATTTAAATTTCGGGACGAAATTTCTAAAAAAGCAGGGGATACTGTAACATCCGTCAAAAACGGATTTACCAAACCCGCTCCGTTTATCAACCGAACAGTCAGTCAAAATTTTCCTTGCGAATTAAATGCCCAAAATATTTTTAAACGATCCGTAATCAATTATTATACAAGAATATATAATTAGTTTTTGAAAAACTGTCAAAAATCGCAAAATAAAAATGATTTGCATCTGCCGGGTTTCGAACCCGGGTCTGTACCGAATCAGTTCAACACTTAACACATAACACTGAACCACTGCGCCAACTACTTTGTTTGTGATATAATAGAATCATTTAATTGATAAAGTGTCGTTACGAATTCAAAATCGGCGCCCAAACGATTCAGTCGTCGGAATCCCGGAAATCCCGCGAATCTTAACTACAATTTACGTTATAACGTAAACCATTAACCAGATATCGGTTATAACCGATGTTTGAAGTCCGCGACCAAAATCAAAACCGCCGGAAAATTTAAATAACGAACACAGTCCGAAATCAGACCAAGTACATTTCGATTATTCCCTATAAATTCACCCTCAACCGACGACAAACCTTTTCGCTCAAAACCACACTCTTTCTCGGCGAAAACTCCCTCGCCGGAACTTTTCTGTTCGTCGCCGGAAAACCGATTTCATTATTTCTGAACCTCACTGAGCCCCTGAAGCTTATACCGGAGATACCCTTACCTTTTCCAAACTTTCCGGAGACTCGCTGCTGCAAGACACCTGACGCCGGAGGTGAATTCTGTCGCCGGAGTTCTGCCGGAAAACAGAGGATCCAGTCGGTATATTTCTCCGCTCAGTTCCTTTTCCTTTTCACTTTTATCTTACCTTAATCGACTGTAAAACACTAATAAAACTGATAAAAATCACGAACCAGTCAGACTTCATCTCTGGTTATTTTTCAGTGAAGAAGACGATGCACTTTCGTATCTTATAAGTTTAATTAAAATCATGATATTAATCGGGTTAGACACACAGTCCAGCGGTGGACTGTGTGCACATAAAACGTTAATCATGCAAAGGTCTCGAGTTCGATTCCCGTCTCACACACGCTGCCTTAATAAAATCCATTTTTTTTGTTTACTGAACCGGATCGCCTTAGATATATGTTAAGTATATTAATAACTGGAATAATAACCAAGTTAGACACACAGTCCAGCGGTGGACTGTGTGTTTGTTTATATCGCTGGTCACGAGTTCGAGTCCGGTCTTCAGCACCGACTCGGACAATTATCTCCTCTTTTTAATTAAGGCAGAAAAGGAAATAAATAATTAGTATTTAAGTATAATAAAAATCAAGTTATATAACATGTTGAACACACAGTCCAGCGGTGGACTGTGTGTTAGATTAAACCACAGGTCCCGGGTTCGAGACCTGTGGAGTGCAAGTCCGGTTCGCTCAAAACTATTTTTAAAATAAAATGATTTTCAGTTTAACTAATTAGTATATATATATAATTAAAATCAGTTATATAACGGGTTAGACACGTAGCTCAGTTGGTAGAGCTGCGTGCACGCGTACGAGAGGTCTCGGGTTCGAGCCTCACTCAGCGCACAATAATCTGCCATCGAACCGGTCAACGGTCAGGTCAACGGTCAAAGGGTCAGTCAACGGTCAGAAAAAAATAAAATATTTTTATTATTTTTATTTAATTATTTTAATTAAAAATCAATTATAAATACTTAAAAATAACATTTTTAAGATTTGAAAATAGCCTCAAACTCACAAAAATGCACCCAACCATCCTACTAAAATAGTTTAATAAAATCCGTTTACTTACCAAACCATAATGCAATTTATCTAGGTTAAATCTCACTCGTGGTTAAAACCACTTCGCGTGCATTCAACGTCATCAACCGAACGCACCCACTGTGAGTGAATCTTACAATTCCCTCTTTTAAATTACACGTTTTGGGGTGTGTCATGTGTTATGAAATTAATTAATTTATTTATTTAAACTTGTGCCATACCACATCATGACTTAAATTTAGATTGTTTTTATTGTTGTGATTTACTTATTGCCATTTGTCAAGTCATATGAAATTAATACATTAAGCCCATCAGTTCCTCGTGGGAGACGAGTAGAACATCGCGTGCTTCATACCAATTTCATTATTGTTCATGTGTGTATCATTGAGTTTATATTGTTTGTAGTTGTGTTATTCATTTTATCATGTTTATGCAATTCATTCATCAGGCCCCTCAGTTCCTCGTGAGAGACGAGTTGAGCATCGCGTGCCTTTAATTGTTCCATTATTGTTCATGAGTGTTTTCATTTAACATCTTATGATTATTGATCAAGTTACATCTAATTTTACTCATGTTTGGTTGTGCACATATTTCATAATCAATTTAAATAAATTGTTCAAATGTTTTCCATAGGATTCACTCGCCAACATTATGTTGATCCAAAAACCTTTTTACACATGATACAGGTGAACAGGTTGAAGCAAGGAAAACATAGGATATGCCTTAGAAGAGAACAAAGAAGTTTAGATTGTAGTTAGATCATGTTGTAGCAATCATTGTAAATTTCCATTTAAATTGTATTAATGAATATGAAACGTTTAATAAATGTCATGAGCTTTGATGATAACCCAATCATGCCCCGATCACCTTATCCGCTGCGGGTCGGGGTGTGACAGATTGGTATCAGAGCCATGACTATAGGGATATAGGATAGGTTATTAGACCCTTAGAGCCTATACTATAGTCTGCCTAAATTTTAAATTGAATAGGTGGTTACATACAAACTTGTGATATTTATTTGTTTCATATTTGTTTACATTTCAGTCAAACATACATGCTTATATACATATTCATTATACATATATACATATTCATTATACACATATCGATATTCATGAATTCAATTTATTTTCATATTCTCATTATCCAAAGATTTTGTGAAATTTTCAAATCTCATCAAAGTAAGTTCTGCGACGGGCATGTAGTAACTGGAAGGGTACGAGTACCGGTAGTCGGAACGTCCTGTCTAGGCTGGCATTCGTATAAATCCAATATAACGGACCAGTTTGCCTACCTGGGGACCAACGATGAGAGTACGAAGGACCTATTAGGCCAAAGCATGCCACACCAAACGTCGTTCGAACTAACCCTACTTTGAGGTGTCACCGTGTCTACACCTGGACACATTCCGAACATCACACGTTGTATACATATTTCTCGATTTTCTCTGGGTTTTTGTGTACGCAACCAGGCAGAAACCGTGCGAACCATATGAAAAACCGGTATTCATGGGGGTCCACATGATTACACAGGTAAAGTATGGCGGCATGACGGGCCTAACAGCGAGCAAAGCCCAAGACATCCTATGGAGGTAGTATTTTTGTATAATTATTTTATGAATGTTCATTCTTGAATGCGACCCGTGATCCCAAAAGCATCCAACTCATACTCTTGTCATGTATTCATTGTAGATGTCTTCTAACCTCGCCCGTAGGAAGATGAGAGCAAGAAAAGCCCGCGAACGCATGGCTACCTTAATCGCTCAACAAATGGCTGCCGTAATACCCAACATTGTAATCCAAGTTCAACAAGCACTTACCGTTAATCCTGTCAATCAAGCAAAACAAAACATTTTCAACTCTCCCCCAAATACCACTAAATGCACCTACAAGCATTTCAAATCATGCGACCCTCCGAAATACAAAGGGACTGAAGGCGTCACCGCTCTCCTCCATTGGTTTGAAGAAATGGAGAACACATTTCTAAATTGCGATTGCCCTGACGATCGCAAAGTGCGATATGCTACCGGTCGATTATATGGGATAGCACTTACTTGGTGGAACACAGAGAAGGCAAAACGAGGTGTTGAAGATGCTATGACCCTAACTTGGAACGAATTGAAGGAAATCATGACCAGACGATTTTGCCCAAGGAGCGAAATCAAGAAGTTAGAAGATGAATTTTACTCATTGAAGCAAATGGAAGGAGACCACACCACCTACAACAAAAGGTTCCTCGAATTACATCAAATGGTTCCCAACATGTTTACTCCCCTCTACCGTTTGATCGAGCACTACATTCGTGGTCTTCCGTCAAAGATTCAAGACCCTGTGATAAGTACCAAGCCTGCAACTTTGGAAGCAGCAATGGAGCTAGCAACAGAGCTCACCGAAAACCGAATCCGAAGCAAAGACTTCAAGGAGGAGAAGAAGAAGGATAAAGAATCGACTGAAACCTCCGACTCCACTCAAACCGAATCCCCTTCTCAACTCAATCCTAAGAGAAGAAGAGTTGGACGACTTTTCGCTGCTACTCAACGAAATAAACCAGTTTTTCATGCCATACCCATCCGAGCTATCCCAATCACCCAAGTGGCACCCAACTCAGCTTACCCAAATAAGAAACCATATCTTGGACCTCACCCTCGATGCAACAACTGTTTTTATCACCATCCCCATACTCTACCTTGTCGTCTATGTGCAACTTGTGGACGCTATGGTCATTTGAGCAATGTTTGTCGCACCTTTCAAGACCAAACCTTTTCCCCTACTCAAAACATGGCCCAAACTTATCACCAACCCCAATACCCCATGTTCCCATATGCGCGAGCCTGTTTCAATTGTGGCGACCCTACCCACCTTAGAAACACATGCCCTCAATTGGTTAACGTTATCAACACTCAAGCCCAATCAAACCCAGTTAACCAAGTAAACCAAGAAAACCCAACCACTATGCCACCAACAGGAGGAAGAGTCTTCAATATCAACGCCAATCCTGTCGAAGATAATGACGGCCCAGATGAAGATACTCAGCTAGTCCTCTTCGCCGAAGATCCAGATTCAACTCCTATTGTTTAGTCTTGTGTTTTTTTTTATCACATGTGTAGACTGTTAGAGAAATTATTGGATATTATATATTATATATTGTTTTCAGTATATGCTTTTGCCGAGGCCGTAGCTCCCCATCCATCGAGGTTGAGTTTGATCCCCATTTTATTATGGGTTGATCAGGGCGTGCCCGCACGATCGGCTCCGTTTGTTTGAGCCTTGATCGGTTATTTCATTTTACATTTCAATACATGCAATACGCTCGGCTCCGTTTGATTGAGCCTTGAGCGCACATTTCAATTTACATTTCCAAGTTCATGCAATACGTTCGGCTCCGTTTGATTGAGCCTTGAGCGTACAGACAATTTCATTATCAGTATCTTATGGTTGTGGTGTTTGTAGTAGAGTCGCATCGAACTAACCATAACTTTCGGATAAAGTCAACGAAAATTTGACAAGGGTATGGTGGATACGCCGATGGTACTTCCTATATATAAGTATTCTTGTCAAATGATCGGAGGCATTATCAGGCGGTTATGAGAGGTTCCATGCATAGGCTGATTGTGTGATGGTTGTTTAAATTAAGTTGTTCAATTTCAGTATATTCAATACGTTCGGCTCCGTTTGATTGAGCCTTGAGCGCACATACAATTTCATTCAATACGTTCGGCTCCGTTTGATTGAGCCTTGAGCGCACATACAATTTCATTATCAGTATTTTGTGGTTGTTGTGTTTGTTGTAGAGTCGCATAGGACTAATCATAACTTACGGATAAAGTCAATGAAAATTTGACAAGGATATGGTGGATACGCCGCTGGTACTTCCTATATATAAGTATTCTTGTCAAATGATCGGAGGCATTATCAGGCGGTTATGAGAGGTTCCATGCATAGGCTGTTTGTGTGGTTAAGTTATTCATATTCAGTACATGCAATACGCTCGGCTCCGTTTGATTGAGCCTTGAGCACACAATTTCAATTTCAGTACATTCAATACGTTCGGCTCCGTTTGATTGAGCCTTGAGCGCACATCCATTTCATTTTCAGTACATGCAATACGATCGACTCCGTTCGATTGAGCCTTGATCGCACAGATATATTTCATTTCAGTAATTTATGTTTGTTGTATTGATTGTAGAGTTATAGGACTAATCATAATTCACTGATAAAACCAATGAAAATTTGACAAGAATATGGTGGATACGCCGCTGGTACTTCCTATATATAAGTATTCTTGTCAAAGGATCAGAGGCATTATCGGACGGTTATGAGAAGTTCTATGTAGGATTTATTAGTTTCTTGGTAACCAATCATAACTTGTGGATAAAACTAATGAAAATTTGGCAAGAATATGGTGGATACGCCGCTGGTACTTCCTATATATAAGTATTCTTGCCAAAGGATCAGAGGCATTATCAGGCGGTTATGAGAAGTTCCATGTAGGATTTAGTATTGCCTTGGTTGGAATTTGTGTTACATTGATATCATCATGTTATTTAAAGAGATTGGATTGTGTTCCATTTCTACATAAACTAACCTCTCCGTCATAACAAACGAGAGAGGAACTTCCATCATTCAAACATATATGCTATTAGAATGTGGATTCAAATATTTGCTGTTGTGTTTATTCATGTTCAAATATTCGCTGATGTGTCTATTCATGTTCGAATATTTGCTGTTGTGTTTATTCATGTTCAAATATTTGCTGATGTGTTCATTCATGTTTGAATATTAGCTGTTGTGCTTACTCATGTTCAAATATCAGCTGTTGTGTTTTTATTTATGTTCCATGTAGATTGTAGTGTTAGAAGTTTTGCCTTAGGATATAACCATATTTTCCCAAACGTACCTAAACTCTTATGCATGATATCATTTTTAGCGAATCATTCCTGTTTATCAATATTCATACAGTAGGCAACAAAAAGCGATTCCTGAATAGGGTACTTAACCCTTACAAGGAACGTTACCGCCTCGAACAAAAACTTAAGCCTTTATTTTGCTAAGCATACAACTGTCAAACAAAACATCATCATTCTTTTTGTCAAATATATCACAATTTAAATTTCGGGACGAAATTTCTAAAAAAGCAGGGGATACTGTAACATCCGTCAAAAACGGATTTACCAAACCCGCTCCGTTTATCAACCGAACAGTCAGTCAAAATTTTCCTTGCGAATTAAATGCCCAAAATATTTTAAACGATCCGTAATCAATTATTATACAAGAATATATAATTAGTTTTTGAAAAACTGTCAAAAATCGCAAAATAAAAATGATTTGCATCTGCCGGGTTTCGAACCCGGGTCTGTACCGAATCAGTTCAACACTTAACACATAACACTGAACCACTGCGCCAACTACTTTGTTTGTGATATAATAGAATCATTTAATTGATAAAGTGTCGTTACGAATTCAAAATCGGCGCCCAAACGATTCAGTCGTCGGAATCCCGGAAATCCCGCGAATCTTAACTACAATTTACGTTATAACGTAAACCATTAACCAGATATCGGTTATAACCGATGTTTGAAGTCCGCGACCAAAATCAAAACCGCCGGAAAATTTAAATAACGAACACAGTCCGAAATCAGACCAAATACATTTCGATTATTCCCTATAAATTCAACCTCAACCGACGACAAACCTTTTCGCTCAAAACCACACTCTTTCTCGGCGAAAACTCCCTCGCCGGAACTTTTCTGTTCGTCGCCGGAAAACCGATTTCATTATTTCTGAACCTCACTGAGCCCCTGAATCTTATACCGGAGATACCCTTACCTTTTCCAAACTTTCCGGAGACTCGCTGCTGCAAGACACCTGACGCCGGAGGTGAATTCTGTCGCCGGAGTTCTGCCGGAAAACAGAGGATCCAGTCGGTATATTTCTCCGCTCAGTTCCTTTTCCTTTTCACTTTTATCTTACCTTAATCGACTGTAAAACACTAATAAAACTGATAAAAATCTCGAACCAGTCAGACTTCATCTCTGGTTATTTTTCAGTGAAGAAGACGATGCACTTTCGTATCTTATAAGTTTAATTAAAATCATGATATTAATCGGGTTAGACACACAGTCCAGCGGTGGACTGTGTGCACATAAAACGTTAATCATGCAAAGGTCTCGAGTTCGATTCCCGTCTCACACACGCTGCCTTAATAAAATCCATTTTTTTTGTTTACTGAACCGGATCGCCTTAGATATATGTTAAGTATATTAATAACTGGAATAATAACCAAGTTAGACACACAGTCCAGCGGTGGACTGTGTGTTTGTTTATATCGCTGGTCACGAGTTCGAGTCCGGTCTTCAGCACCGACTCGGACAATTATCTCCTCTTTTTAATTAAGGCAGAAAAGGAAATAAATAATTAGTATTTAAGTATAATAAAAATCAAGTTATATAACATGTTGAACACACAGTCCAGCGGTGGACTGTGTGTTAGATTAAACCACAGGTCCCGGGTTCGAGACCTGTGGAGTGCAAGTCCGGTTCGCTCAAAACTATTTTTAAAATAAAATGATTTTCAGTTTAACTAATTAGTATATATATATAATTAAAATCAGTTATATAACGGGTTAGACACGTAGCTCAGTTGGTAGAGCTGCGTGCACGCGTACGAGAGGTCTCGGGTTCGAGCCTCACTCAGCGCACAATAATCTGCCATCGAACCGGTCAACGGTCAGGTCAACGGTCAAAGGGTCAGTCAACGGTCAGAAAAAAATAAAATATTTTTATTATTTTTATTTAATTATTTTAATTAAAAATCAATTATAAATACTTAAAAATAACATTTTTAAGATTTGAAAATAGCCTCAAACTCACAAAAATGCACCCAACCATCCTACTAAAATAGTTTAATAAAATCCGTTTACTTACCAAACCATAATGCAATTTATCTAGGTTAAATCTCACTCGTGGTTAAAACCACTTCGCGTGCATTCAACGTCATCAACCGAACGCACCCACTGTGAGTGAATCTTACAATTCCCCCTTTTAAATTACACGTTTTGGGGTGTGTCATGTGTTATGAAATTAATTAATTTATTTATTTAAACTTGTGCCATACCACATCATGACTTAAATTTAGATTGTTTTTATTGTTGTGATTTACTTATTGCCATTTGTCAAGTCATGTGAAATTAATACATTAAGCCCATCAGTTCCTCGTGGGAGACGAGTAGAACATCGCGTGCTTCATACCAATTTCATTATTGTTCATGTGTGTATCATTGAGTTTATATTGTTTGTAGTTGTGTTATTCATTTTATCATGTTTATGCAATTCATTCATCAGGCCCCTCAGTTCCTCGTGAGAGACGAGTTGAGCATCGCGTGCCTTTAATTGTTCCATTATTGTTCATGAGTGTTTTCATTTAACATCTTATGATTATTGATCAAGTTACATCTAATTTTACTCATGTTTGGTTGTGCACATATTTCATAATCAATTTAAATAAATTGTTCAAATGTTTTCCATAGGATTCACTCGCCAACATTATGTTGATCCAAAAACCTTTTTACACATGATACAGGTGAACAGGTTGAAGCAAGGAAAACATAGGATATGCCTTAGAAGAGAACAAAGAAGTTTAGATTGTAGTTAGATCATGTTGTAGCAATCATTGTAAATTTCCATTTAAATTGTATTAATGAATATGAAACGTTTAATAAATGTCATGAGCTTTGATGATAACCCAATCATGCCCCGATCACCTTATCCGCTGCAGGTCGGGGTGTGACACAAGGAATGCCACAAAATCTTGAATAAAGGAAATATGATGATGATTTGAACATGTGAACATTGAAATATGCGTGATGAGTGTATATGTAAGCATGTTATGTTTGACAATAAGTATAACTCATTAAGTATCACACACTATGATAGTGGAAGTGTTTGCATGCATTTGTGTGTGTAATAAATACGAAACAAATAAACATCATGAGTTTTCATGTAACCACATAAACAATTAAAATCTAATCAACTATAGTATAGGCTCTAAGGGTCTAATAACCTATCCTATATCCCTATAGTCAAAAGCTCTGATACCAATCTGTCACACCCTGACCCGCAGCGGAAATGGTAGTCGGGGCATGATTGGGTTTTCATCGAAGCTCATGACATTTACTATAAAATTTCATATTTATTATTTCTCTTTAAAGAAGAAGTTACAATAAACATACAAGCACAACATGTTCAAATACATTTCCATTCAAATTGCAAACTAAAGTATTCTTTAAACAAAAACCATACAATTACAGAGGAAAACAAAACTAAACGTCAATTCCAAAGCATTAACTTGTTTATTCTTCTAGGCCATCCTACGTGTTTCTTTTCTCAGCTGGATCACCTATATCATGTGTAAAAATAGGGTTTTTGGGTCAACAAAAGTTGGCGAGTGAATCTTATGAAAACATTTGAACGAATTTATTATATTGATTATAAAAAGGTGCATAACCACATATGAGTAAATGTAAATGTAAATTTAATCACAAAACACATAATATCAATTTATGCACAAGCACACACACCAAATGATGAACAATGAGATCAAGGCTCAATCAAACGGAGCCGATCTAATGAGGCACGCGATGTTCAACTCGTCTCCCACGAGGAACTGATGGGCCTAATAAATGATTTGCACGCAACTTGACAAAATGTAAACACACATCACAACAAACAATATTTACATCACAAGTTTAGATAATATAATGGTAATAGCACAAGTTTGAATAAACGAAATAATTAAAGCGACACATGATACGCCCCAAAACATGAATAAAAAGGGGAATTTGTAAGAATTCACTCACAGTGGGTGCGTTCCTTGATGATGATGAATGCGCACGAAATTATGATTCGACCGACGAGGAAAAACTAACCTAAATAATAACGAAATAATTCGATAAATAAATAAAGTTCATTTGAGATTAATATTTTTAATTAGTGCTCTTAGTGAGATTTTTAGATTTATTTTTGTGAATTTAATGCAAATTTTTAGGCTTTAAAACCTTATTTTTTTAGTATTTTTAATAACTTTTCCAATTAAAAAAAAAGATAAAAAGGGTTGACTTTGACAGGTTTGACCGGGTCAGACTGTGTTTATTATATGTGGTGAGTGAGGTTCGAACTCGGGACCTCTCGTATAGGTGCACGCAGCTCTACCAACTGAGCTACGTGTCTAACCCGAAATATTCTCTGTTTTATTTATATTTATATACTATTTAGATTATTCAGAAATCATTTATTTAGAAAAAGGTTTTAAGATATGATGAACCGGTGTACACAACCCGCCTAGAACCCGCGACGTGCATAATGTTTTTGCACACAGTCCACCACTGGACTGTGTGTCTAACCCGGTTATTATTCCGGTTTTTATTATATTTAAACACTTATCACAATTCATCTTCTTCATACATTTAAAATTCAGAACACCCGCTCAGTGATTTGGTTTGTTAAATCAAAATGTTTCTTTACTGATTAACAAATAATAGATAGGAAATAAAAATAAGTTAAATGATAATACCGAGGGCGGTGATCTTGAATGTTTCCGGCGAGATTCCGACGGCTGAGGTTAAACTCCGGCGAAGTGCAGAAAAGAAAACAGAGAGTTTTTAAGTGTTGATGTAGAGAGTGTTTTGAGGGAATGAGCGAATTCGTTTGTGGTGAAACGATTGGTATTTATGGAGTAACCAGTCAATCCCGATTTCTGTTCCGAATTCCGACGACTTGCAGATGAAGCTCTAAGGTCAGCGGAGCTGGGGAGAATAAGCAGAGGATTTCAAGAAGGGTTTGAACGAGTTTGGAAACGAGGTTAGCAAGGTATTTATAGGTGATGTGATCCACCACGATTTCGGCTTTCCGGTGATATTTTCTGGCGACTACCAGACAATTCTGGCAGCAGAGTGTTTGAAAGAAAGCTTTTGAGTGATCGTTTGGTGAACGAGATGTTTCAGTATTTATAGATCAGATGATTCATAAACGGTTTCACTTTCAAAATTGAGGTTTAAAGTTTTCGGTTTCGATTCCTCCTATGATTAATAACTGATTTCCTTTGAATCAGAACATGATTGATAACTGAATTTGAGTTAAAACATGATTTGGTAACTGATAATGAATGCGTTTTTTTTTTCTTTTGAAATTGTAGCTACTGAACCTTTGAGCGGCATTTTTGAAACCTCCATCAATTTAAACGTGTATACATATAATAATGGATTCTAAAATAAACCGAATGAGGCTTGGCCGCCGACTGGTTTATGCGTGTGTGATGGAGGCGGGGTGACCCGGGTTCGAGTCCGGGCGCTGCCCGTTTTTGATTCCCTCTTTTTTTTACATTAAATCTAATTACTTGATTAATTATTTTTGTTGTTATTATTATTATAATTATTATTATTATTATTTATTTTCGCTTTAAATAATACAAATAAATATGCGACGAACTTCGAATAAATATTTGGGTTTTTAAACGGAGCGGGTTTTGAAACCCGTTTTACGACGAATGTTACATTCAATCCGAAATACCTTGCAGTTTATCCGAATTCGCTGGAAAACCCTATAACAGTCTCCGAAACCCTAATTCAGCCGTCACAAACTCCAAAACAGTCTCCAAAAATGTCCAAAACCCCTATTTTTCTGCTGTTACGATTCTGAATCGAGCAAAATCAAGAGCCGAATGCTCTGATACCAATTGTAGGTCCCCTAGTCCATATGGATCTTCACATAATCGTCTATCTAATCTAGAGTGCGGAATCCCCTAGATCAGATTTCACATAAACAAGAACACGAACACGATTCCTTTCAAACTGTCTTCTATTGATTATCCAACATGAATGTTTACAATCAATTCAAGACTCTCTAGAAATCTCTCAGCCACTCTCTGTAGATTTCTCACACTCCTCTCTATTCTTCTAACTAACTAACTAAAACCCTAATGCACAACATGTATATATACTACATATATGCATACTAGGCTTTATACTGGGCTAGGCCATTCTCCAAGCCCATTACAACTCTAAACAAGCTAAACACAAATGCTAAGCCTAAAACAAAATATCCAAAGACTAAACTAGCAAACTATTAAACTGTTGTCACAAATATGCACCAACACTCTCTATATTCTTGTGGAGGATCAGACAGATAGAAGGCTTGATTATGAAAAGGCTTCGATTTCCAGCTTGCGTATGTCCATCATTTTCTGCACATGAAATACAATTGTCATTAATTATAGCAAACATCAATTTCCTCTAAACTGTTATGATAGGTCAACTTTGTTGACAAGTTAGCAGTTCATAAGTAAAGGTCAGAGTCAAAAGAAGACCAAAGGTTCACATGTTAGATGAACTCGAATGACAAGGGTTCAAGTCAATGACCCCTTGTCATTCAAAATGGTTTGAACATGAGCATCTGGAATGCATCTGGAAAGCATTCGAGATGCATATAATATGTACTCGAGATACACCTGAAATGCATCTGAGATGCATCTGAGATGCATCCGAGATGCATCAGAGATGCATCCGAGATGCACCCGAGATCATCCGAGATGAATCCGAGATGCATCAGAGATGCATCTGAGATGCAGAAAAATCTACCTTAGAGAGACAAAGATGAAAGAGATCCGAATAAACAATAGTTCGAAATGATTCGAAATGACTAGGGTGGGCTTTATATAGTCTCAAAACATATCCAGCCCATCTCTGAACAGTCGATTCGAGATGTGACTATGCCAGGTCCATCTCAACAGTAAACAAACCAGGTCAATGAATTCGAGATAAGTGGACCCACTCAAAACAAAAATATTAGTTCTTTTCAGGCCCCTGTCAGTTTTAACCAGTCCTGAACAGTAACACCTTCTGATAAAATATGCGATCCAACTGACCAAGCAATCAATCTTACAGAATGAAAGACTATTAATAAACACAAAAGATAAGGGGAGAGTAGCCATGAGATCAAACCATTTCTGAACTGATTAAAGAACATTTTCGGCATGATCTTGGTCAAACAGAACCATGTAATTGCTGATATATTTGTCCTTTTAAACTCATCGCTTCAATCTTCAATTTTCAACCTTGTGACTTCATCAAGTGAGTTTAAAATAACCTCCGTGTGTCCCATATCAAGGCATAACCCTGTGATCAAGGTAAGCACAACAATTCATCGTAACAAGTGAATATACGAGGTCATCCTTTCTACTTACAATGTCCGATTTGTTGGTGAACAGGTCAGTACAACGTACTTCAGAGAGACCAAACAATGTCAGACAAGGGTTTGGCAAATACCTTGTATGGTATGTTTTACTTTTAGGTTATTCTCGTAAGAGATTTCCCTTTTAAGGCTTTGGCTCTTCCATTTAGGTTCTTTTAAGAATATCCTGACTGTGCCTAGGTCTGCATGTATCTGGATGCAACAGAAGGGCAGTCCTGACATCCCGGATGACTTATCGGCATAATGACTTGAAACTTCAGAAATTGGCTATCTATCAACACCGGATTTAAGACCATGAAATCATATGCCGGTGATACGTTACCCACGGGATGTAAAGCTTATCAGAGAGTTAATCACTTGGTATCTTCTTGACTTTTGAGCGATAAGCCTATCAACACATCAACCAATCCTTGCTTTTACAGCATCAATACCTTACATGTGTTAACCAAGTACATTAGATTTGAGCAGCAAAGCAAATATTTCTCCCCCTAAATTTGTGTAGAAAGAGAGAACCTTATGCACAAATTTAGTTATTCGCGATATATATAAAAATAATTTATTGTTATAAAAAAATTTAGCATCTATGTGGATCTGTTCAAGTTTAATTAATCCTCTGTCAAAGCACTCTCGAATAAAATGAATTTTGCTATCAATATGCTTGGTTTTGGAGTGAAAAACAGGGTTTTTGACAATCTGGATGGTGGTATCATTATCACAATATATAGAATTGTTAAGATAAGTCATACCGTAATCCTCAAGCTGATGTTGCATCCAAATAACCTGGGAATAGCATGCAGATGCTGCAACGTATTCTGCTTTTTCAATTGACAAAGAAATTGTTTGTTGCTTCTTGCATTGCCATGAAATAAGTCTGTCACCCAAGTATTGGCATCCAGCTGATGTAGACTTCATATCCCTGTCTATTCCCCCAAAGTTACTGTTAGAAAAAGCAAATAGATTAAAATTTGAATATCTAGGATACCGAAGCCCAATTTTGGAGCCCCTTGAGGTATCTAAAGATTCATTTAATAGCTGAAAGATGAGAAAGTTTAGGGTTAACTTGATATCTCTACATTGGTAAATAGCAAATATAATGTCCGGTCGAATGGCAGTTAAGTACATCAATGAACCAATCATAGATCGGCACATTGTTAGATTGACTGGATCACCTTCAACATCCTCATTCAGCAATGGTCGTTCGGCAATGGGCGAGTCGATAGGTTTTGAGTTTGACATGTCGAATTTGGCAAGAACATCATGAACGTATTTCCTTGATGGATCAAGATTCCTTGAGTGTTCTGACGTACTTGCAAGCCCAGAAACATAGTCATTTCACCAAGAGAACTCATTTCAAACTTCTTTTTCATCACGTCCTCAAATTCTTTGCACAGCACTTCATTTGTAGATCCGAAAATGATGTCGTCAACATAGATCTGAACAAGAATAAGATCCTTGCCAACGCGTTTAATGAACAACGTTTGATCTATCATTCCCCGAACATAACCATGGGCAAGCAGATGCTCTGTTAGAGTTGCATACCATGCATGAGGTGCTTGGTGCAAACCATACAAAGCTTTATCTAACTTATACGCATATCCTTGCTTCTTTGGATCTGTAAAACCGGGGGTTGAGCAACATAATCTCCTCCTTAACCTTCCTATACAAAAACGCGTCTTGACATCCATTTGATAAACCGTGAAACCCATGTAGGATGCATATGCCAAAAAGATGCGTATGGCTTCTAGACGGGCTACGGGAGCATATACCTCATCATAATCAAGGCCTTCAATCTGTCTGAACCCCTGTACCACTAGCTGAGCTTTGTTCCGCACGATCACTCCAGTATCGTCTTGCTTATTTCTATACACCCAACGAGTACCAAGAGCTCGTTTTCCCTCTGGCAACTTCACCAATTTCCACACTCCCAGCTTTTCAAACTGATTGAGCTCCTCATGCATTGCATCAACCCATCCAGGTTCCTGCAAAGCAACATCAATGTTTTTAGGCTCAATTTGTGAAATGAAACACGAATACAAACATGTGTTAATGGTTCCAGATCTACTGCGTGTTTGAACACTGGCAGATACTGGACCAATAACATTTTCAATTGGATGAGATTTCTAAATGCGCTGACGATTGCCACATCTGGTGCCTGCAAATTAGATTCTAAGTTATAAGCACTTCCTGATACTATTCCAGATTGCTCCCCCTCATTTGAGGCAGCAATATGGATTACAAGAGGATCAACTGTGCAGTCTAACGGAATCGGCTTTGGAAATGGTGAAGCTCCTTGATTTGTATTTTGCGGTGCAGAGGATTCAAAGTTGTTGTCATCAGTAGGTTCAGGAGCCTTGTCATGCTTTTGTGAAGAAGAGTGCACGTCCATATGAACTTCATGAATCCTGGAGGATCCACGGTAAGTTTCTTGAAAGAATCTTGAGGCGGGACAACATCATCTTCAGCCAGGATAGGAATGGGTATTACTGTTTTTGAGACATCTGCATCAATAAATAAATCAAGTAGAACATTAAACGACTGAAACAAAGAAGAATAGTCATATAACAAATCAGGTCTGAGTTTAGCATCTTTCAGATTTTCTTCCAACCAATCCACATATTATGTCTCCATGGTCTGTTTCTTGATTTTGTTGTAGACACGATATGAAGTGTTCTTTGCGTATCCGACGAAATAGCAAGGATCTCCTTTTGCATCAAACTTTCCTTTAGCATCCATGTTAAGTAGAACACAAGGACAGCTAAAAGTACGGAAATGTTGCACTGAAGGTTTCTGTCCTTCAACTATTTCATAAGGTGTCTTCATATGACGTTTGTTGATGAGAGCATGATTTTGAACATTACGAGCTGCTTCAATGAGAGTTCAATTTCGTCTTTCTGCGACTCCATTTTGTTGAGGAGTTCGAGCTGCGCTATATTGACGATTGATTCCTTTCAAAGCACAAAAAGTTTTCAGATCGACGTTCTTGAACTCCGTTCCATTGTCGCAACCCAGACTCTTCACCCGCTTGTTCGCTTGGTTCTCCATGAGAGTGATAAATTTCTTTATTAGTCCTGCAGTTTCACTCTTTTGTTCCAAGAAAAATACCCAAGTGAAACGAGAGTAGTCATCAGTGATAACCAGGAAATAAGCTTTTCTTCCAATACTCAGCATATTGACAGGTCCAAAAAGATCCATATGAAGTAGTTCCAGAACTTTGGATGTCTTGTGCACGAGCTTGGGCTTATGAGGCTTACGATGCTGCTTACCACGAGCACAGGACTCACATTTTTCAATTTGCATGAAATCCCTGATTGGCAAATTCTGACCATATCTCCCTTTGCCAGAGGTTAAGATTCTTCATGTTAACATGCCCAAGTCTTCGATGCCACAGAATTGCATCATGTTCAGCAATTTTAGAGAACAAGCAAGTAACTTGATCAGTGGGGGCTTTGTTCATATCAATCACATAAGCGTTACCCCATCGTTCTGCTTCAATTAAGTACCAATCCTCTGGTATGACAATTCCAAGTTTCAAGACCACGCATCCACCTTTAGTAAACAAAACCTCTAAACCATTGTCACACATCTGAGAGACACTGAGAAGACTGTGTTTGAGCTCAGGAACATAATTGACATCTGAGAAGCTGCGAACCCCGTTTTGGACTATGCCTTTCATAGTAATTCGACCCGTTTCTCACCCTGCAAAATGTAACACCCCAAAAACGGGTTTGGTAATCAAACCACGTTAATATTAAAGAGCGGGTAAAGGACCGTTAGCGGTGAAAGTTAAACTATGAACAAAATAACTAGGAACAAATAAACCTAGTTAAAAACATGTATACAAGAAACCAAACAATGAGTTGTAGTCTCATTCATAATCAAAACTAAACTTGAGGGACCAAAACTGCCAAAAAGGGAACTTGTATTATAAATATCAAAAATTAACAACATTAAACACATAGTGAGTGTGTGTGTTCTACGACTGGAGAACAAGGGGCAAACCCTTGTTCTTCTTAAATCATCAAATTGAAGGATGAATTGAGCTCGGAATCAATGCATGAACGCATATAAACGATCACCTAATCGAGGGGATCATAAGGTATGTCTCAAAACTTAGATGGTGAAATCATAACTTGAGACATGTTGATTAGTTGCAATTAGATAGTTGGATTATGATCCAGAGATGAAATTAAGTGTATGTGTATGATTGATTCCGTTAAACTTAAAGAAATCATGCACAATTTGATGTAAGATTCTTGTTAGTGATTAACAAGTAAATAATGAAATGGGTTCTTGACTATATGATGAAATTGATAATCTAGGAATGTTTATGATTATCATACTTGTATGCATGTGTAAGATACTCGAGCAAATTAGAGATTCGAGTAAGTAATCATGCATGACTTGAAATGGGTTTTGTATGATATAATGAAACTAATGCTATGTCTATGTTAATTTGATATTAGCAATTGCATGAACTTGGTTAGGGAAATGTAACTATAATGGTGGCCTAAAAATAGCTCTTACCAGGTAATTAATGAAATGCCTAAAGGGGTTGTTAAACTTATTCGCGAGTTTGTAGGAGTAAATAGGCAGTTGACTTTTGAAAGTCAAACTGACCTATACTAAGATCGAATGATAAATTTGATATAAAATCCGTAAGATGGAATAGTCATGTTAGATGATGACTAACCTAACCATCTTACGAATGATAAATGATAGTTTGACGCTTGACAAGCTAGGAGGAGGCTTGGGAAGAAGCGGGTCAAACGGAACAAGTACGCGGAAAAGGGCATAATTGGATCTCAAGGTAAGTAAAGCATACATCTTTAAAATAGAAGAATTACTTATGTAGTTGAATAAAGCGTTTTGGGTATTCGGAACGAGATTCCGAAATATAAAAGTTCCAATACGGACAGATATGGGTTGGAACAAGTGAATACGGTATTAAACCATGATTTATGGTAAAAAGGGTAAAACGGTAAATTAGTCATATGATGACGACTAAATAAGGAGTTTTGAAAAGGATTCCATATGGCGTAAGCCATAATGGGTCAAGCGAATTAAGAGATAGTTTTCTTTTTAGCAATATGATCATATAGTGTAAAACGAAATGGGTTAAATAGGTGAGATGGCAATTAAGTGCCATCTCATAATAACAAATGGTTATTTAGACCGAACGGGTCAAATGGTGATGGTATCACCATTTGACAATGATGACTAATATCACTTGTTGAATTTTTGTGTTCTTAGAAAGAACAGAGCATGATATTTGAACGGATCAATGTATGAGCCGAGCCAGGTAGTGTAATAGTCAAACTCTCAAAAGGACTTACGGTTCGTTGAGAGACAATCAAATCATGAATGAATAATAGATCGCCTAAGGTAAGGTAATATAATATTCTAGTTCGTAGACATTATGTTATCAAGAACATAATGATTCTATGTAGACTATGATTAAATGTACATTTTGGTCAAAACATGATATTGTAAGACCGTCGTAAAGAAAGGTCTAAGTTGACCAAAATGCCCTCAAGTAATAAAACAAGTAAATGACCTTGAGGGTAGTTTAAGAATCAGTTGTATAAGAAGATTTACCCTTGCGGTAGTGTATTAGCAAATGGTATAAGCCTTTTGGCTTAATGCCTCATATTGGTCTTTTTCGTAAAATGTCAATCGAAGGGTTGAATTGAAAATATAGCAATCTATAACCAATCCACCACAATGTATAGTTGTGGTGGGATGTAAATAGATATTTTTGTATGAAAACCAGAAACAAAGTAAGAGGAAATGAGATTTAAGTTTATACGCTTAAATCTCTTAGCGGGTCAAAATGAATATACGCATAAACTATGAACGAATGCGTATTTCTTAAGAATTAAGAATACGAGATAAGGTTTTCAGACTAAATACGTAGATAAACAAATTTCGGACAGTTGGAAGTAGATAGATATCTTATTAAGGGAACAATAAGATAGATAAGGTTTGGTTGAATAAGTGTTAGATTACGCTATAACAACCAAACGGGTCAAATAATAAATAAATACAGGTTTACTTAAATAAGACAACTATACGGGTAATAATGGAGTGTTAATGCATACCGAAAAGGATGCGTAAATGTATAGTTTGGTTTAAATGGGGTTAAAGGGCAAAATTGGAAAATAAGAGCATAAACTGGGAATAAATGCATAAACTATATGAAATAAGAATCCGGGTCAAGGATATTGGGTTAAATATGTAAGAAAATATTCTACGGATATTTAGAAACAAGTTTCGGGTAAAACGGAGAAGAATTGAGCGAGTTACGGAAAATATCGTTACTAAAACTAGCAAAACAAGAGAAGATTTGCAGCACACCACTGTAGGCTACGGTGGCCTACCGTAGCTTACGGTGGGCAGCTGCTGAAATGGAACTGGAAGTTTGGACCGTAAGTCAGAAGGTCCGGACCGTAAGGCTGGACCGTAAGCTACGGTGGCCAGCGTAGCTTACGGTGAAGCCTAAAACTAAAGTTTTGAATTTATCGTTTTAAGCCTTCGAGTTTATTCTGTTAAATTATAATTTATTATAATTAACGTATTTCATCAAATATGAAATATAGGTGATGTTTGGGAGCACCGGAGGAGGATCAAGCTATATGAAGAACCGAACACAATCAAAGACGAAGCTTCCGCACTTGGTTTTGATTATAACAAAACTACTCATTGTTAACATGTTAAATTGTTTAAACATATTTAAAAAGTTTTAATAAACTTGCAAATCTGAGTAACTTGTATTCGCAATTACATGTGTAAATAAAAAAAATTAATAGAAATTCAGGAAAGTAAGATAAGGTCTTACACAAAAGTGACAAATCCACCATCGAAGATCTTTATATCATTCAACTAGGAGATGTCCCCGGTCATGTGTCTGGAATAGCCACTTTCGATAAACCAAAGTCTAATAACAGCCTCCAAAGCCGTTCCTGCACATTGAACAAGATTAGTGGGAGACGGGTAACCCAGATCTTTTTCAATCCGGGTTGGTTAGAAAATCTTAACGCCTAAGAAGATGAAGAAATGAGATTTGGCAAGTGAGAGCTCTCTGACTGAGATCTAGCAATCTTTTTAGGTTTCCAAATATTTAACTCTTTATTGTTTGAGAAAACATTTGATGAAGATGTGTTTAATATCTTGGATGGATTTGCGAAACCATTTGAGTTTGAAAATTTTTTATTAGTTTTCTTTGCTAGATTCCAGTCTCCATCAGAAGGCTTTTGATGATGTTGACGTCGATGACGCGAAGCTGTCTGATGGATGGAAATTTTGGACAGATAAGACCCATAAGGACGATGAACACATTTCTGGCTATGTGCCTCGGAATTCCACAGTTGAAGCAAGTTTGCCTTTTTGAGAAAAAGACTATTAATTCGGCTTGTGTTATTCTGGGGAACTGATTGGGTCTCTTCTTTCCACTAGATGTTGATTTCTTGTGTGCATCTTTACTCATAGGAGAAACCTGCTCACAACTATCAGCACAAAAGTGAGTATCGACAGCTTTACCCTTTAATCTCGATTCAGTTGGTTTTTGAGTTGGGTTTTTCTTTTGACTATTAACACTTGAGGAAATTTTCCCCTGAACTTTCATTATGCGCTTTCTTTTAGTTTTTCTACATCGTCTTTTCTTTGTAGGAGAGGATTCTGTAGTCGTTTCATTTGAAACCTTTTCTTCTGAAACTAAAATCTCAGAATCAACGGATTCAGTTTCTTTGTAAATGGTCTCATTTGGAACTGAGCTTTCAGAATTAGAGGATTCTTGATCACCGGATGATGAGCAAGTTTTGTCAATATTTTGACTGTCAAAACTGTCTTGCTCATTATCTGATGAGTTAGAATCTTTGGTCTGATTTCCAGAAATATCAAATGTCTCATGTTCACAAACATTTACATTCAAACAATCCATCCCAACAATATTTTCAGTTTCATCATATCTAGAGACATCTGAGGTATCTGTTGAGGTATCATAAGAACTAAAATAGTTATCTGAATCGCTCAAAACTGAAACTTCATACTCTCTTCAACTGTCAGTTAAATCATGGACTAAATCAAAAACCATATCATTTGAAATTTTAGTTTCAACAACATTGGAAAAACCCTTAGTCTAAAAAACCAAAGACTGAACAAAATTCCAAACATAGTCATCATGTTTATCACATAAAGAAGCATCTGTGTCATCAGCAATAATTAGATGTAATCATTATCCACTTTTGATTGCTCCTCGTCTATCACTGGCTCTGCACATTCACTAAAGCAGTTAACTTTTCTTTTAGAATCAGAAGTAATGATTGTTTCCACAAGTTCTTCAGATGGAGTTGTTGTTGAATCTTTTTCACTTTTCAAATTTTCAACTGACTCATTCGAGCACTCTTTATCATTAGTTTTCACAAAACTTGCAGGTTTTTGAAAATCAGTTGGTTTGGCATTCTTATGTTTGAAGGGTTCCCAAGGAACGTAGTCACTTGGTTTTCCATACGCCATTTTATCATAATTTTCCAATTCTTGCTCAGTGAGCGGCATCCTTGAACAATTATGATTGTATGGTGGAGGAACTTGTGAATAACCCAACCCTTTTCCCTTGTTCTCTTTGTATGCCATTTGTATATTGCACAGATTACAAATAGTGTCACTAGAAGTATCGTATTTCTTAATATTTAATTCATTTTGTTGAAACTTTCCAGTGAGAAGTCCCAGCTCAACTCTTACCAAGTCGCATTCCAAAGTTTTTGAATCAAGTTTGGTTTTATAATCATGAACCCAACATTTCTGTTTATTTACGTCTCGGTGGAGTTGAGCTATGTCCGTTTTTAGAGCATCAATCTTTTTGTAGAGAATTTTATTGTTCTCACGAAGACCAATGTACTTTGACGTGGCACTGTTGTAATCATTAATGAGATTGAGATTATGAGCTCTCATTTGCGCCATTTTATGTATACAATCTTCTGAGCATAGGAGAGAACTTACCGTTTCGGAAAGAGATTTGAGCTCCTCAGTTTGTGCCATCAAGCATTTGAGATGAACTTCAGCCACTTCGGCAATCTTCAGAGACTCCACTTGAGCTGCAGCATCAATCCAGCTGAAACCGTACTCTTGAACCATTAGGGCCTTTCCTGCTCCTGATCCTCCTTGACTTGAAGAACTTGATGATGATGTCTGAGCTGAAGAAACTGGAACCATGGACCTTTCTGAATTCCTAGCATCATCAGCAGTTGCTTCATATCCACGGGTGTCTTCCTGCAGTCTCTGGCAAAATGTCCGAGTTCATGACATTTGTAGCATCTTAACTTATCCTTGACTGACCTAGTGCGAATGGTTGACATTGGATGGCGCCTGTATCTTTTTGAAACTTTTCTGCTCGAAAAGCAGCCATCGCCAGATTCCATGATGCATCCAGTTCTTCAATGTCTTCTTCAACCAATTGATTCAGATCAGTAGCAAACACTGAAGGAGGCAAGAGATCTCCTGCTAGAAATGCTTTCAAACTGTTAAGCATTGAAGCTACCAAGGCTAACTTCTCTTCATTTTGTTTGGTCAGAAATGCAAGATTTTCAGTGGGGTTGTAGTTTGAACATTTTGAGGAGCTGGAAGATTAATGGGACTGTAGACAACGTTTGGGTGCTAAGGTAATTGTTGAGCAGTAACAGAAGTCGGGTTGGAAGAGACATGCCAAAAACATAGTTAGTCTTTTGAGCTTGAAGCTGAGCTTGAGTCAAATGACTGAAAACAACATTTGGATTGTTGTTTGTCACAGGGCTAAAGATAAGATTAGGGTAACTTTGAGACATCAAGGCGGTGTTAGAACCAGTCACCCCTACACTATCATAGAGTTCTTGTGGTTCAGTTCTCTTTGCTGATGTCTATTTCACATGATTTGATGTGACAATCATTCAGTAAGAGCAACTTCATTCAGATTCTTGGTACGTTTGATCATTGAAACATCGGCATCCCAAGACTTTGGCAGAGAATTCAACAGTTGATGATTCACCCCACTATTAGTAATTGAAATTCCAACACTAACCATTTGTGAATAAGTTTGACGAATCTCTGGATTTGATTTTCCACAGTCTCTCTGTAAATGTGATTAAAAGAACTGAACTGCGGGTTCAGCATATTCACCCTGCTAGCTTTCATATCAGTGTTTCCTTTGTACAATTTTTCAGCACATTCTAGATTTCTTTTGCACTCGTGCAGTTTCTGACAACAATTGAGATGTCAGGTCCAAGTGCCATGGTAAGATTTGCCATTGCCTTATCGTCTTCATCCTTGATTTTCCGATCTTCATCAGACCACAGACTTTCTGGTTTCGGAATTCGAGTGTCTGGATCATCTGTAGTAACGTACATGATTGTGCGGGACCATCACGAATGCACCTCCACATTCCGGGTTCCTTTGCTTTGCAATACTGTTCAAAGCACCAAGTTCATTCAAAGTAGTCATCACCATACAGCAATCTTGGGATTTTGGTAGACGTTCCAATACTCCGGTCTAGTTCCTGATGCAATGCTAGAGTCTGTGACTGAAGGGCTGTTAAGGTAGCATTGGTGAGATCTGCAGTCGTCCGAATGCTGTGTGGATTCATTGTTAAAATGGTGAAAAGATATCAAACTGAGAAGTGAACAGTAAACAGTATCTCTGAACAGTAACAGTAACTTTGACTCGAAATGATAGATGATCCGAGATGGAAATAGAGATCGAAGTACATTGTTCGAGATGCTACAGTTGTTCGAGATGTCTACAGTTGATCCGAGATGTCAACAGTTGATCCAATGTCAACAGTTGATCGAGATCTCAACAGTATCCCGGAACAGTGATCCTTCTAAGTAAATAATGATCCGAGATGCTACAGTAACCCGGAACATGATCCTTCTGAGATGTTCAAGTAAACAATCTGAAATGGTCCGATATGATTCGAAATGTTCAAGCAAACAATCCGAGATGGTCCGAGATGGTTCGAGATGCACAAGCAAACAATCTGAGATAGTCCAAGATGATCCGAGATCTTCAACAAGACTATCCGAGATCTTCAAAAGACTATCCGAGATCTTCAAACAACTATTCGAGATGATCCGAGATCTTCAACAAAAACCAAAACAGAAGCAGATACGATCAGAAACACCGTGTAATATCATATCTGAGCCTGGAAACAGGTTCAAACAGGCTCTGATACCAATTGTAGGTCCCGATAAATCGGATCTAATCGATATCACACAAACAAGCTTTGAGAAGTAAGATGAAGATGGAAGAATTTAACTTTCATACAAATTGTAATTTTGTCTAATACAAGTGAAAGTGTAATCAAGAGCTATCCAACCCTAATACATCATTAACTATATATACTAGAGGGTTTGAGCTCCTAAACTCTAACCTTTTAGGCCCAAAGCCTTTCCCCAAGCCCATTACATTAAAACAACCCAAATGCATAAACCTATTAATGTCTTTACAGGTTGACTTTTCAGCTGTCTAAAGTTGTTTACGTTCTTTTGTTGGGTATGTGATGCTTTGCTGAGACAATGGTTACTTGCAATATGTGAGTTGTTGGTTATTCGGTTGCTGAGGAGGTTGGCTTTTCAGCTATCTAAAAGTGTTTACATTCTTTCGTTGGGTCTATGACATTTTGCAGAGACGATGGTTGCTTGCAATTTGTGAGTTTTTTGTTATTCGGTTGGTGAGGATAAGATAGTTTTTGTACAAGAATCCTTACTTTGGATTTCTATATCTCGTGAAGCTATAGTGAGAAACACTTGTGCTTTGTTGTAATTACTTGGTTTGGGTGTTTGTTTGTGTTACTTTTTGGTCTGTACATTTTGGTTTAGTAGTGGGTTTAAAGGTGGTCCGATGTTGTTCGACTATTGTATATGTTTTCCTAATGACAAGGTTGTGATGATGATAAGTTGTAGTAATTGGACTTTGTAGATCATATCTATATCTTAGTTAGGCAATGTAGATGGCAATTAAGTTGTTTTGAGAGTTTTTCTACACCTTCTGCAACTGCTATTGCAGACATGGTAGATATGGACGAAGGAGAATTCCATTACTATAATTCTGAACCTTTGTTCATGTTATTTTTTCCGACTGGTTTCATTTTGCTTGTGATTTGGTTGAAAAAAATTTGGAGGATTCATCATATGTATGTCGGCTGTTGTCAGTGGATGTTTGTAAGTACTCTATTGATTATTTTTTTACTTACTTGGTCAATGATGGTAAGGGCAACCTTATGTTAGACTTTTCGTTGAATGAGTTTCTTTATATTGCGTTGGTTAGTTTACATTGCTTTACTATCTTCTTGATTTGTAAGTTGATTTCTAAACCTGGGTTTCTAAGGGCTTATGTTAGGTTAATGCTTTAAGCTTGCATTTTCTTACGTTAACTTTTTATGATTGTTTTTGTGACAAGGTATTGAGTCCCAAATTTGACACTAATATAACGGATAGATACGTTGCCAAGTATTTCAATAGCAATTTTCAACGTGCTGCTACATATAGGTATGATATCGTTGTGCTTGATATTATGCATCTTAGTTAAGCTTTTTACTGGACATGGTTGGTAAGTTTATTGTTTTGTTGCACTTACATCGATGTCTAAGCTAACCCTTTCTTTGGCTTTTACACAATAGGTTGTTACACCTTATGTAGAAGTTTGTTTCTTTTGTTGTTGGTTGCTGAATTGAGTGCGTATTTTAGATTCAGACGTGTATCATGGATACCTAGGGCCGAATTGATCTCATCATGATATGTGTACTTACTGTCATTTTGTTCGTTATATGTCTTTGGTTATTTTAACAGGTAAATAATTATTATTTTTGTAGGTCAACAGGCACACACAATTCAAAGACAACCTTCGGGTATGAGGCTGCTTCTTTATGGGATTACTGCTAGGGTCTAAGGATCAATGCTCCTGATCCATTAAGGCTAAGAAAGACTCCTTGATGGCTTATAAGGTTAGTCTTTTTTCTTATTCCTATTTTAATGTCACTGCTTAAATTGTGTGAAGCTCGTTGTTTTACGTTTGGTTTTAACCTTTTTGGTTGCAGGCTTTAGACAATTTAATTATAACAAACTCAGTATACGCTTCATCTCACTAATATGTGACGGATGATATATTGGGATTCGCAGGGATAACATTGCTACCATAATACAACCCAATAGGTATAGACCGGAGGAAACGCGATAGCATGCAATGTAGAGTCATGTGAAAACGCGATAGCATCACTAACCCAAGACAAGATTCGCCTTTTATGACTTCAAGCGCAATATAGTACAAGAAAATGCGGAAGTATCACTGACTCGCAATGCAGAGTGAAGTAAAAACGCGCTAGCATCAACAACCCAAGAAAAGACTCACATTTTCCAACTTCAAGTGGAAGTCAAACAAAGTATGTTATATTTGGAAGTAGCATTTTTTTTGTTACTCAAAAATTCGGTTGATTTGCTTATTTTTGTAAAGCTATTGCTCATTTGGTTGTAATAGGCTTTTATATTAGATTGAAATTTTGTATGAAGATGTTACATGAGAAAGACGTTTCACATTTGCCTATCAAATTGTCATCTATTCAAAAGTAACACTTCTCTCTCACTAAAATATATGGTTGGTTTGCTTATCTTTTTGTAAAAATGTAGTCTTTATGGTTGTATTTTGTATGAAAGTTTTATATATTCGAAAGTACCAATATGTCACAACTAAGAATGTCACCTTATGTTTTCAATACTACTTTGCATTCATTGTGTCTGTGACACAATGCTCACGGGCATGATTCTAGTTAGACCTATATTATAAATTTACTAAATATAAATTTGTACAAATTTATTTTCTAAATCGTAATTCTTGCTTGTTTATATATGTGGGGATGAGTATTATTACAAAATACTAATTATTACGAGAACAGCCTAAATCACTAAGTTTTGAGATTTGAGGTTCGTATTTTTTAAATATAAGGTTTTTTACATTATATGTGTATAACATATACATAAAACATATATTTTTACCTGCACATATCCTACATACATATTAGGTAAATTAACCTATACATAACCTACGTATGTGCAGGTTATATAAAAATGAAAATTGTCTAAATTTTATTTTGAATTATAGTGTTGTGTGAACAATGCTCACGGGCATGATTCTAGTTAGACCTATATTATAAATTTACTAAATATAAATTTGTATAAATTTATTTTCTAAATCGTAATTTTTGCTTGTTTATATATGTGGGATGAGTATCATTACAAAACACTAATTATTACGAGAACAACCTAAATTACTAAGTTTTGAGATTTAAGGTTCGTATTTTTTAAATATAATGTTTTTTACATTCATATGTGTATAACATATACATAAAAACATATATTTTTACCTACACATAACCTACATACATATTGGTAAATTAACCTATACATAACCTACATATGTGTAGGTTATATAAAAACTGAAAATTGTCTAAATTTTATTTTGAATTGTAGTGTGAGAAATAATAAATCTTACATTTTTAATATTTTTATTTACTTTATAGGTTTTTAGAATTGAAAAAATAAGTAATTATTTGTTCTGTATATTCTCTAATATTTAGTGTTTTCTAACTCATCAATTTCAAGAAACTACTTCACATACGCCTGCGAACATAATTCTAATTATACCTACATTATAAATTTATTGAATATAAATATGTACAAATTTATTTTGTAAATCGTAATCCTTGCTTGTTTATATACTCGAGAATTCAGTCATCAATTCAAGAAACTACTTTCACATGATATCATATGTATTAACAAACTTCGACCGACATGTGTCGTTAATTATGAGGTACACAATTATTTACATTCGACACGTGGATGTACACAAAGTTGAAGGTTCAAACTTTCTATACAATTGTTCCAAACAAATTCTAAACATCAAAATTCTAACCAAACACCATCACCAAAATTCTTTTCTTCAGCCTTACGTAATCGTATTATTCAAACACCAAATGACCTATGAATTTCTTCCATGCAAGCAAGCAATCAATCAAATCTTAACTTTTTTATCTTACTTCCCTTAATTAATTAACATCTAGTAGATCCATTATGAATGTAATCAAGAATCGCAATCACACCTACCACAAATGCTTGATCAATCCCGGGTTTCACCACCACATGATATAAATCCTTGTTCTCCATTTTCCTCATCTCCTTAGTCACCCCCACCTGTCGTTACATCATTCAAATCAATACTTTTTTATCGTCAAAAAGACAAAACTACTCGTACAAAATTAAAAAAATTATAAAAAAAATGCATGCGTTATACCTGGGCTATGACATCGCCTCCCGAGTCGATGATACTGCATTCTTTATCTTGGAAGTAACCCTTTATTCAAAAGTTCTTGCAATAGATGTTTTCTTCCTTTTGTTCGATCGAAACCCTAACGGGCCGGTTATTTGCAAAGCATGCTTTTGGATCTTTCAGTGTAAAAACCAACTTTTGTGATCCTACATAATCTTGAGTGTAACCTCCCCATAGTTTACATAGACTTAAAGCTTCAACTATACCACCCTTGTGTATATAAAAAAAGATTCATTAATTGAAAAATCTTACATGATAAGGAATTAAGACATAAGTCAGAACCATTATAACTTCTATATATAACTCTTACCTTATGACGGATGAGAAGCAAAGGCGTTTGGTTAGCATCCGTGATGGTCATTTGATCCTTTTTGCCAAGAACACCACAACCATCCACCTTGAACACGACCGCTTGGCTATGCAAATCAGTGACAACAAAGCCACCGCCACCAACAACGCGGGGTCGTGTTCTAACCCCTAGAACCACCTGAGTTGATGAACAAAACATCTTGCTTACTACTGGGATCTCCTTTACTTTTGCACCCATTTTTTCTTTCTTTTCAAAATAGATATGACAATATATAAGATGAAGAAATTATGTGTATATATAGAAACCAGATGTTTGGCAAGTCTTGATTTAATTATTACATGTGAAATGCATGCATGGTGATTTTAATTATTTGTATGAATTATTTAAACAAGTTTGTGTGTGCTAAAAGCCTGAAACTCTAATAAGTTAATATTAAATTATACAAAATATTACGTGGAATCTTAGTTAATATACAGAAGCAATATAGGGTTGTTAGCCGTCCCCTTGAAATTGGGCAGCCTAAGAGTAAAAATGAAATTGGATCGTATCAATTTTTGCTTGTTGACGATTGAATATCATGCGTCCACGGTATCATTAATTAGTTTTGTATAATTTATATATGTCTCTTTACGTAACGAATATAGATATCACCTGTTAATGATAGAAAATTCAAAGAAACTCATGTAGTCATATGATGACAAAATATTTAGGATAGGATAGGGTTCACTAATAGTCTTTTAAGATTTTGACAAAGGAGTTAATACATACCATTATAATAGATTGAATGCATGCATATCTTATTATTTAAGAACTTTGCAAGGTTCTTATGTTCTTCTAACATATGTTATTAACATCAATTTTTACATCCAAATATTATATAACTTTGTATTTTCAAGAATTTAAACCAGAACTACTAATTGGGAGCAAACACTATACGACTAGACAACTAGGTCATGCCGCCATGGTTCTAAAGATGTTTGAGATGCGAAATCTTTTTCATTCAATAACAATAATTTGATATGAAACGCTTTTTCATTCAACGAAAATGAAGATTTTTTTCCTAGGAATATTGGATTTAATAATCCCAACTATTCGTCGTTAACAGCTAACAGACCCAACTTCAAAAATAACCACTGACAGTCCAAACTATTAACATATTGGCCTCCAATGGACCATGACTAACAAAACCTCAACACCGTTAGTCTCCGGCCGCCGAAAAAACCGTTTTTTTTTTCCAGAAAAAGATTCCTAAAGGTCCAATATATCAAAAGGTTATAAAGAGGGTTGAGATGAAAATGTTGAGTTTTCCGTCTAAAAAGTTGAGTTTTCCGGCGAAAAAGGAGTTTTCCGACGACTTCGATCAGTGAGGTTTTTACTAGAAAAAAGTTCCTGAAGGTCCGTAATAAGGTTACAAAGAGATTTGGGACGAAAAGGTTGAGTTTTCTAGACAAAAAAGAGTTTTCCGGCCAAAAACATTTTTCGGACGGCTGGAGACTAATGGCGTTAGGACTCTGTTAACCACGGTCCATTGGAAGCTAAAATGTTAATAGTTGGAAGTGCCAGTGATTATTTTTTAATTTGGGAGTGTTGTCGGCAAATAGCGAAGGATTATTATAATCTAATATTCTTTTTTTCTAACATGAAGTTGAATTATATTCCGAAAGGATTATGTTAGCAATTACCCTTTTTACAATGCCCAATATTAATTATCATAATAATATTTACATCACAATTGACATTGTATTATACTTTGAAGTGCCAAATATTCACGCAGTAAAACGTACATTAATCTTTTAATCATCAAGAATCCGTCGAAAATCAAGGTATGGGTTATGTTCATCGACAAGGTTTACCGCGGGATCAGTGACACTGGTCTTAGTGACTGTTTACCAACAGAAGTTATTATTGACGTTTTACCATGGCAGTATTACCATCAAATCAGCGACGGCATATTCACCGATGGGTTGCCGATGGATTAACGATGACATATTAAGTCAGCAGTTTGTTTTATTAAGCAAATACCGATCAGTGACGGTGGTCTTAGTGACTGTTTACCAACAGAAGTTATTATTGACATTTTACCATGGCAGTATTACCATCAAATCAGCGACGGCACATGCACCGATGGGTTGCCGACGGATTAGTGATGGCATATTAAGTCAGCAGTTTGTTTTATTAAGCAAATACATTGTTGGCTTTTCTGTAAATGAAAAAAAAATCCACATATGTTAAAAAGGTACCACCCTGTGCTTGGCGTTTTCCACAGCATTGTGTATGGGGCGGGGGATTCTTCACCAGCGGTGGGGGTAATTTGCGAGGTGATGTGACGTGAATTGATTTGTGGTCTGTGATAGGAGTTGTGATTAGTTAGTTTTTTTTTCAAACACTAGGTGGGACCCTTTCCACGCCCAACACCACCCCGTATTTTTTTACCACGCCCTCTTGCTTACGTAGTTGTCATATGACGCTTAACGTCATCTCTTCATACCCCTCCACACCGAATGATCTAACTCAGTATGTTAGTCGTTCGGAACTTCGGATGAAGGGTGGGTGCTTTGACCCACCAAACCCATAAAAGATCACATTACAAAAGAGATTTAATTTCAATTGCCTTTGTGCATCAAAGCCCGGCCCACTAAACGTTTTCTACCAGCCCAGTTTTAACTCACCAATTCGCCACATCCATCACACGATACTTACACAAATCGGGTTTTTCAAATACCCGGTTTTGGGTACGGAACCGGGTTCGGGTATGACCAGGTATTGGAAAATCAGGTATTGGCAATACCAGGGTCGGGTTCGGGTATTGTCTCTAAAAACCATACCCTATGCATCGGGTTCGGGTCGGGTATAGAACCGGGTATCTGAATGCGCTATTTTCAGGTATTAAAAAAGCCCTATTTTTGGGTTTTCAGGCTTTTTTCCATATAGGGTATAGATTATTTTTTTTTAATGGGTTGCAGTTTTTAGGGGTATTTTTTGGGTAATTTCGGGTTTAGGTCGGATATTTGAAAAACCCGGTTTCGGGTATTGGAAAAACTGGTTCCGGGTCGGAACCGGTTCCAGTTTTAGGGTAATACCAGGTACAAATTGGTCCGGTTTGGGTACGGGTTTTGGTAGTGAAATGCATACCCTATCCGTACGCTACAGGTAGGGTCGGGTTCAGGTATAAAAAAACCCAGTTCCGGGTTTTTTCGGGTCCGGTTCCAGGTTCGGGTTTTTTGTGCACCTCTACTTACGAGTTGAGAGTTTTCACATCATTCATAGGGGTGAATAATTTTTCAGGTTTTAAACTAGTATTTCTAACTCATTTCTTCGGATTGATCTATTTAACATATTCAATAAAATGCGTCCATCAATCAACTCAATATAAGAAACTAAGAAACAATATTATAAGGTCAATTCGTATATATTACAACCCGGTTACCCACCAATTTGTTTTGGTCATTTACAAATTCAATTATAACAGGAACACTTGTTTAACTTGTTTAGATAAATGTGGTACAATGGAATGGTTCAAGTTATAATTTTAAGTGTCTTCAGATAAGGATTATTTCGTGTAACAAGAATAAATATACATTTGGGTCCATCGATTAACTCGTCAACTCAACACAATTTACACAACAAATTACATGATATATGAACTCACACTTTCCGCTACCTCATTACCAACTAAATCCCTTCCCATGAGGTCAAGGGGCGTAAAATTAGTGGGATAATACATGTGATGTACTGTACTATGCTTCTTTCCATTTCTGAACCCCCAATTTGAAATATATATGTGATGCAAACCAGCCAATCTTATATTGTTAAGGCTCAAGCAAGTCGGTACAAAACCAAAACATACACTAATACAAGCATCCCGGCTTTAGCTTTTGTGTCTGGTTTATTCAGAAACACAAAAATACATTACAAGTCATAAATAATCATAAAAACCACCCTTGTATATCAGTTGTTGCTCATAGTCTTGTGTACAAAACCCTTGATGTCAAACTCCTCATTCCCGGTCTTTGTAATGACACCCTAACAGAAACACAATCATTTGATTCAGGTACAATCACATATATATGTATGTAGTGGTGTGAATTTTTGACACAACACGAACTTGTCATGAAATGCGCGGGTTTGGTATAGTCAAAACAGGTTCAGGTCAGTTTCATGTTAAACCCCGGGACTGCTTAGCTAAACGGGTCGGGTTGGGTTCGGGTCAAACTCGACGAGTTGGCGGGTTGACTCGTTTAACCCATTTATATTATATTTTATTTTTTTCAAATGGTGTTTTTATATCATAAGTTAAATTGGTTGGGCATTCTGTGCAATAATTATAACTTAAGTAAATAACATAAGATGTTATAATTAAAATGTAAATTTTTATATACATTTGTATTTTTTGTTTTAAAAAATTATTTTTAAAATATTAATATGCAAAAAGAATAATAAATAAAAAAATCGCGTTTACGGGTCGTGTTCATGTCGACCGTGAATATTCGTGTCATGTTCAAGTTCATGTGTCTGACATGATTTTCGGGTTCCGGTCATGTTCGGGTTGGTGTAAATTTTTTGGGTTCGGGTCGGGTTGAACCCACAAACACGACCTGTTTAACACTCCTGCGTGTGTGTGTGTGTTCTCACACAGAAAGAGATGGTTACCTTCTCGGTTATGATTCCACTTATAAGACTAGCCGGTGTAACATCAAAAGCCGGATTCCAAACAGATATTCCCGAAGCTGCAATTTGTTCCCCAAGACCACCGCGGGTATTTAGCAATTCTTTGGCTGATCTTTCTTCGATAACAATCTCATCTCCGGAAGACAATGACAAATCAACCGAAGTCAATGGTGCCGCAACATAAAATAGTACACCGTGATGTTTGGCGGATAACGCAAGGCTATACGTTCCAATCTTGTTCGCAGTGTCACCTGCAATTGCAATTATGTTTCATTACATCACAAGTAAGAAGCAGCGGCTTTTTGGTGATTAGTAAAGTCGTAAAGTACCATTAGCAGCAACACGGTCAGCTCCGACGATGACCGCGTGCACGCGACCGGTTTTCATTAAAGCAGCAGCAGCGGAATCCGCTATAAGAGTGGCTGGTATGTTCTCGTGCACCAACTCATAAGCCGTCAATCTTGATCCCTACGCTTGCATATATGTCAACTTAAGTTCATGCCTAAATATAAACGAGAATAAAAATATATCGCTTACTTGGTTAAAAGGACGGGTTTCTGTGCAATAAGCCCTCTCTAGTACTCTATCAGCATGAAGCGCACGGATTACTCCAAGAGCGGTACCATATCCAGCTGTAGCGAGACTATTATAACATAAAATACTAAATCAGGGTATAATAGACGATGATGATGATGATTAGGCGATGATGGAGGATGGGATTACTAGCCTGCCAGTATTGCAATGCGTTAAAACAGATAATTTCTTGCAATCCTTATTTTGATTCTGAATGACAGATGATCCATACGACCCTATTGCTTTATTGTCAGCAACATCATCCTTTAGCATTATTTCAGCCGCTTCAATGTAAGCCTGTTTGAGCGGAAAACAATGCATAACTGCATTACTAATGATTACATATCCATACACAAAAAAAATGAATGATTACTTGGAAAACTTGATTGGCATCTGTGGCTGTCGCAGCATGGTTCTTTACAATCTCCATAAGCTTAGTTGCAGCATCAGAAAGATTCACAGCTGTCGGACGACTGATGAATAGTGCGACAAGTAAATAAAATGTTTAAAGGATACACAACAAATGTTAATTAATTAATTAAACATTACCTTGAAACAAGATATTCCAATTTCTTTTCAAGAAAAGTTGCTGCATCCTTTGGTGTTCCGTTAAATCCATCCAGTTTCGATATTTCAACAGCCAGTGAAAGCGCTGCAGCTATCGCAATCGCAGGTGCCCCACGAACCACCATCTCTCTTATCGCTTCCCTGGATAAACATATACAAATAATCAACTCGTATGAAACAAAATATTGTCGAAATATCGTCGTGCAAAGCCATCAACATCAACTCCATATGATCGTAAAGTAATACATAAACAATCAACAACAACCAAGCTACAAAACGCAAAGCGAATAAAACCAATATACAAAGCTTAAGTCTTTGGAACTTAAACTTAGTAAAGATGCATTTAAAAAACTTACCAGCCTTCGACAGCATCTCGAATTTCCAAATAGATGGTATCAAGAGGAAGTTTTCTCTGCTCAAAACAAACTACAGTCAAATATACACACATATATCTTTATTCACTAATTTAACCACTAAATTATCCTTACAATCAGACAAAAGCAAAACTCTAAATATAAAAAATATACTCCATAGTATAAATAATACTTTAAACTAACACAACCACACAAATTACAAATTGGTATTAGTTTCTAATTAAAAACTATTAAACTGATTTTGAACTAAATAGTTAAAAACAAATAGGTGAACGAAAACCTGATCAAGTAAGTGAAGCGAGCCACGGTGATAACGGATTGATTGCAGAGATGAGTCCTCTTGAGATCCCATGGATTGCAACTGTAAATTAGGTTGAAATGAAGCCGGTTTTTCTTGGAATTTTGAGAGAATAAGTGAAAGAAAGAGGAACAGAGACACAATTAGGGCTTACTGGAGTAGAGTAACAATTATTCTTCTTGTTATTATTATTATTATTATTCGCGGCTACAACGAGAATCGAAAGCAAGACTTTAGAGTAAGTGATATATGCCGTTAGAAAAAGTAATATATTATTCGATTACCCTTTTTGATAACGGCATGGCCATCAAATCATGAATAATGCTAAAATGCAAAGTATAGATTTTTGTTTGAACAACCCCTCTTCTTTGAATTGAACAAGTACCTACTAGTTCATAAGTCTTATCTCACCATAAAATTTTCACTAGACTATAATGTCATGGGTGCAAAGTATAAAATTAGTATAGATTTATTCGATTTGTTTGGATAGGTTTGTTTGGATTTAAAAATGTTTGTCCCTAACCGATCCCAATTCAATCGGAATGTCGTGAAGTTATGTTCGAACTATTTGTGTTAATATGCCTATGTGGAATTAGCCCATTTGGTACATGCTTCTTACAAAGAGGTAGCAGGTTCAAACTGAGAGAAAAGAGAATAGTTTTAGAATTATTGGTGCAAAATATGGTATGAGCAATATTTGATTCATATATATGTCAACCTAAGAAATTACAAGAAAACCCAGAAGTCCATAACAAAATCTTGAATTTTATTGATTCTGAAATAAAGATTGTTGCTTCATCTTGAGTTCATCGAACAAGAAAGTCAAAGAAACCAACAACCGATGATGATTTTAGCTAATAATAGCAAGCTTACCATGTTAGAAACTAATCAAAACCCGTGATGTAAAAAAAACCACTTTTTGACCAAATTGGAAAAAAGAACAGCATAATATAATCTTATTAATTTGATAAATCAGATGGATGAGACTCCGAATGATATCATGGTAATATGGTTGAGGCATCCTAGTTTTACCCCTGAAGCTGCTCGGGTTTGAGTCCCACCTATTTTATTTTAGGTGGGGGCACTCAACTGACTTGGTTGTCTTTGAGGAATTTATCCAGTTGAACGTCGTCTCACTCTCGGTGCCAACGTGGGCCCTTTGTAATAAATGATCGTCTGGACTTAGTTGGACTGGGCCTTTAAAGGGGATGTGCGATGAATAAATGTAGATAATTTTTCGTTCAAAAAAAAGATAGATGAGACCACCTGCTTTAAAGAATGAACATCGTCTAGAGACGTGAAATCATGAATCGATTCAAGGTTTTACTTTCTAGGCTTCGAAAACGGACCAGATAGAGTTGGTAATTAGATTTTGTGTTTTTGGGCTTGTTGATGTCAAAATTAGCAGTCTGGCGTGCTGCCAATCTAGAATCACTCCGACATGTCTCTGATCACCGGAAAGCCTACCAAACAAGCATCGTTAGTCTTGTCACGTAGACGGGGGTGTATGTATATGACCACCCTCTAGCTTGAGAGTAAGAGACTGTTTATTGAATTAAAGAAAAGAATTCATTATGACCAATTTAATGGTAAGAATGTTCTTGGTGCATTTTATGTATTACAGGTATGTGTTTGGATGAGATTAGTTACCTTCTCTTCCTCCCTTTTTTTCCTTATAATGTATTTGTCCTTTATTCAGTTGTCATACCCCAACCGATGGCGGAAACATCGGAGTGAGACGAACGAGATTGCTCGAGACTTCATAACACTATTGTGACAATATTTAATCCAAACCGAATTCATTCATAAATAAAATTGTCAAGTACATCACAAGAGTTCAAAGTATAACAATCAGAAACCTCAAAGTATAACCAACACTAAATAATAATAATACATTGATAAAATCTAGTAATTCTAGATGCGTTTCTAAGTCGTCCCTATTAGATTTCGTCAATATCAACATCATCAACCTTCAACATGTTTAAAAGTATAGTTCAACACACAAGGCATTGGCGAGTACACAAGTTTAATATAGCATAAGTATGAAAAAGATTTAAACGAATCCACATGGAAAAAATAGTTAACTAAATTAATTTATCAAAGCATGCAATTTTACAAGTTAACCCTCTGATTACCGCAAGAATTAAAGACTTAACATGACCACAAGAATACGGGCGGTGCGTTACTCCTATAACGCTATACATGTTAAGGGGAGGCTCGTACGAAGTTAATGACAAGCGAATCAAATAAGAATGTTCCAATTATACAAATAATGTATCGCATATTTAAGCATGTATAATGGATTGTTTGTGTTTGCATAAAGTATAAGTGTGTTTGCGTGTATTTTGATAGGTTAAACACATTACACCCAAAAGTGTAAAGCGTAAAAAGAGGCTTTCGAGTGTACTCACGGCTTTGCAAAGCTTCCTTTGGTAATCCCATGAAGAGTTGGAGAGTTTGATGGATGGAATACCGAGTTATCCTACATGAGGAAACGTAGGTGTGTGAGTATTCGAATGATAACGGAGGGTTAGGATTCGGAATTAAAGTATATAAAAGTATGTATTCAAGAAAGTAATCATCTAGCCTTAAACACTCGTTTTTGACACTATATATCTCGTATGGGTTGTTGTGATTTCATGGGTTAAGAACAAGAGGGTTAAGTCCGAGATATTATAACCTAATGTTAGTACAAGTAACCATATGATCATTGTCAAAAATTTGGTTATGTATAAGTCTATTTACGTATAAATTATATAATATATATTAAGTTCATCATATATGTCATAGATTATCATAGAAGTCATGCATGGAGGTAGGATGATGAGCATCCATTAAACCTCTTTATATGATTCACCAGTACACAAGCCTTCACATGGGTGATTCGGATGGTCATGAATGAAACGAAAGAAATACTTCACTAAACTATGCATCGACCAAGTAAGCAAGTTAGGTGCGTGCATCCCGAACATGGTAACGTTTGGGGACATGTCGTAGCCTTGTTACTCAATTGAAGGTTGAACATAATTTAGTGGTTACCTAGAAATCATCAAGTGAGGTGGTGGATTGATAGTAAGATAGCCAAGGCTTCTAAGTAATCACACCTTCACCAAAACACAAGCCTTGTCAAGCTTGGATGGTCTCAATACTTGTGGGTTAGAACCCTTACAAAATCAGAAAGTTTAGAGGTATTTTACACATTCTAATTTGTATGAAACAACCTTGGCTTAGCTCCCTAACAATGGACTTGATTAGAGGCACAAGCAGCACAAGCTTGTTTAGAAAAGTATGTTTAAATAAAGTTTACAAGTTTATCTTCCAAAACAGAAAGTTTTAGCCTTAAAAGTTGTGTTGTTCCACCTTGGTTTTCCATGGAAAACCTATGGTATCATCTCTAGATGTGTTACAAACTTTGTAAAGGAAGAAAAAAAAGAAAATAATGATGTTGTAAAAAGATAAAAACAAGCAGAAAGTTATAGGCACTTTGGACCTTAAAAATGGTGAGATTTCACCTTAGTTTGCACAAGCAAACTTGTGAAAACCTTTCCTAGAGGTTATCCAAGTGTTGTAGAAGAAAGAACAATAAGAAATTAGAAGGATAAGTGAGTTAAAACTCACTTTTAATGGCTGGAACTTTCTGAGGTGTTGCTGAAAAACTCAGTTGAGTTTGAGTGTGTTTTGAGAGTGTTAGAGGGTTGTAAAAGTGGGATAAAGGATGAAGCAGTGCTCATTATATAGGGAAGAATCAGGGTTTCAATGGGTTGAGCTTTGAATATGATTAGTGGGTAATTAACCTTGAAACAAGACAAGTAAACCTGGCCCAAAAGCTGCAATCGGAATCTGCCCAGCATATATATATATATATATATATATATATATATATATATATATATATATATATATGTGCTGTGTATATCTGTTGTATATTTAGGTGTTACATGTTATTTAATAAATAACCAACATGTAAAAAATGGCTAATATGCAAAGGGAACATGAATACATGTGTTAAATAAGTATGTAAACATAGGTTTGTGTTGTAATAATAAAAGAAGTACTGTAAGGATTAAACAAGTTGGTGTAATGTATAACAAAGTGTCAATTATGCATAAGTCTCGTCATCGAATAGTAAAGTGTTTGATGTACGAATGCTTACGAATTATGAATTCACAATGATTGTTTACAAGTTAATCTTATGCTTATGGGAATCACATATGCATTAACGTTTTTGTTTTGGCATCATCTGTTCTAGGGGGAGATTGTTGGAATTGAACCCTACAAAAGAACAGATGATAGAAAGACAAAATATACTACAACCTCTGATCCTAATGATAATGTAACATCTGCCCAAGTAAAGCTCTGCTGAAGTCTAAATGTCCAAGGTCTGCCAAGGCAAAACCCCTGCTGAAGATCAAAGCTAAAGGTCTGTCAAGGCAAACCTCTGCTGAAGACCAACAGTGGTTGTCATCAGTGTTCTCTATCAGTCCTTGTATAGCAGTGGTTAACTTAGCAGTGGTTGTCATCAGTGTTTTCTATCAGTCCTTGTATAGCAGTGGTTGGCTTAGCAGTGGTTGTCATCAGTGTTTTTTATCAATCGTTGTATAGCAGTGCTTAGCAGTGGTTGTCGTTATTTTTTTCTATCAGTCCTTACAATAAACAATGCATAAACGATGTGTTTTTCATATAAAAGATTCATTTCATTATGATCGAAGTCTCGGATTTACAATGGTTTGAAACAAAATACGGTTACAACGAAATGAGTTTCAAAAAATAGAAATACGATACAATCTTTCTAAAAAACGGAAAAGTTGCGAAAAACAAGGCGTTACACCAGTGGTATCTCTGTTCAAACAACAAGAACAAAGTAAACAGGTTGAGAAATCCTCTGTTGTAATAGATACTAGGATGTGCTTTAAATGTAATCAGATTGAACACATTGTTCGAAAATGTCCACAAAATAATCCTAAACCTCTTCGTGATGTCAAGAAAAACTTTGAAGATTTGAAACAAAAAACACCGATGCTTGTACCAACTCAAGTTCGGAAACAATGCACAGAATTTGCAAATAAAGTGAAACCAGTTAATACTGAAGTTTCAAATTATAAACCTGGTGAATCTTCAAAATGTAATGAACAAAAAGATTCTACATTATATTTCAAGAAAGCTTTAAAGAAAAATCAAACATGATGATGAAAGAAAAAGAAATTTTTGAAAAATAAATGTCATTTGAGAGTTTAGAAGAGTTTCTAAACTTGAAAAAGTTACAAATAAATCTGTTTGGATAGAAAAAATTAAAATCGAAGAAAGTCCACCCAAGACTGAAAAGACTTGGGTATCTCTATTCAAATGATTGTTTGTGTCTGTGTGCAGGAACTTCTGAGTTCGAAGTAAATCATGGAAAATGAGGTTTCTTGACACATGACGAATAATACATGATAGGTTTAACACGTTCATTTGACATAAATTTTGATAAAAAGATTAATAATCACAAAACCCTCACTGTTGAACAGACAAAACTAGTTGAAAAGATGGATTTGTAAATGTTTTTAAAATCTAGAGTCTCAAAGTTTTGTCATCATGAGGGAGAAATTTTTTTTTAAAAAGAAGAAAAAATGTGAAGCAGTAATGCATGGCGAATTGATGTGATTCTCATCGGTCGGTCAATGTTTCTTTCTTTAAAAATAAAAATCCAAAAAATGTTTTTGATTTTAGGGGGGAGAAGTATGTTGTGAAAAATACAAAAACATATAAAAATTGAAAATGTACAAAAACATGAAAAAGACAAAAAGAATTTTCGTGTGAAATAGTGGAAATGATAATACTTCAGTGGACTATCATAGTATGTTAAAAAAATGTAGTGTTAAAAATGTTTAAACAGGTTTCACTAATGATGTGACAGTAGGCTTCGCACATTCAGTAAATTGTTTCTGAGATATAAACATAAAGAAAAATTTCTTAATTAGTGGGTTAATATCTCTTGGATATATGGTCTTAGTACACCAAAATTTCATTTGAGAGATTGCCGGATTCTGAGATACAAGGTCTTTATAGATAATTGATATATGAGGTATTATACGAGTTCTTCTGATTTTGCGTCAGCAATGGCCTAAAACTTATAAAATACTTTTGATTTTAAACCCAAAAAACTGCAACATATTGAAAGTATCAAAAAATCTAACAATTGCAGTTCAAAAGATTCCAAATTTGGAACACCACTTTTAAGTCGAGCCTTCATCTCTTTGTCTGTACGGTGGTACTAACCTGAGCTCTCAAGGTCTCGCACAACCCAGATATAGATATCAGTTAGATATATTCACCTGTAAGATGAAATTCAGGGAATCTTGATACTGGAGTATATTCTGAGGTGGGAAACACGGCTAAGCCAAGGTCCTAAAATTATCTAACATATCTTCGAACAATTAAGAAATGTGTAGAGGTTTAAGTGGATCAGTATACTGACAGTTAAGTGAATCTGTTTAGAACTTAAAGTCTAATCAAGGTCAATGGTACTAGTGATATGTTTCAAAAACTGATATGATCCTCTAACACAAACTCACAAAAAAATGTGTTTGTAAATATGTTTGTACATAGCTTACATTTCATTTCAAAAACCTCAAAAATATTTTCAGAGTGTTTTAGCATAAACTTTATAAAATACAAAAAGATTTTGTTTCTATCTTAGCTTCGACCACTGATGATGGAAAGCTGATATTCAAAGTCTAAAGTTGTTAAACAAAATTTGAAATGAGAAATTGTTCTGAAATGATAAAAGTTCATTAACTTGAAACTTACATTTGATACATATATAAGTTTGTTCACAAAGTGATCATCCAAGGTTATCCATTTGAGCTTGGTAGATAAATCAGATAACCAAGGTCATTAACTTGGACTTGGTTAGCTGAGAGGGTTAAAACTGATAAAGTGTTCAAATTTGAAATGTTTGTGTTGAAAATTTCAAAGTTTGAAACTGAAATGTTTATTTGAATGTTTAGAAGAATGAACAGGAAGTTGTTAGAAAGGGGGAGCAAGACAAGACGTTGAATAATGAGGGAAGCTCACAGAAAGGGGGAGTATGCTAATATTTAACGTTTACAATACTATTTCAAAGCATGGGGAAAATTGTTGATGATATCTGCTGAGCAAGAATGTTAAAGTTATTAAAGAATAGAACAGATTTAAAGATGATCAAAGACTTTGAAGCTTAAAGAGTATTCAAAGACTGCGGCAACATCCAAGGGAGAGACTTTTGATGCATATGTCTGTTGTCTACGTCATCGAATCATATCGAGCCTGTAATAGGAATCTACATGTTAGAATATTTGATTGTGTATAATATTTTCACTTTGCACGAAGCTCACTTTGGACAAAGCTCACTTTAGACGAAGCTCACTTTGGAGGAAGTGAGATGTCTATAAATAGTAGTGCCAGGGTATTGAGTCAAGTCGACATTCGTGTAGAAAGGACGGCGAAGTTCTGTCCAGTTGTTTTTAGGATCTGTAATGTTGACGTATTAATGAAACAACAATATAATTGAATCTTGTTAATATTGTCGCCTAACTATAAAACGGATTCCGCACGTTTAATACTAGGTTATTGAAGTTAGAGCCTGAGCTACCGGATCCGACAACGGACCTTCAATCCCCTATCAGTGGACAAAGGGAATTATCCCTAGGATCATCGTATTGCCCGATTAATAAACCAAAGGTTGTCACCTCTAGAGAGGCATGGGGGATCCAACCATTAAATAATATCCATTTCCACACGTCTCCTTTCTCCAAGATGTCTCGTCGGGAGCCTTTACCTAGCCGCCAGTTGCAGGAGCATCAAATGCTCTTGTGTGGTCTAATCTTTGAGGCATCTCTTACTTTCTGACCATAGTGATGATATTTTGGTCACAAAGGGCGGGGAAAGGCAATTGGTTTACTAGCCTTTTTCTGGGTTTTGCCCTTATAAATGTAGTTAAGATGAGCAACTTGGGCCTTGGCCTATCCATCGAGCTCTTAGTGTTGGGCCCAGAGCCCCAGATCAGAATGATTCTCATCAAGTTATCCTTAGTCCGGGTGCATTTATTTATGGATGGGCCCAAGGCTTACTCAAGCCCCAGGAGATCTAAGTAAGTGGGTCCCTTCTCTTTAAACTGTCACATCCTCTATCTAGGCAATGAGTATACCTTACTAAGCGTGTTCATACTATTTTCACATTACAAACATCATCAAACAAGATCCATCATGCATCATACAAGATTAGGGTTTTAGCATGCTTTTCAAGTGTAACAATTTTCCATCAAACACATACATGCATATGGATTGGTATAATACATCAACACACATTTTCAAGTAAGAATAATATGGAAACATCATCCCACCAACTTCCGTGATCATCATCGTCCAACACATAAAAATATCTAGTGTTTTACCACATTTTGAATTTACACAATTAACACATATACATAAACCATTCACGACTCACACACTTCTAAGCACCCATTTTGTTTCCATTTTAACACTTGTTTTACTTGTTTTGAAAAAACTCATGAAAACATCTCAATTGGTGATACATTTTGCATAAATAAGACACATGTACAAAAATCAACAAGAGTAGGTGTTAGAGATTACCAATATACAAGCTAGTAAAGATAAAAAGTGAATTAGGTTGTGGTTTTCTCGGATTTTAAGGTGTAAGTCCAAGTTATGCTCCAATATTCCAAATAACACCTCAAACTAGGATGAAACAAGCTTAGTTATAGCGTTTTGGGTTTTTGAAAGTGGTGGTTTTTGGTGGATGGTGGTGGAGCCGTAGGTGATTATGGAGGGAAAGGAAGAGAGTTTTGTTGTTAGTATGGTGAATTATGAGATCAAAGAAGCCTTCAAGATCTTTTAAACTCAACATAATCATCACAACCATCTTAAAAACATGGAAAGAAAAATGGCTTTTGGATAGTCAAACAAGCAAAGAAAAAACATGGGGGTGCATTAGAGGGGTTGTGGTGGTTGGTTGCTTTTGTAAGGATTATGTCTCAAAGAGCTAGTTAGGGTTTTAAGTGGATTGTAATTGATAGTTAGATGATCCTAGTCACCAATTAGGGTTTTAAGATCACTAAAGATTGTTAACTAGGAAATTAGACATAGTTTGGTGAAAATTGTGATATAGTGATGTTAATTTATGATAGAATCAAAAATAATGCGTGAAAACTGGAAAATATGATATTAAATCATCTATTTAGGATATCATCTAATTCTCACACCAAAGCACATAATAATGCCATCTAATAAATATTCCAGGTATATTGGAACAATTCCACTTGTTAAAAATAAATCGGGTAATCACAACGTTCGTTACATATGTATTTATCGTTACACGATATCCTAGGCATTGAAAAAGGGCTTTGCTAGACATTAAAACATTTTTAATTTGCTCTACTGATAATGACTTGAATTTATCGGGTGTCACATCTTTCTCTTTTCCTATTATCCTGTCCTCGTTTATCGAGGTCATCATCCGTACATTTTAAATTACATGCATCACTATACGTAGATCATATAGACTTAGATTGACACTAATTAGGTCATACACGTGTAGCATGTACATGACTAAGCACAATTATAGTATGTCCGGTAGTAAATACTAGTATCAACGAACACACAATTGTTGTTTTAAAGCTAAAATGATCAATAGACGATCTTAATACAACAAACAATGGTAATATAAGATAAACAATACGACAAAACTCTACATTGATAAACATATGGGAATTTATCAAATTCAAGTATTATCTATGGAATATATAATATGTCTGGACTTTCAAAATGTTTATTTGTTCTAGCTGTATATTTAATATCTAGTGCAATAAAAATAAAACACTTAACCTAATTATATAAGTTAAAATTGCCCTAAAACACTTATATAAATACCAAGACAATATCTACATTTTATAAAAATTGAACTACTTAACAAAATCCAGATTTGTATGGAAAAAATCTAGTCATCCAAGGGATAAGAAGAAGTAATTTAAACTTAAAACACATGGTAAAAATAGGTGCATGTGATCTCAACACCTAAGGCCACCACGTTTAAGTACTAAGGAATCTTGTCATACATACCACCCTTACCCTACCCCCACCCCACCCCCACCTTCACCCTCTTTCTCTCGGCCTCTCTCCCTTCAAAACCAAACTAAACACTTATCATCGGTTCATCACCATAACACACCTTAAACAAACACTAAACACTCCCAAGTCTTCCAAATACTCTCTAAGTTATAGTAAGTTGTTCTTTCAATAACTCAAAGTTCTAGCAACTCCTTAAAGCATTTTAAGCTCTCAAATAATGAAAGAACATGATCATGCTTCAAAACAATCAACAAATCACATTTAAAAGGCACAAAGTCATGTAAGAATCCAAGTAGGTGAGTTTATTTAATAATATTAGGTTTTTGGCATGGTTATAAAAAAGGTCTCCAAGGCCGAGCACTCCCCCTGTAGTCGCTACAAGGTAGGTTGCCGAGGCGACTTTCTTCAACTCCGTCTGATTACTAGGAATCGATCAAACGCGATCAACCTTGGTTAGAACGGATCTAGTAGGTCAACTCGGCCCGAGTTTGACTTAAAAAATAAAACATAATCTATATGCCTATCATATTAAAGAATAAATATCAATCTCACGTATTTTGTTATAAATATTAAATAAAACATAATTTCTATGCTTATTATATTAAAGAAAGAATAAATATCATTTTCAGGTATTTTGTTATAAATATTAGTAAAGTTTTGTTATTTGACAAATATTTAATTTCAAAAACTAATTTCTTTATAATTTAACATGTCTGAGTGACTGAGTACTCTCCTCCTAAGTCGAGTACTCTTAACTCCCCGGTCAGCCGACTATGAAGCGGCTAACGACTTTTGCAAGCATGTTTTTGGTGATAAAAAGTAGGATTTCACATGGTGATAGAGGAATCATCTATTATACTTGTATATGTGCAAGGATATTGCTCAATGATTCACCCAAAGGATTAAACCACATTCAACACACAAAAACTAGCATGTTCTATGTATCACATCTTGTGTTAAGTTAGACAATCTAGAAGGATTCGTGAACCAATATCATCAATAAGTTTTTAAAGTCACAAAATATAACTTTTTTTTTCTGAAAATAGCCTTCACAAAGTTGAAAAATAATTCATGAAAATAAAAAGTGTTTAAAATAAGCTTGAAAGAAACACTTGGCTACAAACACTGGGCTACAAGTCTACAAGATATATGTTCTATAGAGCTTAGATTCAACAAGTTCTAATGAATCCACTAAGTTTATACTTAAACCAAGCTAAGATAGTGGTTTAATGAGGAATAATTGGTGAAAAAATATGCGGAAATAACAAAGAGAAAATCAATACCGAAAATAAAACCCTAAGAGTAAAAACTCTAGCTACAAACTTTGAATAACTATAAAAATCATACAGAAGCTTTGGGATGTAAGAATAAGGTTTTCGACTAAAAATCATGAATTTTTAAAATTAGCTATATTTAATCATTTGTGAGCATAAATAACCACCAAAAATAAATAAAATACTTAGACTACCTAGAAAATTCCCAAATCTTTACAGGGATATCTATTGGTTATATGAAGATCAGAAACCACATTTATAATTTTTCTATGTTGAGGAGCCATGGTTTTGAATATTTGCTTTAAAATACATTTAGACTTTTATTTGGATTTTCTCAACAAATACATTAAAGTACAAAAAATATTTTTTCCCAGAAGCATATGAAGTCATAAATTATTTTGGGAATTTTGTGAAATTATTTGGTCATTAGAACAAATTATATGGAATTTAGGGGAAAATGGGTTTTTAAATAGACTTTTATTACCAAACCGGCATTTACAAAATGTAGAAATAAATATCGACAGGTTCTTAAATATAAAATAGTCTATTTTGATGTTTCAAACCTTTTTTGAAAATATGTCAAAGGTTTGGGGCCATTTTAGCAAAAAAAAATGGTACTAAACGGTAAACCGACAGATGTCGAGAAAATAACCGACAAGCCCCAAATCTTATCATATTTTTATAAGATATTTACACACATTGCAGGTCTGTTTTGGTTTAAAGTAGTAGGTATCACAAGTGTGTGAAAATCTATTAGTATAAAAGACAATTTAAAACCCTAGTTTTGGGATAAAAGTTAACGAGTTTCGTTTTAAAGAAATTCACAACTACTAGTCTCATCAACACTATATACACTTGATTTAGAGTAGAAGTCCTTGTCATGCATCATTTGGATTAGATACAAGGTCTTATTAGTGTCTCTCACCTTGTAGGAGTCGAGTAGTGCACACACGCTTAACCGAAGTCTTCGGGTAGAAGCACAAACATATACAAGTGACATGTCGGTATGGTTAGTCACTCTAACTTGTCCGGTATGGCAAATGAATGCATATAGTCCATTACGTTTAATGTTTGTGACGACATTGGTGTGAGGGGACAAAATAACGTGGAGGTTTAGTTATTCGACTCATGGGAACTACAACGTTGTTCAGACTAACTAGCAAACAATAAGATCATTCAGGATTTTGTTTATCAGGTGCATGAAATGATTAAAATTCAATTTCTAGAAACCATTAAGGTTATGGTTGTTGAAGCTTGGCAAGATATAGGAATTATGTCTTACATCAGTCTGTATGCTAGGTATTAAAAAATACTAGTTTAATCTGATGTCGCGCATTGTGGCGAAACCGTGTAAATGATAATGTAAAACAAACGTGATCTGAAAATAAAGCATGATGTTTAGAAAGTCAAACCATTAAAACGGTTTAGTTTATCATCATACCGTTTTATGATACCAAATAAATACTTTATTTTGAATACAAATTCGTTTTTAACAAAACTTATAACGGAATGTCGAGAAAAAAATCAAACACAACTACGTACTTAAATTTTTTTTAGTTATAAATTTAGATTATTAAAAAAAGTATCAAATTAATTGATAAATTAATATATGTCCTAAAAAAAGAATTATTAGAAAATGGTATAGGAAATAAATGATTTAAAAAAAATTAAAATATGTTATTAAAATTTGATATAATAATAAACTAGTATAATATATTAAATAAAAGAATAATTAAAAAACGATATAATATTATAAAATAAAGTTACTATTCATCGTTCTTAGTCAACTATATATATATATATATATATATATAATAGGTATTATGTCTTTCGTTGGTCTGTATGCGGGTTAATAAAGATACAAGCATTATGTCCTTAACGGGTAATTATGCCAGGTTATTAAAAGATATATAATATATCAGGTTTTCGGAGATATATGTATTATGTCTTTCATGGTAAGTATACTAAGTTTTCAAAGATATATTTATTACGTCTTTCATGGTAAGTGACTTAGCGTTCCGCATTCCACAAGTCTTAGTTATATATTATGCTACATATGTATTGATACCGGAATAACATATCCTTGATCCCTTACATAGATGGCTCACCCTTCTTTATCCATCTACAAAAAAATGATTTTCTCATTGCCATTTATGCCTTCTCACTTTGCCTTCCGTTCACACCCATAAACCTAATGTTGAAGAAACTAGATATAGTGGGTGCCACCATCGGTCAGCTACCTCCACTAACGCAAAAGAATAGCCACTGCAGTACAACAACCTAACGCTACCACTAGAACACCACCACCTAACTGCCACTAGAACACCGAAGAATCTGGTCCCTTTTTCTGCCCACATATCAAAACTCGATAACAGACTGAGGCGGTAGTACCCGATGATGGTTTCAGCGACTACCAACAACTCTAGTTTCTACTGTTTTTTATGTGGCGTGTTTAATCAAAGGTTGAGAACTGAGTTTTTTAGCGGCAAAGCACATTCAGCGGTGTTGTGGTGGTTTGGCTTAAGAGGCACATGTGTACCAGAAGGCTTTTCTTTACCATTTAGAAAGCATGGTTATTAACTATCAAATGTCATAAATAAAAATAAAAATAATAAAACATTGGTCAATAAGACCCTTTCAAGCGGACCAATATTAGTGGGGTGCTATAGACACAAACTTACAAATGTAAGTGTTAGTACCCCTTGTGGAGTGGTTGTATGAGTGTTGGTGTTTCCCATCATAGATTTGGGTCCGAGCCCACATAAGGCAAAAATGGAGTATTATAAGAGGAAAATAGGAGTTAAATTCAACTATTCAAAAAAAAGTATTAGTAACTAGTTTGATTGTCCCTAGCGATGGGATGAATCACTTGTGGAATACGGTATACACTGAAAACATAAAATAATGTTTATAATGGAACACCTAAAAGTTACATTCGCGAATTGCAAAGTTACGTATTAGTACAATACTACTTCAGTATTCAGTATGGGTAATGAAAAAAAATATTAATACCATCTCGTATCAAAACAAAAAACCATAAAAAATAATTGGTATCGGTGCCAATTTTGTTCGACCAGTATCAGTTCAGCTCGGCGTAGTAAAAATTATGTGTGTTACAAAATAAAAAAAAATGTATTTACAATGGTTGAAAGTATAACCCAAATAAACAAAGTCGTAATATGGCCAAAATGATAGCTACGTGTGTTTTATATGTATATAAACCTACTGGTAGATAACAAATATGAAGTAGAGAATATTGTATATTTTATTTTATCATCAATACAACCATTACCATTCTATCTATTTTTCTGACTGTTTATCACAAGAAATTCCGTATCGAATACTCAGTACTGTAGTATATTGGTGATGTCCTAACATATATAATATGGTATTCGGTTTAGAATTTAGCTCTATGTATATAGGCGGCATGGTACCTGTTTAGACTTTTAACGGTATCGTACTATACTACTATACTGATACATATCAAACATATACGGTACGGTATTTCGGTTTGATTTTAGTTAGATTTTGGTATCAATACTATACGATGTGGGTGTTTGGGATTCCTTATTTCACCAACTTTTAACTTATTAACTTCTTGAAAAGTAAAAAAAGACTTTTAAGTTGTTTGGGGATTGCATATGATATGATGAAGAAGTTAATAAGTCAGAAATTCTAATTTATTAACTTTTAATAGAAGTTAAAAGAACTTTTGAGAAGGAATCCCAAACACCCTCGATATGATACTAGTTCAATTCAATATTAATACTGATCTCATTCCTAATTTATCTTATACTATCTATACTATATAATAAAAGAAATCATTTAGAGAACACTTGTCATCATATTAGGTCATGTCTTATGGATAATTATTATTTTAGTTTAATCTATTCTAATTAATTATAGATAACCCTCCTACTAAATATTATTTAGTTAAATATCTTATGGATAATTAGTATTTAATTTAACCTACTTTTTATTTGTAATAGCTCTTATTTTTTTCGATGATGTAATGATCGCTAATAAACTTTAAACTTTTACCGTAGCATATATATTGCTAGACATGAAATCGAATAACATTTTGTGTGACATCAATAACTTAAGAGATAATATAATTATATGTATAATATGCATTTTTTAATAAAATAATACCAAACAAAATTACAAATATAAAATCATTGATTTTACTAATAATAACAAAGTCTTAGTTTTTTCTAAATTAGATTTATTATAGGTTTTTTTAAATAAAATTTATATTTTATCACTTAAATGATTGCTCATTTACTTCTTGAATAACATGTATTTGGTCGTATACGATGGCTTCTTAGATTGCGTTTTGACGGGAAAATGACGGGTCCCGTTCGGAGCTTTTTGACCCATTACATTATTCGGATCCAATATAACAAATGAGTCCGCTAGACAACGTTTCAAACATTCAGAAACCCTAAATCTCTTCCAGCCTCCATCTTCGTTCTTTCATCAGTCAAGCAAATCAAATCATAGATTTTCTGTTCTTCATATTCTAACAAATGGATCATATATATTATATATATATATATCTTCTTTCTCATATAGCAACAAATCACAACCTAATTTCTCTCAAACCCCAAAACCCACCATCGCAAATTTGCTTCATCTGTTCTTGATCGATACATATTTCAAAATTTAATTAAGGGTTAGGTTATTTCAAGCTTCAGAATTATTTGTAATATTGATAATGTACATGTTAAATCAATAAGAACACTATCTTTGCTAATTGATGATTTTGTTGAGTTTAATCTGGTAGTACAAGGACAATAAAAGTTGAAACAAACTGAAATATTTAGAACAAGAGTAACATTCTAAGACATTATTTTGTTTATATAATGATCAAGAAATTAATAATAGTAAATGTAATCTCTCTCTCTGAACACCCGACAGCAGGACCGTTATGTGAGCACCAACATATATTAACAGGGATGAGCAAATGGTACCGGGTATTGGTATGAAACTGGTACCGAATTAATCGACTCAATGTTTGGTAGCGATTGCCATTTTGCGTTTAACCGCCGGTTTTTACCTTCAAAAGCCGGTCCGTACCGGTGTTGAACCGTACCGAGTTTTTCGATACCGGTAACAATATTCATTTTTTAGGATTTTCGGTACCGGTATATTTGATAGCGGTTGGTACCGAGCTCATCCCTTATATATACCAGTTTGATGTAAAGTAAGCTGAAAAGAATTCAGCCATGTGAGCTTGGTCATCTTTGAAACTTTGTAAGCGATATCATTTTAACAGGAATGATCTTATTTCATTGGATGGTTGTTACACATGTTACCATAACCAAATTTAGATGCATGGATGTAGAATAGCTTCTATTGAACTCTTTAGTATTTAAAACAGTTTATGTGTCTGTTTGTGTAGAAAACGTAATGGATCCAAATGACACAACATTATACTTTTATAATGAACATATAAAAAATCTTTTTTTAATTCTTTTCTGCATGAATTTTAAATATTTGTATGTTTATAAAAATTGTTAAAAGTTCACTTATGCATTAAATATGATAACAAAATTTGTAACATTTTTTTTTTGGGAAAGAAAAGGTAAGGGAGGTGTATGCATAAACTCAACTTTTGTAGTCTTTTGCCCGTTTCCTTTTCAGTTTTTTTTTACAAAATCATTTCCTCTCTTTGACCAGTTAGCGATAAAACATAATCCGAATCGACCATTCACAAGTAAATAGGTTGAAATTACTACCTTTTCTATCTGCTTGCACAACATATATGGCCAGCCAATAAAACAACAAACTTTCACGTTAGCAACTACCATCATGCAACATGTTCACTTTCGTAAGACATGTGGTTGACTTGCTTCAGGATATTGCTCTAGCTATGGTTTCCATGAGACCCGTTCTGCTCGGGCTCATGATGCAAAACTTCTCACTATCCAAAAAATATATGGAGTGGGGCGTAGGTTCTACATTCAAACGCTTGAGGATCACACACTTTCACTAGATGCTCAAGAAAAGCTCGTGAGAAAGAATCTATCTGAAGGTGTTTTCAAGATCAAAGGCGGTTATCATTACCCGTTCTTCTCTAAACCGCAATCGTTGCACAAAAATTTGCTCCAGATTGCTCAAATCGCATAGCGAAATGGACTTCTTTGAGTGAATACATGTAGAAGGTTGAATATTTTATTTCTATATACTTATTATGAGATGATTAAAGAGTTGTAAGTTGTTCATAGTTGCAGGTTAAAAAGAAATTAGCATGTCTTTTCCATTCCCTTAGGTTAAATATTTTATTTCTATATACTTATTAGGATCACAACGTTAATCTCAATGCTTAGTGTTTTCTTTGTTTATTTGATGAAACAAGTTGTTATAAGCAACTTTTTTTTTATAGAAACAAGTTGTTATAAGCAGCATTTTAATATTTCCTATCAGGGTGAGAATATATTGGTAATTGGTGTACTTTTGGTTTGAAGTGAATGGATGGATAAAAGAAGGGTGGGCTAACTATTAATACAGCAGGTCGCAACATAGACTCATTCAACATTTATAAAGCAAAATGTAACGTTGTCATTCAGTTTACATAAATAAATCAATTATTTACGAGTGATAATATATAACCATAATAATTAATAAATAATTTCATCAGCCCGGGAAGCTAATTCCGAGTGATAATCTAGTTTGGTATATTAAAATCTTATTTATTCAAGCCTTGTAATAAACAAGGGTTTTTTAAGATATAACTTTTTTTTATTTGGTAAATAATATTACATTTTTCACCTTGTGATGCATGTGGTTTTAAAAATATTTTTTTTATTATTTGATATATAAATTACATTTATTCAACTGTTCAATATAATTGTTATGAATATAACTTTTTAATATATAAAATTGTATTTATTCAATCCAACAAAGAAGATTTTTAAAAATATATTATTTTATTATTAATATATAAAATTCATTTATTCAATCATGTAATACACACGGTATAAGCTAGTGACGTATATTTAAAATGCCTCTATACATATTAATAAATAATAAATTTTAATAAACTATAGCAATCAAGATAAATGGGGTTACCAATTATCTTGATTGTCGATTTCACCCTAATCATAAAACAGCGATAATTTCTCTTGTCACTTTGAATAATATTTTGCATGATTGACTCACAAAAATAATTTCTTCTGTTAACAATAATAATCCAACACATTTATACACACACACGATCGCGATAACGACAATCAAATTTGCATCTTCTTCGTCATTCTTGTTCGTAAAACCCTAAAAAGTTAACCCCCAAATTCACCCCCGATCCCTTCTGTTTCAAACTCTAATTCCTCATCTCCGATCAATCGGTCAATTGCAATTTCTAATAATCTACAACAATTTATAATAATTTACAAAATACCCACTTTTCAAGATCTTCGTTTGTATCATAAAGGTTTTTGCTTTTTTATTCAATTTCGATTTCAATTTTGATTTTTTGAAAAATTGGGGAAAACTGGCGGGAACAGGGGATATGTAATGGCGGATCCGCCTGGTGTGTGCAAAGTATTGGTGCTGGAAATTGTATTATTGTTGTTGTGTTTGTTGAATAATATTGAATAGGTTAGGTAGGGTTAGGGTTAGGGTGTTTTGGTATCAGCAGTTGTGGGGATTGAAAGTATGCTGAGTGTGCTGAGAGTACACCTTCCGTCCGATATTCCGATTGTGGGCTGCAAGCTTTCGCCTTACGTGCTTCTTCGTCGTCCTGATTTAACTGTTTTTACGGATGATGTACCGGAATCTTCGCCTGTTGAGGGTCATTTTTTGAGATACAAGTGGTTAGTTATTGATTGTTTGTTCATATCAGTATTGTGTGTTTGTTATTTATAGATGTTTAATTATTGTTTTGTTGTTGATAGAATCTTTAGATTGAATGCTATATAAGTGTTACTATAGTAATGTTATTACATTGCATTAATTGTGCTCAAAGAATATAAAACAAAGATATGTTTTAAGTTATGCTTATATATCTTTGTTATATGTATATTTATTATGTAGGTATCGTATACAAAGTGATAAAAGAGTTGCAATTTGCAGCATGCATCCATCAGAACAAGCCACTTTACAATGTTTAGGTTGCGTTAAAGCCAAAATACCCGTTTCCAAAAGCTACCATTGTTCCCCTAAATGTTTTTCCGACGCATGGCAACACCATCGTGTTCTTCACGAACGTGCCGCAAGCGCCGTTGCCGAAAACGGGAACGAAGAAGATGAAATGTTCGGCCGATTCGATAACAACAACAACAACAATAATAATAATAATCAAACCTTATCCACTTCACAATCTCTCCCAACCCTTACAAACGGTGCATCCGCACCGTTATACCCTCTAGCCGTGACACAGAGGAACGGTGGCGAAACATGGTTCGAAGTCGGGCGGTCGAAAACCTACACACCGACAGCCGATGATATCGGTCATGTCTTGAAATTTGAATGCGTGGTTGTCGACGTAGAAACGAAATCGCCAGTTGGATCATCGAACACTATACTAACATCACGGGTTATCCCCGCTCCATCCCCGAGCCCACGTCAATTGATTTCCGTTACCAATGCTGATGTGGCAGCAGGGAATTTGGATTCATCCATGGGAAATTTTACTGTGTTATCGTATAATATTTTGTCGGATACGTATGCTACGAGTGATTTGTACGGTTATTGCCCTTCGTGGGCCCTTTCTTGGCCCTATCGTAGACAAAATTTGTTACGGGAAATCGTTGGATATCGAGCGGATATTGTTTGTCTTCAAGAGGTTCAAAGCAATCACTTTGAGGAGTTTTTTGCCCCTGAGCTTGACAAACATGGATATCAAGCTCTATATAAGAAAAAAACAACCGAGGTTCGTTACTTCGTTTAACACTTTTATCATCATTTTAGATTATGTTAAGATTCTTTTTTATTAATTCTAGTGTGTCGTTACAGGTTTTCAACGGCAGTATTATGACCATCGATGGATGTGCGACTTTTTTCCGGCGAGATAGATTTTCACATGTCAAAAAATACGAGGTATACAAAATATATATATTTTTTTTATCTAAACTAACGTTTTAATACCATCGATTCACTAACTTCACATTAGTTTGTACATGTAGGTTGAGTTTAATAAAGCTGCCCAATCTTTAACGGATGCTTTAGTTCCTAGTGCTCAGAAAAAAACCGCCCTAAATCGGTTGGTTAAGGTATCTTGCATACAGTTGTTTTATATTCTATTGTGTTTTTGCTTTTTTAAGTAATTTATTTTAAATTTGTGTATGGTTTGAAACAGGATAATGTTGCATTAATTGTTGTTCTAGAAGCAAAGTTCGGTGACCATGGTATTGATAGTCCAGGAAAGCGGCAACTTGTCTGTGTGGTACGATATAGCAATTTTTTAATTATTTACTGGTTGAAAATCAATTTCGTACATTCATATTAATTATTACTTTCATGGCGTGTAGGCAAATACACATGTGAACGTTCAACAAGATCTAAAGGATGTTAAACTATGGGAGGTCATTCTCTTGAGCTCTAATCTGAAAACGTAACGGTTCTTGTTAATATTATATCTTTCGCTAAATAGTTCCGATGATATTTCAGGTTCATACGCTGCTGAAAGGATTGGAAAAGATAGCCGCCAGCGCAGACATACCAATGTTAGTTTGTGGCGATTTTAATTCGGTTCCCGGAAGGTTTGTTCTTTATTTCTTTCGTCATCAAGAATAATTGTATTTCTGTTCTTATAATATAAGCTTCCAAAGAGTAAATTGCCATTTTCTTCCCTGAGGTTTGGCCAGTTTTGCGACTTCGTCCAAAGGTTTGTTTTTCCACATATGGATCCAAAAGGTTTGAAATCTTGCCATTTTCATCCGTTTCGTTAACTCCATCTATTTTCCTCCGTTAAGTTAGGGGTATTTCTGTCTTTTTTTGTTAACTTAAAGGGCAATTTGTTCTTTTCACTTTTATGTAAAAAGACCAAATTGCCGTTTAAGTTAACAAAAATGACGAAAATACCCCTAACTTAACGGAGGAAAACGGATGGAGTTAACGAGCCGGATGAAAATGGCAAGATTTCAAACCTTTGGGATCCCGATGCGAAAAACAAACATTTGAATGAAAGTCGCAAAACTGGCTAAACCTTAGGGACGAAAATGGCATTTTACTTGTTTCCAAATTATAAAATTTCATTTACATTTAGCTCTTCAAATTTTATTGCAGTGCTCCTCATGCACTTCTAGCGATCGGGAAAGTTGACCCGATGCATCCAGATTTAGCGGTTGACCCTCTTGGAATTCTTCGACCAGCAACTAAATTGACGCACACACTGCCCTTGGTAATATAAATATTTGATTGTTGCTTAAGTTTTCGCGGAAAACTATTAGCGTGTCTTTCCGTGAAGTTTGAATCTTGATCATGGTTTTATGTTTAACAGGTGAGTGCATACTCGTCTTTTGCAAGAATTGGGGGTGGTCTTGATTATGAACAACAAAAGAGGAGAGTGGACCCCGCTACAAATGAGCCTTTATTTACAAATTGCACACGGGATTTTATCGGTACCCTTGATTACATATTTTACTCGGGTACGTCTTCAAATTATAGAGATTTGACTCTTTTCATGCTGTATGAAGTTGTAATGATTGGATATGTGTATGTTTAAGCGTTTTGCACTTATTTATTATTCAGTGAATTAATAGATAAAAATGACCAAAAGCCATCACTTTGTTAAATAAAGGGTAAATTGAATTTTACGTCCTTTAAGTTTGAGCAAAGTTGCAGGCGTTGTCCTTAAACTAATGAATTTACACTGGATGTCCTTTATGTTACACTTTCTCATCATGCGGTGTCCTTTAGCCCTTATTCAGCTAATTTTTTCCGTTAACCATAAACACATGCCACTCACATGAGGGCATACTGGCCATTTTCACTTGATAACTAAAACAAAAAAATAAAAATTATCCATGGAACTCTAAGAGAAAGATGTATTTTAAGTGAAAATGACCATTATACCCTCATGCGAGTGACACATGTTAAGAGTTAACATAAATAATTAACCGAGTTAGGGCAAAAGGACACCACATGATGAGATACTGTAACATAAAGGACATCCAGTGTAATTTCGTTAGTTAAAGTACAACGTTTGCTATCTTACTCAAACTTAAAGGATGTAAAATGCAATTTACTCTTAAATAAAGGAAGTGCTTGAGATTTATTGTTTTTAATGGTTTTGTCTGAATATATATTTTTTTTAAATTTTTTTATGAGTTTTATATATTGTTTATCGTGGTTTTCAGCCGACAGCTTGACTGTGGAATCCTTATTGGAGCTTTTGGATGAAGATAGCTTAAGGAAAGATACCGCACTTCCTTCCCCAGAATGGTCTTCTGATCACATTACATTAATGGCTGAATTTCGTTGCAAACCTCGAACTAGACGTTAATTCCATTTTTAGGCAAGCATTCACCCACATCCTACTTTTTTATTTTATGATTTCTTAAGAGGTCAGAAAAATGAGTGGTTTGGTCACAGTTGGGTTGGGTAACTAGTTCTGATCGAATCGGATCGGGTCTGGTTTGATTGGTAATTTCATATGTCGACTTTTGATTAAGATTATGGGTTGACTCTGTAATCCGATGACTGTTGCAGATTTGGTCAGAAAGCAAAATCTTGGAGATAGAAGTTAAAAAAAAAACAGAAAGCAATGAATAGAAACTTAAATTTGTAAGAAGAGTAGATCAATAGCTGTTAAATGATCTACTATTGTATCATGCCTATTATTATATTACCCTTGTCCCATATATATTATTTATGTTTCTTCTTTCTTTTCATAGAAAGATAATTTGAATGATATTCAGCTTCAATATTATATTCAGGTGTATATTATTTTTCAAGAGAAATTTTATGTTTCAACTCCAGTTTTATTTCTTTTACACAAGTAACCTTCTATAGTACATACATATATACAATGATATGATGTGACTTCAGTTTTTTTTATGATGTGATTTCATTTTACTTTAACCAAACAAACAAACAAATAGGTTTACCTTACATTTGTTGTAAGTTTTTACCATAATATTTGTTGCAAGTTTTTACCATAACATTTAATAGTACACCGTCGTTAACAATTTTATCTAAACTTTTCATTGTTACAACAATAAGTGTCACACATGCTCACAAGTCAATCAATGCCATCACTAAAATCACACAACACTTTGAAACATGAACAAATTACAAATGGGCTCTATATGCTACTTCTGGATCATGATAAAAAATACAATTTCATAATTAGTTTCTAGCATATGTCAAACTAGGTTTTCTAGATAAAAATCGAATAATGTTTCTAGAAATTTAATGGGAAGCTTGAGACTCTGAGCCTGCTGGTTTTGCATTGTAAAGCGGCTGCAAAGCCTTGACGACAATCGTCATATTTGGCCTGAAATCCGCTTCATATTGAACACATAATGCTGCAACTGCTGCCATCTGTGTATTAGCACAAACGATAACACTTCAGAGATGAAACATAACCCTAATATAATCGTAAAAATAGAAGAAAATAGAATGAACCTTTGCAACCGCTTTTGGAGGGTAGTCGTTTTAACTTCGGATCGATACATTGCTTTACTTTGTCCTCACTTAATTTTGGTGTTGCCTGTAGCAAGCACGATTATACGTAAATAACGAATTAGTTAACTCCATCCATCCCATTAAAATATTCATTTAACAGACGAGGGTGTAATAATGATTATTATCACCAAGATAAAATACATACCCAAGTAACAAGACTTTGTTGACCTTTAGGCATTGTGTGGTCAACCGGTTTTCTTCCGGTCAAAAGTTCTAGAAGAACAACTCCAAAACTATAAACATCACTTTTTGAAGTTATCTGCCCTGTCATTGCATACCTGAACCAAAAATGTATATATTATTTCAACCCACCAAATCGATGAAACAAGTGTTTGCAGGTCAACCTAACCCATACTAAAAAGACCGTTTGACCTAAACTTGTTCTGACCCATATTGTTACAAAAGGCTTACTCTGGAGCATGGTAACCAAAAGTTCCCAAAACCCTAGTCGAATGCAACCGGGCTGCACTATCAGAAGACTGATTGCTCAAGTTAAAATCCGCTATCTTGGTTTCACAATCGTCAAATAATAAAACATTGCTGGACCGAACATCACGATGTACAATCGAAGGTTGGACCTTCTCGTGTAGATATTCGAGCCCTCTTGCTGCACCGTATGCGATTCTAACTCTCTGAGTCCAGCTCAGCACCGGGCCCGGTTCTGCCCCTTGTACGCCCTTTCTCCCTATAACCGAAAATGACACCAAATTTATCGTAAGTTTTGAGACCATGAGTAAAAGATTATAAAGAATATGAAAATTATGTACCGTGTAATACATCATGCAAAGAACCCATGGTTGCGTACTGATAAACCAAGATCCGATTGTTTGCTTCCAAGCAGTAACCAAGTAACTCAACAAAATGCTCGTTTTTAAGCCTTGAAACGACAGATAACTGCATAATGATTATCCAATATCAATTAATCAGTTTGAAAACACACATCCAAACACCCCTTAAGTCTTCTAGTGATGGAGTTAATTCTTTTCGCATTTTATATGATAAAATTATGAAAAATCTCACCTGGGCTACAAAATCATTATCGGGCTCGGGTGAAGAGCTAGTATCGAGCTTTTTCACTGCTACTTCTTCTCCGGTACTTAATTTTGCATAAAATACCCGACCATAAGAACCTTCGCCGACCAAAGATTTTGTACCAAAGTTACTTGTAATCTTGTTTAACTCGGTTAACGCTAATGCTGGTTTCTCAATGGGTAACGGTTTTTGAGATGCGCCACTTCTTGCAGGTCCTGTATTCCTTGGCTCTCCTCTATCACTTCCTAAAACACAAAAAGTTCAACAAAAGGTTTCAAAAACTGTTATAAATACATTATGTTTTGCTATAAATTATGTCTGAATTACCTCCGTAAGGCGGTCCTCGAGGTGCTGCTGTGGTGACATTGTTCGAGGTTGCACCATCATAGGTGTCCTCTTCCGAACCTCCACAGCAAGACATCCTTCAAATAGAAGGTATGCAAATCCACAAAAATACTATCGTTTCAACAAACCATACGTACACTTTCGTTTGTGATTTTACCTACACGAATCGCTGCATTACCCATAAATGAACGATGTTAATCAGTCCCATAAAATGTCGATTCAACCTAAGCAAAGATGGAACTTAACACATTTAAAATGTATGATATTAGCAAATTCATGATCCATTGAGTCATTTCATCGAACACTGGACACCCATAAATAAATTAATAAAAATAAACCAAAACATCATGTGATTTGAAGGTATTATGATAAATAAAGTTACAACATACCTCAAATTCAAGATTTTGGCGCCAACAACAACCAAATAGTGTAGGGATTGATACAATTAACAATAAAAAAGATGTGAAAATCAAGATTTTGACGGGAGGAGAAGATAGAAACAAAATTGATCGAAATTTTATGGGTTTGGATCTTGGGGATTTTCTCTCTCCTCACTCTCGCCGAATTCGGAAAAAGGGGAGTCAAGACAAAGATTATGTGTGGGATACGCGGGAAAATCGGGCTCTGTTCTTGAATGTTGATTAATCAAGCGTGTATGTATATATACGTTGTGTGTGTATAGCTTTCATGCTTGCACGTTCATGGAATCCTTGATTATGATGGATTGATGGGCCACTTGTGGGATCCCATCAACAGCAATTAGAATTTTCTCATAATGATTGGTACATGTAATTTGTTACGGTTGTCATGGTTTTTTTAAAAATAAATTTTATTGTGTGTGGGGAATATTTTGGAATAGGAATTTGTAAAGGAATTACAACTTTAAAGAACTGGATTTGGAATTAATTTCAACTGTAATTATTGGAAATTTTGGTATTGAAATCTCAATTATGTTCTTTATGTGTTTGGTTGTCAAATGAATTGAAATCTATCACCCGGCACCTACCACCTCAGGTTCGGGTGGGAACGGTACGGGTCGAAAGGATTCGCGTCAAAGCCATTCGGTTCCAAACGGTTCGCGTCAAAACGGTACGGGTCGAAACGACTCGCTTTGAAATAGTTCGAGTCGCAACAGTTCACGTCGAAACAGTTCGTGTCAAAGTAGTTCGATTCCAAATGGTACGTGTTAAAACGATTCGAGTCGAAACAGTACGGGTCGAAATGGTTCGGTGGAAGTGGAAACGGTACAGGTCAAAATGGTTCGGTTCCAAACGGTTCGCGTCAAACCGTTCGGGTCAAATAGCTCGCATCAAAGCAGTTTGGTTCCAAACGGTTCGTGTCAAAAAGGTTCGAGTCCAAACGGTTCGCGTCGAAACAGTTCACGTCGAAATGGTTCGGGTCAAAACGGCTCGCGTCAAAATAGTTCAGTTCCCAGCGGTTCGCGTCAAAACTATTCGTGTCAAACCGGTCGAGCACAAACGGTACGGGTCAAAACGGTTCGGTTCCAAACGGTTCAAGTCGAAATGGTAAGGGTTGAAACCGTTCGTGTTAAAATGGTGCAATTTACTTTAATTCATTCACATATAGGTTGATTTTGAATTCCTTTAGCTAAAGGAATTTGAAGGAATTCATGCCCAATTCCATTGTCAACCAAACATATTAAGATTGGAATTGAGATCTAAATTTTGTGAACCAAACATCTTAAGAGATGGAATTGAGATTCCAATTCCAAATCCAAACGCCCCCCTTATATACACTAAACAACCAATGATCTTTAGATTAGTGGTGCAAAGCTTGCATTTCTCTTGGGAGATGCAGGTTCAACTCCATTGGTTTTACCGGCAATTTCACCGTCGTGCCTACGGGTGGGTGGGTTACCTGGTTTTCCTCGGAATTGATGGTGGACTTAGGTTACTATCGAAGTACTCCGTTTGATCCAATGGGCGCCCCGAAAGTGCTCAGGATTGATTCTGTTGACCGTAAAAAAAAATATATACACTAAACAAATGTATAATATGACTACCTTAGCTTAATTTAAAAAATTAGGTTAAAAAAACTTTAATTTTAGATGTTAAATACTACGTTCGACTAGTTCTATAAGGTTTAGTAGTCGGTCCTATGTTGTCGAAAGCACTCAAGGCTTGCGCCTAGGTGTAGAAGCCAGACTTAGCGTTCTGTCCTGAAACGCATGGTTAAGCAAGCCAATCACATTTCTGGCCAAATTTCGGCAAAGTCGTTGAAACCCCTAAATAAGCATGTCATCGCCATTGTGGGAGTAGCCCAATGGTAGAGGTGCAAGCCTCTTAGGTGGGAGGTCTTGGATTCAATCACAGACAATGAGTAAATTATGATAATTTGATGTAATTTGGAAGTGAGTAGAGGTCAAGTAACATTTGTTGTTAAAAAAGCCTGTCATCAACCTAAACTAGTCATTAAGCAAGCCTAAAACATGCCCCCATACCCCACACACTTTTTAAGTGAGTCATGTAGGCTTCGTTGGGCTATGCACGCCTTAGGCTTTTGACAACATGAAATGTCTTTTTGAACTTAGGCGAAACGTTATTATAACATTTACCTAGCAAGTTGCTAGATTAAGGATACAACCAGGATAAATGAGATGATAAATTATGCTGAAACAAAATGCAACACGATATCTCCCTCAAAAGGCCAAAATCCAATCTATATGAATTAGAACTAGCAAGTAAATTGCCCTGTGCGTTGATACGGCGTTCCAGAAGAAAATTATGTCAAAACATAGAAACAAAAAATGTATTATATTTGAACCGACTAATTTCCGGAAAAAATTTACGTCGAAACGTAAATCAGCTTGAATCTATACCACACATACATAAAAATAAATATATAAAACTCGATTACAAAGTCTTTAGAAAGTTAAAAAGTGTAAGTGAAGATGTTGAAATTTAAGAGTAAAAGTATATAAAACAAAAAAAGAAAAAAAAGCCAAAAAAAAAAAAAACAAAAAATTCAAATCACTATTCACAATAAATGATAATTGTAATATATATATATATATATATATATATATATATTTAAACACAATAGTTGTTATTACACGAGTCGATCAAATATAATTTTATATATTAAGTAATAAAAAGTGTATATCTTAAAACATCCGTGTATTGTACATATTGAATAACTTGTATTATACATGTTGTAAATGTAATTTAATTGGTTAACACATATAGTCTTCAAAACATGTTTTTAAGGACGATTTTGATGTACTATTTACTAATTATAACATTGTATTTTGTTTGCTTTGTGTATTTATTATTAGGTTAAAACACATACGGAGCTGGATTCACACCCAACCGATGGCAGACTCATTGGGACATGAGGGAATTGATGATTGCTCAAAGTATCATAACAATTGAAAATGACAATATTTAAAAAACCCTTTTTATTTCATAAACTCAAATTCGTACATAGTAAAAAAGAAATTACATCAATTTAAATATTCAAAAAAAGAAAATTAATTTATTCATGCATTTCTAAATCCACCTAGTAGATTTCTTGAACATTATAATCAATTCCCTGTAATATTGAATAATAAAGGTAACAAAATAGTTGGCAAGCATACAAGTTTGGCCTACATAATACAGAATAAAATGTCTCAATCTAACATGGCAATTTGTATGCTACTAGCATGTGTAAAGTATCAATCAAACCAAGTGTCCACTAGCATATCCTTTCCACATAAGGGAACAGACCGTATAAGATTGAATACTTAACAATACTACATAAGGCGGTGTACTACTTCTATAAGCGCTATAATCGTTAAGGTAGGCGATTGAGTACACAAGATTGACTTCTAACATGTATGTATGACAAATAGCATGTATTCATAGATTGAGTGTTAGAATAATTGATTGATTGTGTGTATGCGAGTTTTTATAATTTCATGTATTGCAACCCAAAGTGTGTTTAAAGGAAAAAGAGTTCGAGCATACTCACTGTTTGCAAGTGGTTTCCACAAACGTAAGATGATCGTCTTAAGAGGTTGAAGCGCCAATTTATCCTAACAAGGATGAACAAGGTGTGTAAGTAGAAGGATTTAAAAGATAGAATGTAAATGAGATTTGAATAGGAAAAAAATAAAATAATAATAATAATAATAATAATAATATAAATAATAATGAAAAAAATATTATCTTGACTAAACACTCACTTTGGACACTATTAATTTATGTGTATTTCGTAGGTACTATTTCACCCACTAAAAGTCCAAGTGTGAGGAATTTAATCTAAGATAAATATTTACCTTTGCACACAACTTTCACCATAAATTGGTTGGTGTCATGGCTAGGTTTAGTATTTATATATCTTTAATACATGATAATAAATAATGATTTGGCAATGATAATTAAATTGCAAGTGTAAATAAGTAAATAACAAAAATTAAAGGAGTTAGTACTTTTATATATTTTTAGTATGTAATAATAATTAATGAATTGTAAGACTAAATAAGTAAATAACAAAGTTAAGAATATTAGTAGTATGATTAGAAGATGGTGGATCTATTGAACCCTATAAAAGAAGAGATGATTGAAAGCCAAAACAATTACATCATCTGATCTCTGAATAAAGGTCTGCTGCTCAAAACTCTGCTCACACTTAAAGACTGTTCACAAGATCCGTTAAAGACAAAGCTCCGGTAGAAGCAAAGGTATGCTAGAGAGAAACTCTGATGAAGGTTAAAAGACTGTTGAAGCAAAGGTCTCTAAGACCAACAGAGGATATCTTATCAATTGTTATCAACAGACTCTATATTATATTTTAATGTAACAGTGTTAGGTCTAGCAGAGGATAGAGTTTGTTAGTTTGTTAAATGTCACTTTCATAGTGACGTCAGCCATAAGATGTTCAATGGTTTGCAATGTACTATAAATAGAGCAGTGTCTATACCGTTTTGTCCATCACTTTCTTCTACACATTCTGTACGAACAAATTAGAGTGATCTTAGGCTGAGGGGGAGTTTGTAATTTGCATGCATACGTGATTACAATTACAAAAGCATGTCAATGAAAACAATCTTTCTATTGTTTTGATTTCAAAGTTTATACAATTCCGCTGCACTGTATCTTCTATCATTGATTTCATCTAAACAATCATATCAATATCAAACTCAGATCCTAACAATTTGTATCAAAGCCTGATCATTCAAATTTGATTTAACAATCAGTTTAATATAAATTGGTCAGCTCTCACTGCTAATTCGTTTGTTCATTTGTATTGAAAATAGAGTAAAAGATTATTCATGTTCAAAGTTTTTAAACAAAAACCTGTATGTAAACAATCAGAACGTCTCAAAATCCACAAGATCCACACAACACTGGCACCATGTACAAACCTCCGATACTTGTCAAATCAGAGTACAATATATGCCAACGCCGGATGGGTCACGTACTTGCACAACATAATATGGGTTGCTGGAAATCGGTTATCTTCGGACCACATGTTCCGATGGTACCGAGTGCCGAAGACCCAAAAGTTCAAGTTCCAAAAAGTTCTGAACATCACTTCGAGCAAGATTTTCAGAAAATTGAGCTAAATGCAAAGGCATTTAGTATCGTGGCAACTGCTTTGCCTAATGTTATCTATGTTGGCATGTTGCACTGCAACAGTGCAAAGGAGTTATGGGATGCTCTGAAAGAACAATTTGTTGGCACTGAAGAGGTTATTGAAAATAACAGAGGTGTTTTGAACCAACAGTATGAAACATTTTGTCATGTGAAAGGAGAACCATTTAACTCAACAATTTGAAAGGTTCAATTGTCTAATTAGTGAGTTAAAACTGGTAGATGTTAATTTTGCTAATTCTACTTTGAATAGCCGATTTCTTTGATCACTACCAGATAAATGGCACACTATTACTTTTGTAACCAGAAATTCTGTTGGGTTTAAAGAGATGAGTTTGACTCAGCTTCATGGTAGACTTCTCACTTATGAGAGAGAGCTTAACCAGAAAAAGAAGCTACAAAAGTCAGAAAAGTGGCTGATGACTATTCCTTTGGTAGTACAACCTTTTTGGTCAAGAAGAAACCTATAGTGGTAGCAAGCAACAGAGTTATGATCATTTTATCGACATAACATTTGGTGGGAATTTCAACTCTGATTCTTGCTCACCCAATTTTGCTTTTGCTGCAAATAAGGAAAACCAAGTTTCTGACAACTTATCCTTTGAACTTAATGATCTTCGATATTTTGATCCAGTGAATTTAGAAGAAATGGACATCTTACATCAACTGACATTGCTGAGTGTTAGGGCCAGCAAGTTCTATAAAATAACTGGTCGAAAATTCTCAGGGTTGCGTGGAGAGTTAAAAGTTGGGTTGGATAAGTCAAATATTAAATGCTACAAGTGTAACAGGCTAGGTCACTTTGCTAGGGAGTATAGGAGTCAAACAAATGGTCCAATTATCACACACCCAAGTCTTAGACCTTAAAACACACAAAACACTGTCCATTATTCCCAATATACCCCTGCTCCTCATATGCAAAACACTGCTTATTTTGCACATCCCTTAACCACTATTGAGTTCAATATGTCCAAACCATTGTTCCTCAGATACAATATGTTTAAGCCCCAAGTCCTCAGATTCAAGTGCAACCTTCACCACAAGTTATACAAACCTCTGCTCCTGTAGAGACCAGTCAACAAAACTTCTTTACACAAGGTTTTGTTGATTGGAGGAGCTTACCTGAAGAATTGACTGATGAGAATTTTGCTCTGGTTGCTAATACTGAAAAGAAACATGATGATTTTTGTTTCATGGCACTAGACACTATAATTGAAGGGGATGAGTATGAGGAAATAATGTTAAATTCTAATGATGTTTGTGATAATGTTGTGGCAGATGTTTCAGAAGAGAAGGTTGGTGAAGAAACTGTGATCTCAGTGTCAGACCCATGGGAAACCAGTGTTTGTGAAGGAGAATGTGACTGTGTCATGATGGTTGCTGCTAAGAGAGCTTCTATTTGCCTTAATAGTTTATGGTATGTAAATAGAGGCTACATGCACATGACAGGATGTAGAGCCATACTCAAAGACTTCATGGCACATGGAGGGAGTGATATATCCTTTGGAAACAATTCAAAAGGGAAGGTATTAGGGTCAGGGACAGTCCAGGCTGGGAAACTCAAGTTTGAACATGTCAATCTTATTGACAATCTGAAATTTAATCTTCTTAGTGTATCTCAAATAAGTGATAAAGGCTATGGGTAATTCTTCACTAAGAAAACTTGTGAGATTGCTGGGCCAAAAGTGGTTAAAAAGATTGATCAAATCATAGCTGAGAGCAAAGCACAGCTTATTGCTCACAGAAGTGGCAATGTGTATGTAGTTGATATGTTGAAAGATAATCCAGTGTCCAATGCATGTCTGTTCTTAGTTATTTCTAACAAAGAGACATAACTATGGCATAGAAGACTTGGTCACACAAATCTTAAAACTATCACTACACTCTCCAAACAAGGTCTTGTAAGAGGTCTTCTATCAAAACAATACACCTGTGATGAACATTGCGTTTCCTGTTTAAAAGGTAAACAACATAAAAGTTCATACAAATCAATTGAAGAGTCCAAAACAAGCCAGTGTTTGCAATTGCTACACATGGACTTGTTTGGCCTTGTAAAAATCATGAGTCTTAAAAAGAAGAGATACTGTCTTGTAATAGTTGATGATTTTTCAAGGTTTACATGGACTTACTTCATGCACTCCAAAGATGAGACTGCATGTATTTTGCAAAATTTCGTAAAACAAGTTGAAAAGCAATTTGACATGCTAGTAAAAGTCTTTAGGAGTGACAATGGGAATTAGTTTAAAAATAAGGAGTTGGATGATTTTTGTGTGTCAATAGGGATTGTTAGGCAATACAGCATCCTAAGACACCAGAACAAAATGGGGTGGTTGAAAGGATAAATAGAAATTTGATTGAAGCTGCTAGAACAATGCTTGTAGACTCAGGTTTACCTTTGTCTTTTTGGGCAGAGGCTGTAAACACTGGTTGCTATGTACTACACAGAGTTTTAATTAACCCCATGCATCAAAAGACTGCTTATGAAATTTTGTACAAAATTAAACCTCTTATCTCATATTTCAAAATCTTTGGTTGTCCATATTTTATTCTAAAAAAAATTCAATTTCAAAATTTGCAGCCAAAGTAGATTGTGGTTATTTTCTAGGATACTCAACCACTACTAAAGCCTACAGAGTCTTTAATTCAAGGACTAGGTGTATGGAAGAGACCTTGAATGTAAAGTTCAATGAACTTTCTTTATTAAAAATCCCAGCAAATCCTGCAAAACTGTTTGATTTAGATAAATTTACATTTGAAGATGTGTCTATCAAGACTAACAACACAGGTACACCACAGTCTTCACATCAACGATATGACATTGTGATTCCACAATACAAAGTCATTTCATCCACGAGAGCAACAGATGTTACTAACAACTGTGAAAACTCCACCACTACTGGATCAACAGTTGTTGATCCTCAAACCTCTGCCAGCTCATATAGTCAAACCCCTGTTGATAAAAGTTCATCCTCTGTGAACAAAACCCATCTTTACCCCTATTCCACCCATACCTCCACCTCCATTCCAAACAGATGTTGGCTCTTCAAAATTGTCAATAGATGTTAGCTCAGATAATTCCCATCTGTAGCCTTCACCTCAAAATACCATTGTTCCATATAAGGGATACCTTAAAAACCATCCATCTGACCAAATTATTGGCAACATTGTGAAGGCGTTCTTACAAGAAGTCAATCCCAAAACATTTGTCTTTTTACTAGTTTTCTATCACTCACACAACCTGTCAAGTACCAAGAGGCAGTAAAAGACAATAGTTGGATAGAGGCAATGTAAAAAGAGCTCCTACAGTTTAAAAGATAACAACTATGGGAACTTGTACCATTGCCTAAGGATGTATATCCCATTGGCACAAAATGGGTCTTCAAGAATAAAACAGATAAAAGGGGCATTGTTGTCAAAAACAAAGCTAGGCTTATGGTTCAAGGCTATAGACAAGAAGAAGACATTGATTATGATCAAACTTTTGATCCTATTGCAAGACTTGAGGCCGTCAGATTGTTTTTAGCCTTTGCTGCCAACCATAACATCAAGGTGTATCAAATGGGTATCAAGTGTACATTCCTATAGGGCAAGATCAAAGAAGAGGTATATGTATGTAAACCCCCTTGTTTTGAAGATGCTTTTTATCCAGATCATGTTTACAAGCTAAACAAAGTTTTATATGGCTTGAAACAAGCACCTAGAGCCTGGTACGAAACTCTTTCCACCTTTCTCTTATCCATAGGCTTTACAAGAGTTAAAATTGATAATCTTTATTTTAAAATGGAGAGGAAAGGAATTGATACTTGTCCAAATTTATGTAGATGGCATCATTTTTGGATCCACATGCAATTCTATGTATGAAGAATTTAGAGAACTCGTGACAACGGAGTTTGAAATGAGTGTTATGGGTGAACTCCAATGCTTTCTTGGTCTCCAAGTTAAGCAATTGAAAAATGGTATTTTCATTCATCAAAGTAAGTATGTCAAAGAACTACTTACCAAATTTGATATGAATGACTGTAAACCATGTAGTACACCTATGGCTACATCAAAGTTGGTCACTATTGATGACAAAGATGACTTGGTTGATCAAACTCTTTGTAGAAACATGATTGGGTCTTTATATACCTAATTGCATCTAGGCCAGATATCAAGTTGGCTACATGTGTCTGTGCCAGATCTGAGTCGTCACCTAGGAAGTCAAATCTTATTGCTATGAAAAAGATATTCAGATACATAAAAGCTGCTCCCACACTTGATATCTGGTATCCTACTAATGGGAATATTGAACTTTCAGGTTACTCAGATAGTGATTTTGTTGGGTGCCATGCCACAAGAAAGTCAACTTCAAGAGGTTGTCAATTTCTAAGAAATTGTTAGTTTCTTGGCAAAGTAAAAAAGCAAGCTGTAGTTTCAACGTCAACAGCTGAGGCTGAGTATATTGTTGCTGCAAGTTGCACTGCTCAACTCCTATGGCTTCAAAATCAATTGCTGGATTTTGGTGTAAATGCTTTACAGACTCCTCTCATGTTAGATAGTCAAGCAGCCGAAAACATCATTAAAAATCCAGTTTCACATTCAACAACCAAGCACATTGACATCAGACATCACTTTGTGAGGGATTGCTATGAAAAATGTTTGATTCCTATGCATCATGGTCCAACTAAGGATCAGCTAGTAGATGTTCTAACAAAGGCTTTAGATGCATCTACTTTTGTAAGCTTGATCTCTAAAATTGGCATGCTTAACATGGATTAAAAGCAAACTTTTTGTTTTCCATGAATAAAAGGCATTAAAATGTTTTCAGAAAATCAAAATTTTATCCTTAAAAATAGTTAAAATTGAAAATTTCAATGATCCTAAAAGTCTGTTTTAAACAACTGTTTCTCTAAAACTTCTTTTTGGCTTCAATCTCTATCCACTGATAAAAGTAACCTCTGCTATCTTGTTCACAGTTCCCATCCACTGCTTGGCTAAACCACTGTTTTTCCTTATCCACTGATATCTATCCTCTGATAGAGTAAAATCACCACTGTTCATGACCATTGTTCTCAATCACTGCTGGTTCACAACAGCGGTTTCCCTAACAACTGTCATCCATTATCCATCAGAGGTTACACGTGGACAGATGATTAGCCATCAGATCTTTGAAACCGCTGCCACGTCAGCATTCACTTTTTCCCTTTATATATCACTATTTCATCCAAACAGAGTTTTTACTTGCCGTCTCGAATTCAAAATTCTCAAAAGTGGTTTCCATTACTCTCATCTTCTTCATTATTCGTCACTTCCATCATGGATCTTAACATCAAACTCCCACATAACTACCTCCCAACATTCGAGAAAACCGAAAATAATACTTCATTCCATCCAAATAATTGATGTTCTCACATCTTCAAAATACAAGGACATCATGCTTGCAAACACACCAATTTATGTGGATACTCCCCAACAGTTTTGGGAAAATGCTAAAGTTGAATCCCAAAAGAAAAAGCCATATGCTATCACTTCCAAGGTCGGAGAAACCCTTGTCCAAATTTCCCCATCTTTAATTTCCACAACCTTTGGTGTAAATGACCTAGAAGGTAACACTTCTTTTGGCAAGCAGGAGTTACATGCTGAGTTCATAGAACATGGGTATGAAGGTCAATTGACTGGTGTTACCATTTTCATACCAAACTTTCCTGTTGAAATGAGATATTTTTTCCATACCTTACTTACTTGTCTTTCAGCAAAGACCACCTCATTTAATGAGATTCCATAAAAAATTCAATTTCTGTGATATGCTGTTTTGACAAAATTTGATTTTAATCTATCCCAGGTGTTGTTTATGGACTTGGTGGCAGATTATAATAAAATTTCAAAAAATAAAGCTTTTCTTTTGTATCCTAGACTTTTGAGTTATTATATACAAAAACAACTTCCAGAAAAAGATTTTAAACAATGAGTTATTTTTTAGATGAAGAGTCTAACAACTAAAACTTTTAGTAGAACAAAAAATATGGAGTCAACGCTTTCCAAAACAAAAGCAAAGGGGATGAAAATATTTTGGATGAGTCCACATATCAAACTCAAACCTCTGTTGCTGAGCTTACTGCTCTTTGTGATCATGACACCACAACTGGTGTTGTGAAACCCCACTAGAAAAATCTAAAAAGAAACCATCCAAATCCAAAAAGCCCACCAAAACCAAAATTCATAAAAAGGCACTTATGGAAGATAAGATCCCAGAGGATAAACTTGTGGTAGCACAAAAGCCACTTGAAACCACTGTTGTTACTTCCTCACATGGTTGGAAAGATCTCCACCTCAAAGCCAAACTCCTCCTTCTTCCTCACAAAAGGAACAAGTTATAAGCACAGGGATCCCACAATATGAAGCAGATGATTCACTTGAATCTTTGTTTCAAAGCCCCTCTCCTAGGGCAAATTCTCTTTCTACTCCACAACCATCACCCTCAATTCCACCTATTATCATACCTTTGTTTCGTGCAGTTGAGATAACTCAGACACAAATAAGTTCATCTCAATCACCTATTCATGAGAGTTTACCTCCATAGGTGACTAAGTCTGAGATCAATCTCTTTGCTAACCTAGAAACAGCTGAGGAGGCTACACCCCATGAGTTACAAGTAACTCTTGGTGGTAATATAAGTGAAGCAGCCACTACAACTGATGACACAATAGTGTTTAAGTTGGACAGTGGGTACATCCATCAGACTTCCTAAAAGGCAACAACTGTTGATACTACAATCGTATACTCTGCTCCAGTTGGAAGTCCCCAGTACCAAGAAAAAGGGGCATTTGGTTCTAATACATGGAGATTCCTCCTGTTGTTGATCCAAATACAACTACTTCTGGTAGGAACTCAAATGATCCTATTAAATTAGGTGATAAATTAATATACAAATAATTAATGGAGAGAATGAGATCAATGGAGTCTTCAATCACAGAAATGAAAGATATGATGAAGCAGATGTTACAAAATTCTCATAGCCTACCATCACACAGCAAATTACCAATAAGCTGTGGAAATCTATGCAACCAATCATTATAGCTCAAAGGAATTTGGATAACATTCACCATGAAACTCACATGAAGCTAATCAGAAACATGGTTGAGGCCAGATACAAAGATACTCAAGCTGACATCAAGGCCATTAAAGAACACTTGGTGAAGACCATTGACTCTGCCCCTACAACAGTCCTTCAAGAAGAAGTAGAGGATGATGCCAAAAAGGGGGAGAGTGATAAACTGAGAAAGTTGCAGCCAGACTTAAAGGTGCAACAAAAGCCAGGGTCTGCTGCACACACTGCTGCAAACCAAACTTCTGCTACAACATCAGATGTTGGTGTTCTAAAAGGGATTAATGAGACCCTGAACGAACAAGCAGAAAAGATTGCTGAAGAAAAGCAGAAAAAGCAATATACATTGGAAAGCAAGGCTTCCAAACTTATTGAATATGAACAGGCTAAGCAATAGAAAAAGAAGACATTGGTACTTCAAAAAGAAGAAATTTAACAAGAAATATCAGACAACCAACAACCATTTCCTCTAAAACCATTACCATGCCTACAACAAGTGTATCCTCTGCTCCAACAAAACCAACACCACTACCTCAAAAGAAACAAAAATCTTCACCAAAGAAATCATCTCCACCACCAACAGATGTTAGTACAACTGTTGTGCCAGCAGATGCTGGAACAACAGATGTTCTAATAGATGTTAATCAAACCTCTACCCTAATCACATTTCCTACATTAACCAAGCCATTTTCTACACCACCAAGAATTCCAACACGACCACTTTCACCTCAAATCAAATTCCAACACAAAAGGAAAACTTTTGTTGTTAAAGATGATGGTGAAGGGATTCCATCACAAATCCCTTTGTCATCAAAACCTATCACTTCATGACCATCCTCATCATCTTCACTTAAAACCACTTCACTTTCAACCATTTATCAACCACCATCCATCATACCTTTTGCTACTCTAGAACTGATGGTTGTGCAAAAAGAAATTGAATCATTCTTCACAGCAGAGGATATCTTAAAGCTAGACTTTCATCTCTCTTTGGTTACAGAAAGCCAAGAAATTTTGATGAATATCTAAAGTTATAGGCCAAACAGGCTGAGAACATAGCCAAAGAGAAGAGCAAAGGGAAAGATGGCAGGACTACTCAAGGCATTTTGTCTTATGAACTGAGCAAAGTGAGAAAAATTGAAGACTGCCAAACACATGAGTAAGTCTATGTCAGAAAGACCTGTAAATGCTAAGCTTAATGAAGAACTGAAATAGGATTATTTTAACCACATTATGCAACACAAACCTTACAAAGCTAACAGAGCACAGTTCAAAGATTGGTCTCTCTCAAAGAAGAAATTGACAGAATACAAGCAATGCTCAAAGATCCTCCACACAAGCCAACACCACCTGATTGGAAGAAAAACAGGTAGATGGATTAGAACAGAGCTTTAAAGCTTAAAAGGATGAAGCAAGAGTTGGTTGCTGCTAACTATGCTAATGCAAGGTCAGTTGCTAGATGGTCTGAGTCCAGGGTTGTAGACACCTACAGAAAACTGAAGAGCATAGAAAGAAAATCCTACAGTTCCAAGAAAGCCAGACTACTCAACAGATGTTATCCCTCAACAGACCCAAACCTTTAAAAAAGCTCCCCTTATCCTCTGTCTTACCCACAATTGCCTTCCACCAAGTAAAAAGGCAAAAGCAGATGGATGATGATGACGAACAGAGGTTTGAAGAACATAGAAAAGATGGAATCAAAAACCAATGACTCTATCACACTGATTGTAAGTTAACAAACTAAAAGAAACAATCTCCAAACTTGTAAGCAAATCACTTCCACCAAGCTCAACAATAAGTCTTCCCCCACAAAAGCCAGATGATTCAAAAATTCTAAAATGGAAGTCATCCTCAGACACCCATGAATTGACTCTGCTCAGATCAAATGGCAAGATTCAAAAGCTGAAATGGAGGATGTATATGGTCTGGATGCAGTTGACCTCCAAGATCTACTGAACCTTGAATTGCAAATGGATTTTGAAGACATGTTCTCTAAGAACTTTGAACAACAGTTCAAAGGGTAAATTAAGGAATTTTTATTGAGAAATAAAATTTAGAAATAAAGAAGAGTTTTGGCATCATCTGTTCTAGGAGGAGATTGTTGGATCTATTAAACCCTATTAAAAAACAGATGATTGAAAGCCAAAAACAATCTACATCATCTTATCTCTAAATAAAGGTCTGCTGCTCAAAACTCTACTCACACTTAAAAACTGTTCACATGATCTGTTAAAGACAAAGCTCTGCTAGAAGCAAAGGTATGCTAGAGAAAACTCTGATGAAGGTTAAAAGACTGTTGAAGCAAAGGTCTGCTGAAGACCAACAGACGATATCTTATCAGTTGTTATCAACAGACTTTATATTATGTTTTAATGTTGTTGATACACTTTTGTGCCTATCGCATTTTTCTTAGTTACGTCTGTAATTGTACGGTCTTTGTTTACAGTGTGTGTATCGTTTGTCGTGTCGACCAAATCAAGATATCCTCCTATCTTGGTTTAGTACGACGATTAGCTTGTCTGTGTAAAAGATTTGCATGTGTGCATACTGTTGAGTCTTGTGTACGTCATGTCTGTGGAACATTCTCCAAAGAAAACATTATGTGCGAATGAGAAATGCTTCGTACGAGCAAGATGGTGCTCGTACGAGCCACTCTCCAGTCGTACGAGTAATCTACCATTCGTACGAATGAGTTCCTCTAAACAAGCATCCTGCTTGTTTCATATGAGCATGTTCATGATTCGTACGAGCCAGTTCGTTCGTATGAGTCTCTTTGGAGAATATCTTTTGTGTCTTTTAATGTTTCGTACAACCAGCAACATACTTCGTACAGTTACTGAGCATGGTCACTATATAAGCAGACATGCACTTCTAAGTGTAAGTTAATCACCTTCCAGAGAGACTAGAGTTATACTAGAGAGAGACGCAAGAGCACAGAGAGTGTTGCGTGAGTCTGTATGAACATTGTTTGTATATGTTTGTACTAGTTCTCTTTTGTTAATCAAGATATTGAATCTTTGGTTATCTTGTATTCTTACTTTGCTTTGGTTTGCATTCATACGAGGATTCCGCACTCGTATCTATGTTACATAAACAAGGAAGCAGGTTTATCTTGATCCTCCAAGTGGACCTACAAGTGGTATCAGAGCTTTGGCTCTCTTCCTTATTCAAAACCAAGCTTAGTGATTTTGTCTGGGCTAATTGAGAGGGTTTCTTGAAGTGTTCTTGAACTTTCAGCAGGAAACTTAAGTTTTTGAAAGATAACATACTTAAAACTTAGTTAAACTTGTTGTATCCAAAAAATTTTCATAAAAACCTTGTTAGAACATATGGAGACAAGTTAAAATCTGTTTTTTCTTAAAACTTTTGTATGTTCAAGTTGAGCACATTTATAGGAGAAACTCACCGGAATATTGTTGTAGGGTTTGACCAAATATCTGATATTCTGGACTTGACTGTTAAAACTGAAAACTGAAAGAAAACTGAAAAAGCTGGTATGGAATGTTTGTCTTTTTAACCAAAATTGTGTAGACAACAGACCTACTTTCGAAAACCAGTCGGTGCAAGAAAAGGAAAATTTTCACCAACCAGCCCTGTAAAAAGATTCCTCGGCGAAAAACATCTGTGCGAATAACCTCTGTACGAAGAACTAGCTGTTCATATGAAGGATAAGTCATCCGCACGAAGAACGTTATTCGCATGAAAAACAAGTTCATTCGCACGAAGAAGTATCTCTCGCACGAAGCACCTGTTCATACGAAAGACCATCATTCATACGAATCATTGATTCGTATGAAGAACCTTCTTCTTATTTTTCGTGTTTCAGTTTTTCAAACTTTGTAGTCTTTCAAACTTTGTGATTTTTAAAAGGAAACGTTATTTTCAAAAACTTAAACTTTAGACCTTATAGTTTTCATAATCAAGAAAATATAACGAGTACTAATCCGTGGGATTGGAGTAGTAGTTCAAGCAAAATCAAGACTCTTCACAAAGCTCCGCAACCTCATGGGTTAAATCATTAATGCCTCAACATACACCATGATTACCTAAATCAATGGGCGTGTGTCGCAAATCAGAATCAGAGTATTCAGATTTCTTCTTATGAGTGAGAGTGAAACTGGGAGTAATAACCGCACACCTAAACTGTAACCATATGAATGATTATCCTTCGTGGAAAAGTCGTATCCACACATATGTTCTCGGTCAAAACACAAATTATGGACATGTTTTACTACCTACAAGGAATCTCTCGAAGAAGTAGGATCAAATCAACCTCCTTATCCAACCTAGATGAAGGCGATAAAAAGGCTTACGATCTAGAAAAAAAAGGCGTTTGCTATTCTTACACAAGCACTTCATAAAGATATTTATCATCAGTTTGTGTACTGTACCACCACCAAAAATCTGTGGGATACCTTGGAAGCAAGAGGAGAGGTTAATGTTGCAACCAGAAAAATACGGCATGATCTGCGGAAGAAGGAGTTTGAAGGTTTCAGGTTCATGGAGAATGAAACGCTGAATGATATGACCACATATTTTTACCATCTGCTTAGCGAAATGTACTCGTACAAAGTACTAGCATCTCCACAAGAAATTGTGATGCGTTTTGCTGACGCGTTGCCGCAAAAATGGGGTCAATTCATTGACTTGTTAAAATATACAGGTGTTTTGGTGTCAATCAGTATTTATGAATTTGTGCAAAAATTAGAGAACAAGAACGAAGAAGAAATTCATAAAGCACAAAAGAGTTATTGTTCCACAAAACCCTGAAATGTACTTTGGAGGTATTAATACAGGTATTAGTGCAAGTCAGCAACCAAAGCTTCAAACCGTGTTTGTGTCAAACGTGAATCCCTTTCTACCACAACGTGTCAAACAATCAGTCTGCAAGCTCAAGTACTCAAGCCTATGGACAAGTATTTGATCCGAAACCTTTCTACCACAACCACGAGTTCTTGCACCTCAAGTTCCACAGCAAGCTCCTCAACAAGCTTTCTATGGTAACAACTTTCAACCTGCAAACCCCAACACAGTCAGGCTTGACACGTCACATCTATCCAAAGTCAATGTGAAGTTGCTCAGGAACATATGGAACATCTAAACACAATGTTAGTGCTTATTGTGGATTAGTCATCGGTCAAATAGGAAACATCAATTTGACTAATGAAGACTACCAACAAATAGACCGAGATGAGATGGAGCTGATGGATATAAAGTGGGCATTTGAAAGTGCGGTGAGAAGAGCCAAAGATTACATGAGCAGAACAGGAAGAACCAGTTTGGAAAGCAAGAAAGGGTACGAAATATGGTTTTGATAAAAATGCTTGTTACTTGCTTCAATTGTGGTGAAAGAGGTCACTTTCAAACGTGAGTGAACGAGACCCAGCAAACAAGGAAATCACAACCCTTCAGAAATCAATCACAACCATCCAGCACAAGCTCAAGTTAATAATGATAGAAGAATAGTAGCTGTTAGCAACCCAAACAACACCAACCAATCAGGACCTTCAAACAACACACACAGAGCTTTAGTAGTTCAATCAGATGAAGGAGCAATTGGTCAGTACAATTGGGAAATGAGAATAACGGAGGAACTGCATGTTATGTGAAGATCATCAATCGAATCAAACATGTTCACAGCATTGATAGTTCTGACGATGATGATAGTTCGGGGTATAATGGTGGTTCTTATGAAGAATGCTCCAGTTCAGGTGGTTATGGATCTGATTCAGATATCAGGGGAAGAAGTGATGCTGAGGTCAGTGAGTTGTTGAAAGAAGCAGAAAAGATGAAAAGTCAAAAGGTGGGTTTGATGAAGAAAGCAGAATGCTGAAAAGAAAAAAAAAATCTTTACAAATAGTGCAGCCTTCCCTCATCATACTGCCTTCATGGCGAATGTTGCCGGTTCGACAAGTCAGGTAAATTCCAACTCTCTTAAAGTTTGCAATGATTATGCTGAATTAAAAACAAAATTTGAAACAATAAACAATCACAATCAAAATCTAGTTGTTGAATTGTCAAAATGCAAAGAGGCAAACTTGGCTTTAACTCGAAACGAAAAAGAATTCAAAACTGTAATAGAAACCCTTAAGAAAAGCTTTCTGAATTAACAAAGACAGTTTTGAACAAACAAACAGGAATTAATAACTACATTAATCTCCTTGAGGAAACAAAGAAAGAGTTAGCCATCGCCAAATGCGAACATGATCGATCAAGCTAAAATTGGAGAGTTATTCTAACTCCTGATATGTGCTTGATCATATCATTGATGTTCAAAAGCAAAAAGGAGACGTTAAATGCATTGGGTATAAGTCGTGTCCACCCCCGATGAAACACAACTATACCAAGTTTCCTGATGAAGAGGAAATGCCATGCTTTAACCCTCTATACCTCTTAATCCTAAAGAATTTGTAGCAGGATTAGGGTTCAAGCTAGACAATTCCTCAGTTGAATTAAGAAAATCAGAGAACTCATCATCAGTCGTTAATTAGAACCCCTCTACAACAGAGGAGGATGATTCGTCAGATGATGAGTCTGAGCAAAATGATCGGGATCAATCTCTTGATAAAGAAAAAGGGATAGAAATGTCTGCTACTCCCAGTGTAAAAATATTGAAAATCAAGAAATGCTCCAATGAAATTGTCGAGACAAATGTGTCTACAGATGAAAATGATAATGTGTTGTATACTTTAGTTGGAGACAAAAAATCTATTCTAACAAAGACTTTTCAATCAAAAATGTAAATCCAACCTTTATTGATCAAGTTTTTGGAAATTCAACAATCAAATTTTTGGAGAAGAAAAACCAATCAAATGACAACCATTATCAAGTTCAAAAGAAAAACACCAAGTGAAGCGAGTTGAAAAGCCCAAGGTACCACAACCGAAGGTTGAGACAAAGGCACTCGCTACAAGAAGAAGTTTAAGAATGTTAAATTTGTGAGTTCTACTGGTACTAATAAAGTCGAGACTTTGAAGGCATGTCTAATATAGATTTTGTATACAAAGTCAAGGTTTTAAAGCGTAATAGTGAAAATAATTACACTCAACATACAAATGGGTGTGGAAATGAACCAAGTACCTCAAGACCCATAAGTTCAACATCAAGTCATAGAATGGGATCTCCTAAATTTGTTGAGTGGAAAACTTGTTTTAAATGTGGAGAATTTGGTCACATAATCAAGAATTGTACAAATCCAGCAAAACCTAGATTTGTTGAGAAAGCCCCTCCTGAACCAACTTTCCAACGTCGATTTGTTTCTCCAAAACAAAACAAACGTATTGTTAAAGAACAGGAAGAAAAACAGAGACATAAACAAGTGAAAGAAATTGAAAAAGCTTTAAAACCGGATTCTTCAGAAAGGAAACCAAGTTCTTCAAATTTAATAAAACAGAAGGTGTTAAAAATGTAAATAATAGTCATTCTTGTAAATTTCAAAAATCTTGTAAACCTAAGACCGGTGATGGTTCAAGAGGAGGTACACAATTTCCAAATCATCAAGAAATAGAAATCAATTTTTTGATGATAAGGGTCGACCCAAGACCACTAAGGCTTGGGTCGCCATCTCAAACTGATCGGGTTTTGATATGTGCAGGGTGTTCCAGGAGGAACTGTGAATTGTCATTGGATTGTTGACAGCGGAGCATCAAGGCACATGACAGGTGACTTAAGGTCCTTTATGATGTGAAAAGCATTCGAGAAGTTATTTGCTTTTGCTGGAGACAATGGTGGATACATCACTGGAGAAGGAATGGTCTCCAATGGGTTATGAGCTTTTATAAGATCAATTATGTTCGTCAAATTGATCACAATCTTCTTAGTGTTTCTCAAATCTGCGACAAAAAGTTCACGTTCATTTTGATGATGCCGGTTGTTATGTGCTGAAACCTGGTTTCAAGATTCCCAAAGAATGGATTCTCCTATAGGCTCCAAGAATCAACGACTTGTATATTCTTGACATGAGCCAAGCTATTACCACGTCTGCACAAGTTACATGTTTTGTCTCAAAAGCCACCGAAAAGGAATCAATCTCTTGGCACAGACGAATGGGACACATTCACTTGAGAAAAATGAACTATTTGGTGAAAAACAATCTTGTGAATGGTGCGGCATTGAAGAATTTTCATCTACAAGACGTTTATGTATCATACCAAAAGGGAAAGCAAGCGAGAAAATCTCATCCTGTGAAGAAGATTAACACGGTGAATATGCCTTTGGAAGTCTTCATATGGACCTCTTTGGACCTATGAAACACAAGACTACCTTTGGTGATTCATATTGTCTAGTAGTTATTGATGACTACTCAAGATTTTCATGGGTAAATATGTTGGCACACAAGAGTGAAGTCCTGAAATCCTCAAGAATCTCCTGACGCTGCTTGAAAATTTGTACAATTTAAATATAAGGAGAATCAGAAGCGACAATGGCACCGAATTCAAGAATCAAGTTATGGATGAGTTATGTTCTTCTAAAGGCATTCTGCATGAATACAGTTCTCGATACACTCCACAACAAAATGGTGTCCTGAGAGGAAAATAGAACTCTAATTGAAACAGCAAGAACTATGCTAGTAGAATCAGAACTTCCTGTTCAATTTTGGGGAGAATCTGTAGCTACTGCATGTTATACGATGAATAGAATTCTTACGAGGAAGAGGCACGGGAAAACATGTTTCGAGTTATTACATAAAAGGAAATGGATGTTTCTTTCTTAGAACCTTTTGGAGCTCTATGCATTATGATTGATCCACATGGTAAATTTAGTCCGAAGGCTATCAAAGGTTTCTTTCTTGGATATGCTACTCCTAATTTCAGAGTGTGGAATTTAGCAAAAAAGAAGATTGAAGAATGGGGTGAAGTCAAGGTTCAAAGATACACTGAATCAGTAAGAGCTCCGGGTGCTCCTTGGATGTTTGACTACGATGGGCTGTTTAACTCCTTTAATCTGTCAACTTTTGATGATGATTCAGCAGCTGCTTGAATGTTACTTGAAAGTGATACTGCAATTGACTCATCATTAGTTCAACCAATTATTGTTAACCCTCAAGTGTCTACTTCGGTTAACAATCTTGTTCAAAATGAGGAATTCGAAGATGCTGCTGATTATAATGTTTCTTCAGAAGATGATGAGTTCCATGATGCAATGAAGCTACTTATGCTCCAGTTCCTGGAATTTCAGATGTCACATCAAATATTCAAAATCTAGGGACGACTGAAGGCCATGCTTCTACTCATCAAATCCATCAAACGAATTAGTTGTTGATCTAAATATAAACAATTTGGGTATAAACTCTCAAGTTCCTGATATTCCTGAAAACTCAAATCCATAATACCCATCCTCAGCAGAATATTACAGGAGATGTCCAGAGTGGTGTGCAGACTCGTAATCAGCTCAGGAATAATAAGAATGCTGGATTGTATTCGTTATTAGGGAATATGGGGAACAAATGATTGGTCTTTTGCATGCTATGTTTGCCAAGTTGAGCCAAAATCTTGGGAAGCAGGCAATGAAAGAAGACACATGGGTTGAAGGAATGCAGGAAGAACTTCAGCAGTTTCAGAAGTTAGGCGTGTGGAAATTGGTTGATAGGCCTGACAATTATAAGAAGATTGGTACAAGATGGGTTTATAAATGTAAGAAGGATGACGAGGTGTTGTTGTGAGAAACAAGGCAAGATTGGTCGTCATGGCTTTAATCAGGTAGAAGGCATTGATTACAATGAAGTTTATGCACTGGTAGCTCGTCTTGAGGCCATAAGAATTTTCTTGGCTTATGCGTCCCACAGGAAGTTTACGTTTATCAAGTGGATGTGAAAAGTGAATTTCTTCATGGTGTGGTTGAAGAAGAAGTATATGTTGAGCAACCCCTGGTTTTGAAGATCCAATCCATCCTGACAAGGTTTGGCTTCTCAATAAGGCATTATATGGTCTTCATCAAGCTCCCCGGGCTTGGTATGAACGTTGTCTTCCTATCTTCTGAAGAATGGTTTTCAACGTGGAATTGATCGACTGTACTCTCTTCATCAAGGAACAGAATGAGGACTTATTGCTGGTACAAGTGTATGTTGATGATATTATTTTTAGGTTGACCAACGCGAAAATGTGCAAAGAATTTGAGCAGGTGATGCAAGAGAAGTTCAGATGAGCGCAATAGGATAAATGACTTTTTTATAGCTTTGCAGGTTCAACAATCTAAGGAAGGGATTTTCATCCATCAAACCAAATACGTCGGGGATATTCTCAAATCGATTTCAAATGGAAGATCAAAGCCCTTGGGAACTCCATTAGCTCAGAAGCATGGGATTACTCCTGATGGCATGGGTGAACATGTGGAACCGTCCCTTTATCGTGCTATGATCGGATCTCTCATGTATCTTACTACTTCAAGATCCGATATAATGTACCCAACATGTCTTCTAGCTCGCTACTCCAGTCCAGTCCGAAGGTTTCTCATTTGATGGCTGTGAAAAGAATCTTTCGTTATTTGAAGGGTCGCCCGGACACTGGTCTCTGGTACCCTAAGGATGATAAATTTGATTTGACAGCATTCAGTGATTCTGATCATGGCGGCTACAAGATTGATGCAAAATCAACATCAGCAGGATGTCAGTTCTTGGGAAATCGCATAGTCACGTGGCAATGCAAAAAGCACACTTGTGTAGCTACGTCAACCTTTGAGGTGAGTATATTTCGGCTTCTAGTTGCTGCTCTCAGGTTCTATGGATCCAACAGCAAATGCGCGACTACGATTTTGAATTTCTGAACTACTCCTATTTATGTTGATAACAAAGCTGCTTTACAGATCACTCGTAATCCTGTACAGCACTCAAAAACCAAACACATTGAGATTAAGTATCATTTCATATGAGATTGTTATGAAAATTTTCAACGTTGTTAAAATCCACACCGATCACCAACGTGCCAACCTGTTTACAAAAGCTTTCGATAAATCTCGTTTTGATTATCTACTTTTGGTAAATGGCATCAAGGTGAAACCCGAGTAAATCATCCTTGGCTAATCATTTTTGGTAAATATTTTCTTAAAAATCTTAAACGACAAAAAGATTTTCTATTTTCTCTTAGTTTTATATTTTAGGGGGAGGAGATTTCAATAAAATACAAAAACATGAGAAAATACAAAAAAATACAAAAATATGTCTTTTATTTATTTAGGTTTTCATTTTGTTACCTTCTTTATTCAAGGGGGAGAAAAATTTAGAAAAATACAAAAACAATGGAAAACCCAAAAATAAAAAATGAGTTTCTTGGAAAGATATGTGAAGATGATGAAATACACCATTGATCTGTCATAAACAGTGAAAAACAAGAACAAAATTGATAAGTAGCTTTACTAATGATGTGTCGGTAGGCTCACAATCAAATTAAAATGTGCAGATTGATATAAACATAACGGACTGCAAGTCAGGTGGGAACCATTCATTGGCATATGGTCTTGGTACTGAAATTTCATTTGCCGAGGTTCTGAGATATGCGGTCTTTATGCTGACTTATCATCTGGGTATCATGGTTGAATCTTTTACCGAAAAATAACGGTGGCGCAAATCTAGAACTTCCATGATACCATACATACGTGTAAGTACTGCATACGACCATCAATAAGTGATAAAAATATCACATCCACCCAAAAATAAGTGATAAAATATCACAGCTTTATGCGGGAGCTAAGTTCGTCTCTTTGTCGGTACGATGGTACTAACCTGTTCACGGACTTACTCATGTGCCCTGCATGCATCTGAAAATCAAGTTCCTCATTAATAAGTGATTTAATCACATATAGGGCTTGTTTTCGATCAAAATAAGGGAGTATCTCACATCATATACGTCAAAACAGATGATAAGCAGTATACTCACCAGTAAGATTTTCTCTCGTGCATATCTTGATACGGGAATGTGTCGTGAAGTGGTTGAACACCGGCTAGTAAGTATAAATCATACATTAATCATATCTGCTAATCATGATTACATCTGATAAGCTGAGCTTACATGGACAACAATACCGATAATCATAGTAGAATACTTATTTATTTAATTTGATGTTTTAACAAACTTGTTTTTGACAAGATTAAAAGTTGGTGTGATTCTCTTACCTTGAAACTCTGAAAAAGATTGTCTGGTAAATATATAGTTTATAGTTTACTCTTATCTGTTAGTAGTTTTAGTTTACTTTGTTGTTTAAATAAGTTCTTTTTGAATTGGCCAAAGTTGAAACTCAAAAGGTTTTCTACCAAGATTCGCCCTAAAAACTATTCACTTTGTTATCATAACTTTATAAAGTACTTTCTTACAACGGGTAAACTCATCTAAAAAAAACAAAGTCTGTTTAACAAGCACTTTTCCTAACTTAACTTGTGATTAGTGTGGATATGTGCAAAGTTGTAAACAGGACAACGAAAGACCTAAGGTTCTCGAAGAACTGAAAGTCCAGCTTTGAAAAACCTGGACTCGTACGAATCAGAGATCATTCGTACGAGCCACTGTGCTTCGTACGAATGACCATTGGGTCTTGTATAAATGAAGTTCTTCGTACGAAGCTATGGTAATTTGCACGAGTATCATGATGTGGTATAAAAGGAAATGAAGCTCTTTGGTAGAACTTTACTTTCATTGTGCTCACGTCATCTTAAGGTATACTTGACAAATGGTTGCATACTTTGAAGATGAACAACTTAAACATTATCTGACCATGTGACTTTGACTGACAAGAACAGCAAACTTTAAACAAATAATCTTTGACGAAAAACAAGTATTTTCCTTGAAGGTCGTACTAGTGAAACATCACTCGCACGAGTAACATATCGCTCGTACGAGCCAGTTACTCGTACAAGTGAATCAGTTGTTTGACTAGATCATGAGATTGTAAAAATGAGTTGTTCTTCGTACGAATAAACTGTTATTCGTATGAGTCAGTAGTTCTTTGTTAAGGGAATATTTACATACAGAAAGTTTTGGAATAAAACTTTTTGTGTATATTCCCTAATGAATTTGTGTTCTTATCCTAGTTGTCATATGTATATAGAATGGAACGAAAGGAATATAAAAGAAAACCAGCAACAAAGAGGACTTGTCAGAAGTGGAAATTATGTCTGAACCAAGACATGACATGGTGGCATACTTGGATCTGGAAGACAAATTTGCTGAGTACAACGGTATAATGAAGTTTTTGCGCAACTCAAGGATACATTATGCTATCACGCACAAGACAACAGTATACAAGACGTTGATCAAGGAATTTTGGGATTCAGCTAAAGTTGTTGAAGTAAATGGGCAGGAACTTATCCGCGGGAAAGTAAATGACTTGAACGTAGATGTCTCTGTTGAAATCATTAACTCAGTATTACAGCTTGGTGATGATCCTGAAGCTCCATTCTCAGTGTCATTGAATTGTTAACATGGATGTTTACTTAGAATGAAATGTGTTGGAGATTTTCTCGTGGGACAACTAAACAAAGCATGGTTGCCACTCGATACAAGTTCTTTCTGCATGTTCTAATTCAGTGTTTGAGCAGCAGACGAAGTGGTTATGACATGGAAAATAACGACTTGGTTGGAATGATGATAGCTTTGACATTGAACAAACCGTTTAGTGTTTCAAAGTATATTTTTGCAAACATGAAAGAAAACATGAGAAGAACCAGATATAATGGAAACAAGTTTTGGATGAATCCTCGTTTTCTCTAAATGATCTTGAATGTGCGGCATCTGAATATTCCGAAGAACGACAACGATGTTCTAAAAGTTGAGGTTATGATGAACATTCTTTGAAGATCTTTAGAGGTATAGCAGCAAAACATTACAAGGAAAGCACACCTCCTTGTAAATTGATCGGTTTTCTGGAAAATGATCAATATGTTGCACCAGAAAACGACAAGTGGCGCCATGATGACAGTCATTCAGATAATGAAGAACCAACCTTGAAAAAGATGATCGAAGATAAGTTTGGTCATAAAAAGGGAAAGGGTAATGATGATGACGGTGATAATGTTGGTAATGATGGTACAAGTGAACCAGTTGCAGAAGTCTAGTCTACTTTTACAACAGATGAGACTGAACCTGTAATGATGGAACCCACTACAATATCTGAACCACAACCTTCAAATACCACGGCAGCTGAAACACTTTCGGCTGAAGATACTCCAGTTCAACAGCAACCTACTACCTCTTCAGCTCAACAATCCCAGTCTCCATCTCATCAACAAAATACAAAATGAAGCAGCCGTTTGTTCTCTGAAATAGAACAGGATGAGAAAGTAGATTTTCTATTCTCTCAGTTGCAAGATGTGGCAATCCAGATTAACAAGCATTCGGAGTTTATGTCTTCAAATCATAACACTGTTGTGAAACAACAGTTGGAGATAATTTCTTTGAAAGAGACTGTTAGAAAACAGGATTCTGAAATTGCGCATTAAGAAAAGAAATGAGCGACTGAAGGCTGCAGATGCTGAAAGAGCAACTCAGCTACAACAGATGAGGGCAGCTGATAACTCTCGGGGAATTTAGATAAATAGGCTGAAAGAACGTAGTGCGGCTGTACAACGATCTACCGAAACATTGACTGCTAAACATAATAACTTGAGAGAATGGTGTCATTCTCGTAATGCTACACTGGTTGAAGGCTTTAATGATATTAAGATGTGTTTGAAATGAGCAGAAAGAGGGTGAACATTCTATGGAATTATAGATGCAAAGCACAGGAGATCAAGCGTAAACATGATCAGGTTAGTAAAGACACTGGCAATCCTGATGCTTCGGCCTCATCCTCGCAGCCAAAGTTTCTGCGACAACTCCAGTGGTAGAGTCTAATGCACAGCAGATCGTGACCGATCCAATTACCTCAAGTAGCAATCAAGAGGAAACAGGAAAGGTTTGATGTTTCTGGAAAAGGTTGAAGACCTAATGCTCTATCAACGATGGATAGAAGATCTTCAGGGGGAGTTTGTTGATACTCCAGGCCATTCAAGTACAAAGACCAAAGACCGAAGACCAATCAACATCCAAGGGGGAGTTTGTTGATACACTTTTGTGTCTGTCGCTTGTTCTTAGTTACGTCTGTAATTATACGATATTTGTTTAATTTTTCTGTATAGTTTGGTCGTGTCGACCAAATCAAGATATCCTTCTATCTTTGTTTAGTACGACGATTAGCTAGTTTGTGTAAAACAGTTGCATGTGTGCATAATGTTGAGTCTTGTGTACGTCATGTCTGTGGAACCTTTTCCAAAGAAAACGTTATGTGCGAGTGAGAAATGCTTCGTACGAGTAAGATGTTGCTCGTACGAGCCACTCTCCAGTCGTACAAGTAATCTACTATTCGTACGAATGAGTTCCTCTAAACAAGCATCCTGCTTCTTTCATACGAGCCTGTTCATGATTCATACGAGCCAGTTCGTTCTTACGAGTCTCTTTGGAGAATATCTTTCGTGTCTTTTAATGTTTCGTGCAACCAGCAACATACTTCGTACAGTTGCTGAGCATGGACACTATATAAGCAGACATGCACTTCTCAGTGTAAGTTAGTCACCTTCCAGAGAGACTAGAGCTATACTAGAGAGAGACGCAAGAGCACAGAGAGTATTGCATGAGTCTGTATGAACATTGTTTGTATATGTTTGTACTAGTTCTCTTCTGTTAATCAAGATATTGAATCTTTGGTTATCCTTTGTTCTTACTTTGCTTTGGTTTGCATTCATATGAGGATTCCGCACTTGTATCTGTGTTTCATAAACAAGGAAGCAGGTTTATCTTGATCCTCTAAGTGGACCTACCAATGTAACAGTGTTTAGGTCTAGCAGAGGATAGAGTTTGTTAGTTTGTAAAATGTCACTTTCATAGTGATGTCAGCCATAAGATGCTTAGTGGTTTGCAATGTACTATAAATAGAACAGTGCCTGTACTATTCTATCCATCACTTTCTTCTACACATTATGTAAGAACAAATTACAGTGATCTTAGGCAGAGGGGGGTTTGTAATTTGCATGCATATGTGATTACAGTTACAAAAGCATGTCAATGAAAACAATCTTTCTATTGTTATGATTTCAAAGTTTATACAATTTTGTTGCACTGTTTCATTGATTATTTATCGTCTATCATTGATTTTATCTAAACAATCACATCAATATCAAACTCGGATCCTTACAGAAGAGTTAGTAGTTAGTAGCATGATTAAAGAGTTAGCATGAGTTAATAATGTTAGACATGTTAATAATATGTTAGTTAATAATATTACGTAGGTTAGGCATGCATAATAATAAGTTAGATAATATAATAGTAATTAGTAATGAGTTAGTAATGTAAAAACCATGTTATAGAGGTAGGATAAATGTTATCCATTGTACCCCTTTGTTAAACTAAGAATCATCAACTTAGGTGATGATCTTGGTTGGTCAAGTATAAAATGTAAATGACATACAATAATGAAAGGTTGAAAGTTATAAAATAAAACCCAAGATTGGTCCTTATTTTGGTGATGCGTCGTCTTTTTTTACCATGGCAAACATTTGGTGACATTCCATAATGATTTCTTCAAGATGGGGAAGTATGAAAACACAAATAAAAACAAGAAGAAGAGAAGAAGGTGAAAGGATATGGAACTCACTTTCAAGAGGGAAGAATTCTTTGAGAAATGGCAAAGAAAAGTGGTGGAATGAGTGTGGTACTTATAGGTGATTGATTAGGGTTAGAGGTGATGAAAAATACGAAAAGTTGAAAATTGACCATTAATATATTTTTTTGTTTTTGGGCCTAATGTCATGGGCTTGTTTGTTTTATTATTTCTCTTTTGTTATTTGTATAAATTTGAGTTTCCAACATAATTTTTAACCATAGTATGACACAATAGTTGATTGATTGGGTCTTGAATGTCAAATTTACACAACATAAATCGGTTTTTGAATGATTTAAACGTGTCTTGATGATTATATGAATAAACCTATGTTTAATTGAACAATTACTGAGAGAGAAAAAAATAATTAAAAAATTAATAAAAATAAAATGAAGTCCGTTATAATTATAAGTCTCGGATTACAATGGTTGAATACGAAAAAACACGAAAATGAATACTACAATAATTGCGGAATGTTACACTAGATCAATAAAATATTAAACTAATAGTTATTAATAAGAGAAAATAACAACGGAATTAGTTGAAAAAAATAGTATTAAATAAATAAGAGAGAAACGGAAAATATGATATGATATTGTTATTTAATAGGAGAAAGAAGCAGAAATATAATAATTTAATATTATGATTAATTTAATTAATATAAGAGAATGAGACAACACCAGAGGTTAACACGTGTTAAAAAGGGATTTCGTATAAGAGTATCACATTCTATCCACCACTTTCTATTCTATATATTACAATATTTTGTTATATCTTTATCACAAAACTTTTTCTCTCTCCTACACTCACAACTACTTTCAAAATGTATTTAAAATTATAGAGAGTAAACAATATCTATGTAAATATATAAAAGAACAGTAATATTTTCTCTCTACTCTACTTCACAACCACTTTTTTATAATTTAAAAACTATCTCACAAATTTTGATAGATGGGAAATGTGATTGCTCTAAGAAGATTTCTATAAATAGAGAGGCAAAGTATATATGTACTCAAAGCCTTCCAAGCTTTATATGAACAAGAAGATGACTCAACTCTGTTGGGTTTATAAATTTTTTTTTTAAACAAAGAAAAAAATAAGCAAAACAAATGAAGGGAAAGAACATTAAAATAAATCAAATAAACTTAAACTAAAAAAAAGAGAAATAGTAAAAGGGTACAACTGGAGAAAAAAGAAAAGGAAAGTGTGAAAGTAGTAGATGAGATATGTCTTAAGAGGATAATCTGGTGGTAAGTGGTTTATTCCCTAACCAAATGGTTATGGGTTTAAATCCTATAAAGGGCAGGTGTGGTTTGATTTGGGTCATTTGAAAAAGTAGATGTGATAAATGTTTTGTGTGATTCGAACCTGGATCTAATATAGTGCACCAATCACTATACAAACTATTTTTTAATAGCATTCACACCGGTTCCCTAAAAATATGTGAGTGGGTTAGTTATATTATAAAGAATGATTGTGAGGGAGAAGAGATAAAATGTTATTGTTCATCTGTAAATATATGGAAAACATTGTTTACCCCTATAAATTTTTTAATATTTTTAGAGGTGGTTGTAAGTGGAGAAGAAAAAAGTAATGATAAAAGCATGAAAAATACTATTTTATTAGAAATGAGAGGGAAAAAAATACTTATTTTAGTTGTAATCGTAAGAATAATGATACAAAATTCAATGTGAATGTTTTAACAATTCAGAACTAACAAAGGTATATACAAACAATTTTTAGAAATTAAAAAAAGTTACATCAATAAAAACCCGACATGTGGATTAGTAGATGTTAGTTATCGTTAAAAGCTCTTTCTTTTAACATATAATAATAATAATATTTATTTTTAAAGATAATGATAAGATAGTAATATTTATGCAATATTATTAAAAAATATAATAAAATTTTGAGGTGAAAGAAGGGAATGACAGTGACATTAATTAGAACAAATGTACTATATATACTAGTAATTGACGGGTAACAAATTTGAGTATAAGATGTTAATATTTATGCAATAATTATAAAAAAAATATAAGTAAAATTTTGAGGTGAAAGAAGGGAATGACATGTGACATTAATTAGAAACAAATGTACTATTATATACGTAGTAATTGACGGGTGGTCCATCGGACAACCCTCAAGTGCTTTAAAACGATCAATATTCACACTTAATTGGGTTAATTATTATGATTTGATAACTACGGTGTATACGCCTTGCAGGTACCGAAGAGCATAAACAAGCGGTTTTAACGTGCTTTGATAGAAGCTTGCACTTGGCTAAATGAAGATGAACACTTGGAGAGTTGATAAAAGAACAAAAATGGAAATCTGTTGTCCACCATAAGCTACGGTGGGCACCGTAGCTTACGGTGATGCCTGACAATTTCATGCACCGTAAGACAGACCCTCTGGACCGTAAGAATTTTGCCCACGTAAGCTACGCCGTTAGCTACGTGGGCGCCGTAGCTTACGGTGGTCAGCAGCGAGAAAAGTGTAACTGCCCATTTTAACTCGTTTTCAAGAGACTTTTGGGATATCAATCATGGAAACGTTTTGGCAAAGCTTAGAGGCAAAATATGGTGTTCTTGTGGGTTCCAAACAATTTCTAAACATTTACTTTTGTGTTGTTGATTCCTATGAACATTACAATTGAAGGTGTGATGATTTGCAAGACCATGAGTTGCTAAACTCATTGTGATCATCCTAGGTGGAAGGTTTGCTTGAACAATTGTGTTTTGATTTCTAATTTCTAGAATAATAGAGTTGCAATATTTGTAGTTTGTTATGGTGTTTGGATATTTGTTGGTAAATTGTTGATTGATGTTTTAATCCTTGCTTTAATCGTACGTTCTTGGTGTCATTGACAATCAAGATATCACGGGAAGGTTTAAGGGTTGGATATTAGTTAATTGGTCATCGGGTAATAACCTCGCATTGTAGTAATCCGAGTACTTAGTTCCCTTTTTATCACGAACAATTAATCAAACACGAGTCACGCCTATGTGATTCTTTTAGTTGAATTTGAAACACAAGCGTTAATCAAAACTAAAACTTAGGATGGTTACTTGCTTCTAATTTGTTAAAAAAACCAATATTTGAATTACATTCAGTTTAATTTCAAAACCAAATCATCAAAAATCCTGAATTCATTTCTTGCATTAAATAAAGTAGTCAATTTAGTAAAAACCTTAGATAGCACATATTCCACAATCTCCTTGTGTTCAATACCCATTCACGCAATCTTTTAGCAGTATTTGGATTAAATTTACGTGAAACTACGACATTCACGTCAGTAATATAAAAGTTGTGTCTTTAAATACCTGTGTATTCACGAGTTGTATAAAATATAATGTAATCTTTTAACACATTTCTCACTGTCTAAACACATTAATATTTGAATTTAGAAATCACTTATAAAAACAATTATCATCATTAACTTTTTTTAATATTCTAACAACATATTTTGACCTTGATATAATAATTAATAATTATTTTTAAATTTAAAATTTTCTTTACATCGGTATTTTGGATTATGATTTTTGATGATCGGTATTTTAATTTATTAAAGTGACTTCGTTAGTGATTACAGAACCCAAAAACAAATTCGTATATTAACAATATTGTCACCATTATATATGTTTAGATTAATATTCATGATTGGATTTTAACTTTAAATTAAATGAATTTATTTAATTAATTTAAAATAATTTTATATGAAGTTAATAAATTATTTTTATAACATTTATAGAAATAAAATTGTTTGTTATATTCTTATCATTAATACATATAGTGATTATGTTTAATTTAATACAATGATTATCTTTAATTATAAAAATATAAATATTTATAATTAGGTAGGAGAGAGAAACAGAAAAACAATAAAATAGATAAGTTCAATAAATTACACGTGTCTGTTTCTTTTATATATTATATGTATAGATTTTCATTTATAGGTAGGAACTTACTTTTATCTCCTTGATGACTATGCTTGAGAGTTGAGTTGTTGAATGTCTTGTTATTTCTCGCCTTTTAAATGCCATAAAGTGTGGACACAATTATTGCTAGATATAATTTCCTCATCGGTTTGGCAAAATTTCCGGAGTTAATGGAATGAAGAATCCCCAAATTGATTCACCTCTTATTGGTTGGAGTTACACCAATGCCAAATATGATTCCAAATTTTCTTTGTGAATTTGCATGAAGCAACACTTAGATTCAAGATGTTTTTAGTAGAGTCTGCAAAACAGCATCACCGTTAGGCTCACTACAGGATGGGGTTCCTTCATGTGACCACTTTCGAACGTGAGAATGTATTCCTTCAAGAAGATTAGGGTTTTTTAAAGTGGAAAGTGAGAAGAGAGATCATACCTGAGGAGTGTGAATACTTCTTCTATTTATAGTAAGCTTGGTTAGACGTCACTTTCCCTAAGTGTGGTGTCCCCACTCCCTTAATGGTTTTGATGACACATGTCATCATATTATTGGTAGATCACATTCTGTGTAATGATGTGCATGTGTATGCTGACATCACATTTAACCTGATTAGTGAGAGGGCATCTGTATTTAATGTGGTATGGGCACCAGATTGCCTGTAATTGGCTCCATTGTAAGATGGTGTTCCATATTATCTTGGCGAACCTTCTACTGCCACGTGTCTTGGTTGGTACGGTGATCAACCAATCCTTCCAACTCGTCACAACATACACCCATCAAGGAGCTTAAAATTAGACCTCTTTTAGCCAATGGATCTTTAGTAGGGAGTTTATTCAACCGGCTTCTTTGTGACAATATGAAGGGCTTCTATGACGATCGTAAAAAAGAAAGGTGAGAGAGGATCGCCTTTAGGAACCCCTCCACACTTGAACCCCTTCTTAGGCGGCCCATTTATAAGCACCTATGATTTGGTAGAGGAAAGGCAATTCTTATATACAAAGTCTCCACAACTAAAGAAAATTCATCTGATCGAGGAATTTAACGTATCAAAAGCCTTCTCGAATCAACTCTACAAACATTGTGCGTTTCTTAGAGCTTTAAAGCCACGTGTATACTTCACTACTAACGATCAGGCCGTCAATACGTTTAACGTTTTTGTAAGTGTGTTTAAATTTCTTACCCATTTATTTGTTGGTTAAAAATATATTGTTTCAAATAAATAATTTTGAGGTTAAAAAAACAAGCGTATAAGTAGTCTTAATAAACATGATTCATGGAAGTGTTAACCAACTGAATTTAAAGTTAAAAGACTCAGGCAACACATACATATGTTTTAACTGTTAAATAATACATAACAATCATTCCAACAACACAACAATCAGAAAGTCCACGATATAACAATACTAAAGTACGATACCACCAACATTTATGTGTCGACTGTCGAGCTAGATCACGAGGCCAACCAACTATACAATCCCATCCCGACCCGACCAGTGTTTCTTGACTCACTGCTCTTTCCATATACGTCCGCTAACTCTTAGTTTGAGTTCTTGTCGATCTCCACCAGAGAAAAACAAAGCCAAGTTTCTTGGAAGTACTAGCCCGTCTTGACTATCCCGAACTTTTCTGTGACTATCGCGGATGCTTCGTGGGACTCCTTGCCATGTGCATTTACGCCCATACCCTCCCACTTCTAACGAATAACTGAACTTCTTAGCTTCATCATCCTCACCCATGAAGCGTAAAAACGATATGTAAACGGGTGCCATTCCGAGCTGAAATGCCTCAAAATGTAAACAGAATTGCCTTCCATAGCAGTTGAATACCTACATTATAAAGAAACCACTTTATTTCCCAAACTACCCTTTTCTAACCAAGAATGGGTAATAATAACATGTTTATGATGGATTTATGTTCCTGAGTTTAGTATTAGTCGAGGGTGTAAACGAGCCAAGCCACTTGTGAGACCGGCTGGCTACCTAAAAACCCAAATCGAGCCGAGTTTAAACGAGCTCAAGCTATTTAAGCCCATTTAATAAACAAGCTTGACTATGTTTGCAAGCCTAAACGAACCTTATATTTATATGAGCATTATTTAGTATATTAAATATATAGAGAAAGTTTAAAATACAAGACCACCTTATCATGCACCTTATCATGCAGTGTCTACGCGAGCATCTCAACCACAAATCTGATCCAATCTAGGCCTTCAATTGAACATGGTGGCATAATAGTAATTAACTGTGCATACTCACGCACGTTAAATACATATTACGCGTGTTATTTGTGTGATTACGCATGGGTTGGGTTAAACCCTAATTACGCACGTTATTTGCATAATCACGCATGGGTTGGATTAACCATAATTACGCACATTATTTTCATAATTGCGAATGTTATATGGTGGTCACGTACCGTCGCACGATAAGGTGGTCTTGCACATTAACCGGCCCCTAAATATATATTTAAATGATGATAATAATTTTATATCTAACTATGACAAAAATAACAAAAAAGTAAATACTACGTAAAAATTAAAATTACAACTATATATAAATATAACTCTATAAATGTATACAAACAAAATAATTAAATAACTAATAAATAATAAACAAGCGGAACCTGAGACGAGCTCAAGCATAGGTGAGCTCAGCTCGTTTGCACCCCTATGTGATACTGAATTATTATTAGAAACCAATAGTCGATTGTAATAAAAACGAGTTGTAGGAAATAGTGTTCGGATGTGCTTATGTTGATTGAATGTTATAACAATGAATAGTCAGATGATCAAATGTTGGAGCATTTTGCAAATTCCGATTACTTACAAAACCAAATGATAAAATGATAAAAATGAAAATGGTTGGGAGAAAATAGTTGTAGCAACTTACCGTTAGCATCCATGTGGCATTTTCAACTTCATGCGGATTAGATTTAACATATCGATGGTTAAACGTGCATCCATCATGCATATCTACATTATGATCATCCTTCAGATGTGTGACAAGAAACGGGATATCCCCATTGATTGAACACTCGGACCCTGCATAAGGACAGTTGTAGGGGCGAAACTGACAATTTTGCTCGTGTTTTAGCTTGCTGTAATAAGGAAAGATGTCGTGGCATCCGAGATCTTGGTATCTACATGGAAGTTCCAAAGATTCGGCTACTTTTTCCAATGCCAAACACCTTATATTTCCCATTTCAAGACGACATGTGGGACAACAATTGTGCACTCGAAGTTTGCAATCTGCGCATAACGTGTGGCCATTTGGACACTACAAAAAAATGGGATCAAACGATTACTTTAGACAGGTCAATTTGGATTGGGTTTTATCTCAAACGGGTCAAATAAGAAAATTAGCTTAAAGAACACGTCAAATTGGTCAAAGGGGTCCAAAGTATATTCTTAAAACATATCTCATAAAATGATTATATTCATAGATTTAGATTTTGTAACAATATTGTTTTTAATCATTATTAAGGTAATAGTTATTTATGAAATAAAAATAAACAATTGAACAAAAAGTGTTTGCAGGTCAACTCAGCACACTTTGACCCGTTATCCACCTTTAAACACATCGATTATGCTATTATATACATCTAATTATCTAAACCCTACATGGAATCACAAACTTTATATGTAAAGTTTTCTTGATGTACCCAATATAGCTTTAGAAATTTGCAGAAAATAGTGAATTCCTCTAAAAGCAACGGAAAATATTAAAACAAACAGTCAATAGACGGCTAAACATAAATGAAGGCAGCAAAGGAGGGTTTTTTAAACATAATATCCTATTTAAACTTACCCAAGAAATTATTGATTTAACTTGTAGATTTAACGATTTAAACCCATCAAATGATACCCTCTATAACATATAGTGAAGATTTAGTAATTTAGCAAAATTTAGTGATTTCCTATAAATCTAAGCAATATTAACATGTAAATTAATCATTCATGTCTATCAAATTATATAAGTGAAACACGAAAACAAACCTGATGAATTGGTGGATACATTAAAGTAGTGCAAACAGGGCATTCTAGAAGCTCATGAACACCATTTGTTGATTGCATTCCATGTTTTCCGGATTGCAACCTTGTAAGACTTTTATCGATTTTTGCTGTTGCCACATCATACTTCAAAGATTTTGGGTGAGACTCGATATCTTTACACGCACTGCCACCTGGCGCCATTTAAATCCCAATAATATGTTTGTTGATTTAAACGAATCTTTTAACACATGATCAAAGCTCCGCTATAGTTGTTCTTGAAAGACAAGCAATGTCTGTTGAAACAAAATTTGTAAAGCAAAATATGAGAATATTTGGAATTAGGATTCAATAATAAAGTTTCTGAATATTGACCAAATGTGTATAAAATAACGATCAAAGTGAGGCCGGCAAGTCAAAGAACGGTAGCTTATTTAATTACAGACTCATTTATTTTAAGACTCAAACATACAGATACTTTAAAGACTATTTAATATTCCTTTATTACCCCTCTCCTACCCTTAAATTTGCAATAAGACAACATATCACAATTCACAAAGCATAAACAGCAAAAAAAAGTAGATATCTATTGCAATAAGATAGCTAAAGATAAATTGACATCCTGTTTGTCCGACAAATTTTCAACTTGAATAAAATCCGATTATCAGATAGGACCGGGAGATAATTTTACATTTATCTCAATGATAAGTTTTTTTACATCGAATTCTTACAAATTTCTCCAAACTTGGTTTATATTGACCACAAATAGTTAAAAGATCATAATCATACTCATTTTTACCGAACACTCGAAACTAAGTATTAAGTGTAGACGCACATCCAAACAGCGAGAGTTTTACATCTAAATTACCTTCCATACCAAAAGACATAAACTTTTGGAATAAAAGCACTAACTGACAAACCCAAAATGAAAATTAGCACAATCTAGTAGGTGAAACTCTAACCTAATATTTAGTAATATCTAGATTCTTACACCAACCATTTTCAATTAAATCAGGCATAACATTGACTTCGAGTATCACGAGTTTGCTAATCTTAAAATAACTCCTGATAAATTTAGAGTAATTCTAAGCATATAATAATCGATCCAAACATATTTTATATTGCAAAAAGCAATTTCAGTCATCACCTTATAAAGATGTTACTTTCAAGATTAGTTAGCTACTTTTGGTACCAATAATTAAGAATGAATATGATGGGTATTAATATATAAGCAGAAAAAAACAAGCAGATTATATGATTGCCCAACAAGATCAATTTTCATACATGAAATTCCTATAGCATCAATCAACCTAATATTTTGTATTTGACAAAAAAGTAGGAGAACAGAAAAAAATATACATATATATATATAACAAAAAAATAAATATATAAAACCTTAAAGCAATTCCCCTGATTCCTCAAAGTGAATCAAACAATTACCTGAAAATGAAAAAAAAGGTTACAAGGTTTTCCATTTAAAACAAGAATAAAACATGATCAAAACCCTAAATTGCAATCTTGAACACCAAGAACAACCCAAAATTAAATTAAAATTTAATAAAATTTCAAGATTTAGGGGGTTTTTATTTAGAAACCTAATTCTTTTAATCAAAACCCCATCTGAGAATCAATGCAAGCAAGTGAAAAAACATCAGCCAAAAAAGATCAAACTTTTATAATTATCAAGGGTTCCTATAAGTATACCGGCCACCTATAAAAGAATCCGAGAGAAAAATTACAAAATAATAATAATAAATAAATCAAACAGTTAACAATCAACAACCCCAGTTCAAGATTTTGAATAAATTAATTAAAAAACAATAATTTATGATTAAAAAAACATACGAAGCGACAAATTAGAGAGACCCAGTTGCATTATCGAACGCATTGTGTAAATTTTCGTTTATACTGAAGAAAAGATTGAATTTTTATTATGGGGATCAGATAAATAAAAAATTTACAGAGGATATGAGAGTAAAGAGGGAAGAAAATACAAATTGGAGCTCCGGAAATGACGCATACGGAAGAGATTTCAAAGGGCAAAAGTCAGCATCTTCTTTGTGCCCGTATCTGAAATTCAAGAAACATGGGTCGTAATATTTGAAATTGTGTCTTTCTTGGATTTCGTTCGTTCATTTTTCTAGTATTTGTGAAAAGTAAAAAAAAACATATTGTAAAAAATTATATAGATTGATTCTTGAATTTTTTTTAGTAAAGTGCAGTTTTACATCCTAAGATTTGTAGGCAGGATTAGGTTTATCCCTTATTTCAAAAACGATCAGCTTTACACCCCGTCTGTTTTCACTTGCATTGATCTTAGATCCTACCGTCTAATGGCATCAATTTTCTGTTTGTTTTAATGTAAAATGGTATTTATACCATTTCCCTAAGAACTGGGAATTTTAGTCCCTGAAGCATGCTAATGATTCCCGTCTAAATTACGTTTGACCTTGGGAAGTCAAACGACATATTAGGGTTGACCCTGCATAGTCAAATGCTCAATTGACCACCACGCTGATTCTAAACTGAAGCCTTGACTATCTAGATTAACCTACATAGTCAAATGCTCAATTAAATTAGTTTAACTTGTCAATCCAGTTTCTAATCCACGTATAATCCAGAGTGGCCTAATTCTTGTTATGTAGAATCAAATTATCTAAATGCTAAGTCCTTACACTAAAGCTTGAATGACATAAGGCACATGATCTGTTTAACCTTGTCAAGTCAAATGGCAAGTTCAAGCCTTGAATCATCACAAGAACATGAGGTGTTTGACCTTTCAAGTTAAATGGCACTTTCTGTTTAATCATAATCAAGTCATCCATAATCAGTTTAATTACACATTATAATCAAGTCATCGATAATCACACAAGATCATCAAAAACTCCATAATCCTTAAATTCAGTTATCTTATATAATATAATGTTACGTTCTTGGTGGTGACTATTCGATCCTCTGATTCCCAGGTGGATATGGAAGTTGAGGATTGGGCGACCATAGATGTCACACCCCGGATTTCCAATCCCAAATCCATACACCGGTGAGCCCTGGTGGGGAGTATGAGTTAAATTATTATTACAAACCAAATGTTCGAAATACAAAATAATATACAGGCTCGTAATAGAAGATCCACATGCGGATCATAAAATGTACAAAGAAAGAATATAAAACATACTTTAGGACTAGATCTAAGGATTTGCAAGATCCTCTTATTTCACTACCGAGCAGCTTTCAGCCTATTTCGTATTGTACCTGCAGCTTAGTTTTTTGAAAATGCGTCAGCTTTTCGCTTGTAAATACACCCGACTGACTCATTTTGAAAACATTTTAGAAATTAGATCTAAGTGCATAGGGCACAAATCTTTTATAACTTGGGAAAGTTACTTTGTAACCTTGTTAACAGATTCACATGTTTGTCCATACATACAGGGCCCAGTACAGAGACCGAGACATGATTACATACACCACTTAGAACTCACGGAGGAGTTACCCCCAACGTCTTGGGTAATTTGCATTTGAGCGTCTGTCAGGTGTATGCCTACATCCCGCGCTAAGGTCGTGGCCATTATCTAATAATGTGCCGAGGATATCCAGGACACTGGTAATTTAACCCCGGATGTTTAAGTTATCAAACAAAACTGATTAAAACAGAATATGCGGATTTACTAGCCACAATCCGGCATTCGATTGATCCCATTTCTGACCAAGCGGTAATAATTTACCGTATCCCAAGCCCGTATAGAGAAAATAAGTCAAGAGTATTTACCGGAGCTAGTCTTGATTTAAAAATGCAAGATTTAATATCTCAACCGTATCCAAAATGCTCTAAGTGTAGATAGCAGTTACCGGAAGGCTTTAGTCTGGATTATGGCATAAGCTAACCAATTAAATACTAGCGGTCTTATTGAAGTCATAAACTTAGACCGAGTAGTGTACAAGATCAAAACGTATAACAATTGATTAAACGATGATTGGATATAAGGTATTTTAAACCCGACAAGTACTTTGACTTGTATAATATGGGTAACTATAAACATTCTGGATTTTGAAAGCTTAAATGACAAGGTTTGACCCGTTTTGGTTAATTTTCGTAAACTAGTTACATATACTTAACCGTACGCATTTTAGCGATATCGGGTAACCGGATAAGTCATGGACAAGTTCTATATGCTATTATATTTTAAATAAGTTGTAATATCGGTAGGATATCAACTTTTATGCCGGTTATGGTTTTAAAATGAAACTATGCCTCATAAGGGCGTTTCGTTAATTTCATACCGTATAAAAGGAACTTGAATATAATTTAATGTTATAACAATAAGTATTCTAGAAAAATAACTTATTTATGATATAATATCAATAGGATATTAATTATATGTGTAATTTATCTTTTATGACTAAACTATGCACCGAAGGGGCATTTTGGTCATTTTACACATAGTTTATAAATTATTTGGGATTCTGAGTTTATAACATGTACCTAATAATGTTTAAAAAATAAGTTTTAAAACCAGTAGGTAGCAAGTCTTGGTCAATTAATATGGTTTAAAACCATACTATGCGCCGAAACGGCGCTTATGTCGTAAAATGACGTTTTATGCGATATTTAATGAAAACTGATGTTAAGGTCATATTAAAATGTCTTAGATATGTTATTTAATATAACATATCAGTAGGTAAAAGATTTACTTTGAAAAGATTTGATTAAAACCAATTTATGAGCCATAAGGGCTTTATCGTCATTTATCGACATAATGCAAGGACCTGTTTGTAAACTCAGTTTATAATCTGGTTTAACATCCCAAATAATCGTACTTATAATATTCCATAAGTAGGAAACTTATTTTCAAGTTCATTATCTTTAAATCTTATTTTATGCAAAAAGGGCATTTTGGTCAAAATGGCATAATTACAGAACTTGTGCATAAACTCAGATTCTGATTATGATCATCTAATATAACCTCAGAGGGTTATGCTAATTATATTACAATCATATTGCAACTTAGATCAGTAACTAACTAATCTAAATCGGGTCAGAATCGAAAGTCAAAGCAGAAGTCAAACTTCGCGACTTTCGGTTGCGAACCGACCCTAGAACTGAAATTGATGAGCCGAACATGTTTTTACATGTTCTATAATTATTACCAACTTGTTTCAGTGTCAAAACAGGTTTCATAACACATATAAGATCAAATTATAATTTTTCCGAAAAATGGTCTGTTTGACTTTTTAATATCTTAACTTTGACCCGTCAATTGGTCTAGCAAACGTGATCTTCATGAGGTGCCCTTTACAGGGACTAATACCTACCTTATTACGATCACTTAGCCATGTTCGTTACGAACAATGGCTAGACCATAATGGTCTTAACAGAAAGTCAAGGCATTTTCTGTAAAACGCTTGACTTTTGGCTATAAAAGCCTATAAACGAAAATGCAATTGCAAGGAACACTTACAAGAGGTTTCTAGAATGCAAGAGAGCTAAGTTGGATGCTCCTTTCAGTTAGGAACTTCCAGAGGAGGGAGAAGAGTTGAAAATGAGAAAGGTGCAAGTTCAAAGGTTGAATCTTTGCACCTATTTATAGTTGGAGAGCTTGAAGGAGGTGATGCCAGGTGCTAAGGGGTGTAAGAGGAAGCTTACAAGTGTCCTAAAACGTGCATAGCTGTTTGGGAAGCCATGGTTTCGAGAAAATGGTTTTTGGCACTTTGTGTGGTGGCCATGGCAAATTTTCTGTAGAAACAGTCCTCTGGCGGGCCGCGAGAGGCACATGCCCTGCCTCTCGCGCCCTGCGAGTGCCCTTAAGCCAGTTTCAAAGTTTGACACTTTTAGCCCCTAAACTTATAAAACCCCTTTAAACACCCCCCTAAAACACCTTTTTAGCACTTTTAGCCCTCCGTAGCCAATATTTGGCGTACCCGGGATTATACCCGGACATTGTCGAGCTCCCAGTTTGTTAAAAGGTCACTCAGAGGTGTAATTAACATGTTGACACTTTTAATCCCTCCAATGTCCAACTTTTATATTATTACGGATTTAATCCCTCTCGTCTTGTTGGGACATATGAGAGTTAGGACTTCGTAAAGATCACTCAGAGGCTCATTATAAGCATGTTGACCCCGATGTCACTCAGAGGTTGGGCATGTTGACACAACGGTCACTCAAAGGCCAAGTTTTAGCATGTTGACACTAATGGTCACTCAGAGGCTATATTTTAAGCATGTTGACACAACGGTCACTCAGAGGCTTGGTTTATGCATGTTGACATCAGAAGATCACTCAGAGACTTAGTTTGAGCATGTTGACGCTTTTAGTCCCTGTTAGTCTTTAATAGACTAATAAAAAATATAACACGTGTCTCTATATTATAGGACACGATTTTACAGGGTGTTACATCCTCACCCCTTAAAAGAAATCTCGACCTCGAGATTTTATTCAAAAAGATGGGGGTGCTTTTGTCACATAGTGGACTCAACCTCCCATGTATATTCGGGACCTCTAAAGGCGTCCCATTTAACCTTTACTATAGGTATTAATTTCTTTGTAGCTTCTTAACTTGTCGATCCTTGATCGAAATTGGTTTCTCAACGAACCTCAGGTTTTCATCTGTTTGCACATCTTTATGTGACATTGCTAACGATTCATCAGCTAGACATTTCTTAAGGTTAGATATGTGGAATACATCATGGATTCCACTAAGCTCTTCTGGCAATCTGAGCTTATAAGCTACAGTGCCGACACATTCGACTATCTCGAATGGTCCGATGTATCTTGGGCTTAACTTGCCCTTCTTCCCAAAGCGCATCACACCTTTCCAGGGTGACACTTTTAACATGACTTTGTCCCTTACTTGGAACTTAAAAGGTTTATGTCTCTTGTCAGCATAGCTCTTCTGCCTATCCCTGGCAGCTTTGAGACGATCACGGATTTGCACAATCTTTTTCGTGGTCTCCAGGACAATCTCTGGTCCTGATAGTTGGGATTCCCCAACTTCTGCCCAACACACGGGCGTTCGGCACTTTCTCCCATACAAGGCCTCAAAAGGAGCAGCCTTGATGCTCGTATGATAACTATTATTATAGGAGAATTCTATCAGGGAAGTGGTCATCCCGACTTCCACCTAAATCAATTACGCATGCCCAGAGCATGTCTTCCAAAGTTTGAATAGTAAGCTCACTTTGACCATCAGTCTGCGGATGGTAAGCCGTACTAAAGTTTAATCGTGTGCCTAAAGATTATTGGAAACTTTTCCAAAAATGAGAGGTAAATCTAGTATCTGTATCAGATAAAATAGATATTGGCACACCATGTAGGGACATAATCTTGTCCACATACAACTTAGCCAATTTGTCTGAACTATATGTTTCCTTTATTGGCAAGAAATGTGCTAACTTAGTCAGCCTATCCACAATGACCAGTCATTTCCACTTTTGGTCTTAGGTAACTTGGTAATCAAGTCCATAGTTACCATTTCCCATTTCCATGTGGGAATTTCCAATTGTTGTAGAAGTCCTGACGGCTTCTGATATTCGGCCTTAACTTGCGAACACGTCAGACACTTAGCAACATAAGTGGCTATGGATTTCTTCAAACCTATCCACCAATAATTCCTTTTTAGATCCTGATACATTTTGTCACCTCCAGGGTGAACTGAGTATCTCGTGTTGTGTGCTTTCTAGAGGATTAGATCTCTAAGTCCTCCAAAGACTGGAACCTAGATTCTTCCACTAAATCTAAGAATTCCATCTTTACCAGGCGCTAACTGATCAACAGTTCCACTAATCCCTCATTAGGAATGTTAGCCTCTAATAGAGCTTGCTTCTGTGCATCTAATAGCTTCTCATTTAAGCTATTTCTGAGCTCAATGCTCTTGGCGTTAATCCTAATAGGTTTAACTCTTGCTTTGCGACTTAAGGCGTCAGCAACTACATTTGCCTTGCCTGGATGGTAGCGAATTCGCAATCATAATCGTTAAGCGTTTCCATCCAACGGCGTTGTCACGTGTTCAATTCTTTCTGATTGAACAGATGCTGGAGACTCTTATGGTCAGTGTATATGATATGTCACACCCCGACCCGCAGCGGAAAAGGTGATCGGGGCATGATTGGGTTATCATCAAAGCTCATGACATTTATTTTAACGTTTCATATTCATTAATACAATTTAATGGAAGTTTGCAATCATAATTACATCAATGACCTAAACATCAATCTAAGCTTCTTTGTTTTCTTCTAAGGCATTTCCTATGTTTTCCTTGCTTCATCCTGTTCACCTGTATCATGTGTAAAAGGGTTTTTGGATCAACAAAAAGTTGGCGAGTGAATCCTATGGAAAACATTTGAACAAGTTTATTTAATTGATTATGAAATAAAGTGCACAACCACACATGAGTAAAAATAGATGTAAACTTATTCATAAATCAATTTAATATTAAACAATACACACATGAACAATAATGGATTGATTTTGAGGCACGCGTTGCTCAACTCGTCTACCACGAGGAACTGATGGGCCTAATGAATGAATTGCATAAACATGATAATATGAAAGACATAATTACAAACAATATAAACTCAATAATACATACATGAACAATAATGGATTGGTTTTGAGGCACGCGTTGCTCAACTCGTCTACCACGAGGAACTGATGGGCTTAATGAATGGATTTCATATAAGTTGACAAAATGAAATACATAATTACAACAATATAAACAATCTAAGTTTAGATCACGATATGGTATGGCACAAGTTTAAATAAACGAGTTAATTATTTTGTGACACATGACACACCCCAAAACGTGTAATTAAAAAGGGGAGTTGTAAGATTCACTCACAGTGGGTGCGTTCGGTTGATGATGTTGAATGCACGCGAAGTGGTTTTAACCACGAATGAAATTAACCTAGATAAATAGCATTATGGTTCGGTAAGTAAACGGATTTTATTAATCCATTTTAGTAGGATTGTTGGGTGTATTTTTGTGAGTTTAAGGCTATTTTCTAACCTTAAAAATGTTATTTTTAAGTATTTTTAATTGATTTTTAATTAAAATAAATAAATAAAAATAATAAAAAAAAGTTGACTTTTTTTGACCGTTGACCTTGACTGTTTGACCGGTTCGTATGCGTGTATATGTGCGCTGAGTGAGGCTCGAACCCGAGACCTCCCGTACGCGTGCACGCAGCTCTACCAACTGAGCTACGTGTCTAACCCGAAATATTTCTGTTTTTAATTATATTTATACATTAATTAGATTAAACAGAAAATCCTTTATTCTTTAAAAACGATTTTAATCCGTGACTCGGTGCGCTCCACAGGTCTCGAACCCGGGACCTGTGGTTTATGCTAACACACAGTCCACCGCTGGACTGTGTGTCCAACTTGTTAACTTAACTGATTTTTATTATACTTAAACACAAACTAAGTATTTTCATTTCTGACTTAAATAAAAAGTTTAATAATTATCCGGGTCGATGCAGAAGACCGGACTCGAACTCGTGTCCTGTGATTAAACATACACACAGTCCACCACTGGACTGTGTGTCTAACTTGGTTATTATTCCGGTTATTAATAAACTTAACATGTAACAGTGGTGACCGGTTCGGTTAACAAAAAAAAGGCATTTTTATTAAGGCAGCATGCGTGGGACAAGATTCGAACTCGAGACGTTAGTGTGTTTAATGTGCACACAGTCCACCGCTGGACTGTGTGTCTAACCCGAGTAATAACTTGATTTTAATTATACTTATATGTTACCGAACTTCGTCTTCTTCATCAGTTTTAACCAGAAACGATGACTGACTGGTTCGAAGTTTTATTCAGGTTCTTTTAGAGTTTTATGATTAATTATAGGTGAGATATAAATAAAAAGAAAGAATAGGCGTAAGGTATACCGACTGGACTCCTCTGTTTTTCCGACAGAACTCCGGCGACAGCAACAGGTTCCGGCGTCGTGTGTCTTGCAGCAGCGAGTCTTCAGAAAGCTTGAAAAGAATGTGGGTGACTTCGGTATAAGCTCAAGGGGTTCAGTAAGGCTCAGAAATGGAGAGTTCGGTTTTCCGGCGATGAGCAGAAGATTTCCGGCGAGTGAGTTTTCGCCGAGAAAGGGTGCGGTTTTGAGCGAAAAAGTTTGCAGAGGTTCGAGGGGGTATTTATAAGGCAGGTTATCGATGAACTTGGTCCAATTTCCGACTTGATTCATCAGTTAGAAAGTCTCCGGCGGTTATAACTTGTGTCGCGGGTTCAGGCGTCGGTTATAACCGATGTAGCGATTAAGTTTTACGGTATAACTGAAGATATCGTAAATTCTTGGCGAGATCGCCGGGATTTCGACGACTGAAATTTGGGCGCCGGTTTTGAATTCGGAAAGACATGTTATGAATTAAATGATTCTAACATTTAACAAGAAACATCAGTGGCGCAGTGGTTGAGTGTGTGTGTGTTAAGTCCGTTGTTGACCGGCTGACTGACCCGGGTTCGAAACCCGGCAGTGCCAAATTATTTTTATTTTCTTATTTTTAACAGTCTTTCAAAAACAAATTATATATTCCAATATAATAGTTAATTATGTATCATTTAAAATTATTTTGGGCATTAAATTCGCAACGAAATTTTTAACTGATTGTTCGGTTAATAAACGGAGCGGGTTTGGTAAATCCGTTTTTGACGGATGTTACAGTATCCCCTGCTTTTTAGAAATTTCGTCCCGAAATTTAAGTAGTGATATATTTTGACTAAAAATGATGGTGTTTAGTTTTGACAGTTACATACTTAGAAAAAGTAAGGTTTTAAGTTTTTGTTTGAGGCGGTAACGTTCCTTGTAAGGGTTAAGTGCCCTATTACAGGAATCGCTTTTTGTTGCCTACTGTAAAAGTATTGATAAGCAGGATTGATCCGCTAAATATGATATCATGCATAAGAGTTTGGATATGTTTGGAAGGATATGGTTATATCCTAAGGCAAAACTTCTAATACTACAACCTACATGGAACTTCTCATAACCATCTAACAATACCTCTGATCCTTTGACAAGAATACTTATATATAGGAAGTACCAGCGGCGTATCCACCATATTCTTGTCAAATTTTCATTGGTTTTATCAGTAAGTTATGATTGGTTCTATGACTAAAGAACATAAATGAACACAACAACTAATATTTGAACCCACATTCTGATAGCATATATGTTTGAATAGTGACAGTTCCTCTCTCGTTTGTTATGATGGAGAGGTTAGTTTATGTAGAAACGGAACACAATCCAATTTCTTTAAATAGCAAGATGATATAAATGTAACACAAATTTTAACCCAGGGCAATACTAAATCCTACATGGAACTTCTCATAACCGCCTGATAATGCCTCTGATCCTTTGGCAAGAATACTTATATATAGGAAGTACCAGCGGCGTATCCACCATATTCTTGCCAAATTTTCATTGGTTTTATCCACAAGTTATGATTAGTTACCAAGAAACTACTAAATCCTACATAGAACTTCTCATAACCGTCTGACAATGCCTCTGATCCTTTGACAAGAATACTTATATATAGGAAGTACCAGCGGCGTATCCACCATATTCTCGTCAAATTTTCATTGGTTTTATCAGTGAATTATGATTAGTCCTATGTGACTCACAACCAATACAACAAACTCATAAATACTGAAAATGAAAAATGTCTGTGCGATCAAGGCTCAATCAAACGGAGCCGATCGTATTCCATGTACTGAAAATGAAAATGTCTGTGCGATCAAGGCTCAATCAAGCGGAGCCGATCGTATTGCATGTACTGAAAATAATAAACTTAATCTAAACAACAATCACACAAACAGCCTATACATGGAACCTCTCATAACCGCCTGATAATGCCTCCATCATTTGACAAGAATACTTATATATAGGAAGTACCAGCGGCGTATCCACCATATTCTCGTCAAATTTTCATTGGTTTTATCAGTGAATTATGATTAGTCCTATGTGACTCTACAACCAATACAACAAACTCATAAATACTGAAAATGAAAAATGTCTGTGCGATCAAGGCTCAATCAAACGGAGCCGATCGTATTGCATGTACTGAAAATGAAAATGTCTGTGCCATCAAGGCTCAATCAAGCGGAGCCGATCGTATTGCATGTACTGAAAATAATAAACTTAATCTAAACAACAATCACACAAACAGCCTATACATGGAACCTCTCATAACCGCCTGATAATGCCTCCGATCATTTGACAAGAATACTTATATATAGGAAGTACCAGCGGCATATCCACCATATTCTTGTCAAATTCTCATTGACTTTATCCGCAAGTTATGATTAGTTCTATGTGACTCTACAACAAACACAACAACCATAAGATACTGATAATGAAAATGTCTGTGCGATCAAGGCTCAATCAAACGGAGCCGATCGTATTGCATGTACTGAAAATGAAAATGTCTGTGCGATCAAGGCTCAATCAAACGGAGCCGATCGTATGTGGGCACGCCAGGTTCAACCTCATAATGAAATGGGGAACATGCTCAACGCTCATAATGTAATGGGGAGCGGCGGCCTATGAAATTGCATGTACTGAAAATAATAAACAATAATTACTCTAACAGTCTACACATGGAACCTCTCATAACCGCCAGATAATGCTTCTGATCCTTTGACAAGAATACTTATATATAGGAAGTACCAGCGGCGTATCCACCATATTCTTGTCAAAGTTTCATTGGCTTTATCCTTAAGTTATGATTGGTTCTATGTGATTCTAAAATATAAAGAAAAACATAAACTAAACGATTGGAGTTGAATATGGATCTTCGGTGAAGAGAACTAGTTGGGTATCTTCGTTTGGGCCGTCATTATCTTCGACAGGATTGGCGTTGATGTTGAAGACTCTTCCTCTTGCTGATGGCCTAGCGGTTGGGTTTTCTTGGTTTACTTGGTTAACTGGGTTTGATTGGGCTTGAGCGTTGATGACGTTAACCAATTGAGGGCATGTGTTTCTAAAGTGGGTAGGGTCGCCACAATTAAAACAAGCTCGGACATATGGGAACATGGGGTATTGGGGTTGTTGATAGGTTTGGTTCATGGTTTGAGTAGGGGGAGAGATTTGGTTTTGAAAGGTGCGGCAAACCTTGCTCAAATGACCATAGCGTCCACAAGTTGCACATAGTCGACAAGGTAGAGTAAGGGGATGGTGATAAAAACAGTTGTTGCATCGAGGGTGAGGTCCAAGATATGGTTTCTTATTTGGGTAAGTTGAGTTGGGTGCCACTTGAGTGATTGGGATAGCTTGGATGGGTATGGCGTGTGAAATTGGTTGATTTCGTTGGATAGCAGCGAAAAGTTGCCCGTCTCTTTTTCTCTTAGAATTGGGTTGAGAAGGGGATTCGGTTTGGGTGTAGTCGGAGGTTTCAGTCGGTGCTTTATCCTTCTTCTTCTCCTCCTTGAAGTCTTTGTTCCGGATTCGGTTCTCGGTGAGCGCTGTTGCTAGCTCCATTGCTGCTTCCAAAGTTGCAGGTGAGGTACTTATTACAGAGTCTTGAATCTTTGACGGAAGACCACGAATGTAGTGCTCGATCAAACGGTAGAGGGGAGTGAACATGTTGGGAACCATTTGATGTAATTCAAGGAATCTTTTGTTGTACGTGGTGTGGTCGCCTTCCTTTTGCTTCAATGAATAAAATTCATCTTCTAATTTCTTGATTTCGCTCCTTGGGCAAAATCGTCTGGTCATGATTTCCTTCAATTCGTTCCAAGTTAAAGTCATAGCATCTTCAACACCTCGTTTGGCCTTCTCTGTATTCCACCAAGTAAGTGCTATCCCATATAATCGACCGGTAGCATAACGCACTTTGCGATCATCGGGACAATCGCAATTTAGAAAGGTGTTCTCCATTTCTTCAAACCAATGGAGAAGAGCAGTGACACCTTCAGTCCCTTTGTATTTCGGAGGGTCGCATGATTTGAAATGCTTGTAGGTGCATTTAGTGGTATTTGGGGGAGAGTTGATAACGTTTTGATTTTCTTGATTGACAGGATTAGCGGTAAGTGCTTGTTGGACTTGGATTACAATGTTGGGTATTACTGCAGCCATTTGTTGAGCGATTAGGGCAGCCATGCGTTCGCGGGCTTTTCCTGCTCTCGTCTTCCTACGGGCGTGGTTAGAAGACATCTACAAGGAATACATGTCAAGAGTATGAGTTGGATGCTTTCGGGATCATGGGTCGCATTCAGGAATGAACATTCATAAAATAATTATAGAAAAATAAATCTACTACATCCATAGGATGTCTTGGGCTTTGCTCGCCATTAGGCCCTACATGCCGCCATACTTCACCTTCGTAATCATATGGGCCCCCATGAATACCGGGTTTTTCATATGGTTCGCACGGGTTTGCCTGGTTGCGTACACTAAAACCCGGAGAAAATCGAGAAATATGTATACAACGTGTGATATTCGGAATGTGTCCAGGTGTAGACACGGTGACACCTCAAAGTGGGTTAGTTCGAACGACGTTTGGTGTGGCATGCTTTGGCCTAATAGGTCCTTCGTACTCTCATCGTTAGTCCCCAGGTAGGCAAACTGGTCCGTTATATTGGATTTATACGAATGCCAACCTAGACAGGACGTTCCGACTACCGGTACTTGTACCCTTCCAGTTACTACATGCCCGTCGCAGAACTTACTTTGATGAGATTTGAAAATTGCAACAAAATCTTTGAATAATGAGAGTATGAAAATGAATTGAATATATGAACATTGATATATGTATAATGAATATGTATATAAGTATGTATGTTTGACTGTAAGTATAAACAAATGTGAAACAAATAAATATCACAAGTTTGTATGTAACCACCTAATCAATTAAAATTTAGGCAGACTATAGTATAGGCTCTAAGGGTCTAATAACCTATCCTATATCCCCATAGTCATGGCTCTGATACCAATCTGTCACACCCCGACCCGCAGCGGAAAAGGTGATCGGGGCATGATTGGGTTATCATCAAAGCTCATGACATTTATTTTAACGTTTCATATTCATTAATACAATTTAATGGAAGTTTACAATCATAATTACATCAATGACCTAAACATCAATCTAAGCTTCTTTGTTTTCTTCTAAGGCATTTCCTATGTTTTCCTTGCTTCATCCTGTTCACCTGTATCATGTGTAAAAGGGTTTTTGGATCAACAAAAAGTTAGCGAGTGAATCCTATGGAAAACATTTGAACAAGTTTATTTAATTGATTATGAAATAAAGTGCACAACCACACATGAGTAAAAATAGATGTAAACTTATTCATAAATCAATTTAATATTAAACAATACACACATGAACAATAATGGATTGATTTTGAGGCACGCGTTGCTCAACTCGTCTACCACGAGGAACTGATGGGCCTAATGAATGAATTGCATAAACATTATAATATGAAAGACATAATTACAAACAATATAAACTCAATAATACATACATGAACAATAATGGATTGGTTTTGAGGCACGCGTTGCTCAACTCGTCTACCACGAGGAACTGATGGGCTTAATGAATGGATTTCATATAAGTTGACAAAATGAAATACATAATTACAACAATATAAACAATCTAAGTTTAGATCACGATATGGTATGGCACAAGTTTAAATAAACGAGTTAATTATTTTGTGACACATGACACACCCCAAAACGTGTAATTAAAAAGGGGGAGTTGTAAGATTCACTCACAGTGGGTGCGTTCGGTTAATGATGTTGAATGCACGCGAAGTGGTTTTAACCACGAATGAAATTAACCTACATAAATAGCATTATGGTTCGGTAAGTAAACGGATTTATTAATCCATTTTAGTAGGATTGTTGGGTGTATTTTTGTGAGTTTAAGGCTATTTTCTAACCTTAAAAATGTTATTTTTAAGTATTTTTAATTGATTTTTCATTAAAATAAATATATAAAAATAATAAAAAAAGTTGACTTTTTTTGACCGTTGACCGTGGACCGTTGACCTTGACTGTTTGACCGGTTCGTACGCGTGTATATGTGCGCTGAGTGAGGCTCGAACCCGAGACCTCCCGTACGCGTGCACGCAGCTCTACCAACTGAGCTACGTGTCTAACCCGAAATATTTCTGTTTTTAATTATATTTATACATTAATTAGATTAAACAGAAAATCCTTTATTCTTTAAAAACGATTTTAATCCGTGACTCGGTGCGCTCCACAGGTCTCGAACCCGGGACCTGTGGTTTATGCTAACACACAGTCCACCGCTGGACTGTGTGTCCAACTTGTTAACTTAACTGATTTTTATTATACTTAAACACAAACTAAGTATTTTCATTTCTGACTTAAATAAAAAGTTTAATAATTATCCGGGTCGATGCAGAAGACCGGACTCGAACTCGTGTCCTGTGATTAAACATACACACAGTCCACCACTGGACTGTGTGTCTAACTTGGTTTATTATTCCGGTTATTAATAAACTTAACATGTAACAGTGGTGACCGGTTCGGTTAACAAAAAAAAAGGCATTTTTATTAAGGCAGCATGCGTGGGACAAGATTCGAACTCGAGACGTTAGTGTGTTTAATGTGCACACAGTCCACCGCTGGACTGTGTGTCTAACCCGAGTAATAACTTGATTTTAATTATACTTATATGTTACCGAACTTCGTCTTCTTCATCAGTTTTAACCAGAAACGATGACTGACCAGTTCGAAGTTTTATTCAGGTTCCTTTAGCGTTTTATGATTAATCATAGGTGAGATATAAATAAAAAGAAAGAAAAACTAGGCGTAAGGTATACCGACTGGACTCCTCTGTTTTTCCGACAGAACTCCGGCGACAGCAACAGGTTCCAGCGTCGTGTGTCTTGCAGCAACGAGTCTTCAGAAAGCTTGAAAAGAATGTGGGTGACTTCGGTATAAGCTCAGGGGGTTCAGTAAGGCTCAGAAATGGAGAGTTCGGTTTTCCGGCGATGTGCAGAAGATTTCCGGCGAGTGAGTTTTCGCCGAGAAAGGGTGCGGTTTTGAGCGAAAAAGTTTGCAGAGGTTCGAGGGGGTATTTATAAGGCAGGTTATCGATGAACTTGGTCCAATTTCCGACTTGATTCATCGGTTAGAAAGTCTTCGGCGGTTATAACTTGTGTCGCGGGTTCAGGCGTCGGTTATAACCGATGTAGCGATTAAGTTTTACGTTATAACTGAAGATATCGTAAATTCTTGGCGAGATCGCCGGATTTCTGACGACTGAAATTTGGGCGCCGGTTTTGAATTCGGAAAGACATGTTATGAATTAAATGATTCTAACATTTAACAAGAAACATCAGTCGCGCAGTGGTTGAGTGTGTGTGTGTTAAGTCCGTTGTTGACCGGCTGACTGACCCGGGTTCGAAACCCGGCAGTGCCAAATTATTTTTATTTTCTTATTTTTAACAGTTTTTCAAAAACAAATTATATATTCCAATATAATAGTTAATTATGTATCGTTTAAAATTATTTTGGGCATTAAATTCGCAACGAAATTTTTAACTGATTGTTCGGTTAATAAACGGAGCGGGTTTGGTAAATCCGTTTTTGACGGATGTTACATGATACACTTGGTGCCATACAAATAATGTCTCCATAACTAAAGTGCAAATACAACGGCACCCAATTCCAAATCATGAGTGGTGTAATTCTTTTCGTGCACCTTTAACTGTCGTGATGCATAAGCGATTACCTTGCCTTTTTGCATTAACACACAACCCATGCCAGTGTGCGACGCATCATAGTAAACAACAAAGTATTCAATGCCCTCAGGTAGGGATAACACAGGAGCATTGCTCAACTTGTGTTTCAGAATCTGACCCCAAATAAACTTAACAGTTTTACGGATCAAGGTAGTTAAAGGAGTGGCTATCCTTGAAAAATTCTCAATGAACCTTCTATAATAACCGGCCAATCCTAGGAAACTATGAATCTCCGATGGGGTTTTGGGTACTTCCCAATTCATTATGGCCTCTTTTTGGCGGGATCCACTTGGATACCATGCTCACTTACCATGTGTCCAAGAAATTGGATTTCTCTAAGCCAAAACTCACACTTAGAGAACTTAGCGTAAAGCTTCTCTTGCCTTAGTAGTTCTAAGATGCACCGAATATGTTTCTCGTAGTGAGCTTGATTACGAGTAGATAAGTATGTCGTCTATGAAGACAATGACAAACTTATCCAAATATGGTTTGCAGACTCTATTCATGAGATCCATGAATGCTGCAGGTGCATTTGTGAGCCCAAAAGGCATCACCAAGAATTCATAATGACCATATCAGGTCCTGAAGGCAGTTTTAGGAACATCCTCACTCCTAACCTTCAGCTGATGATATCCAGATCTTAAATCAATTTTTGAGAAATAAACAGTTGGTCGAATAAATCGTCGATCCTGGGCAATGGATAACGGTTTTTTATTGTTATCTTGTTCAACTCACGGTGATCAATGCACATGTAACATTCGTGAAAATCGGGTTTCAAAAACCCGCACCGTTTAGCAATCAAATATTCAGTTAAAAGTTCGTTGCGTATTTAATCGTGTCGGTTATTTAAAATAATACATAATTAATAAATATTTTAAAGATTAAAGACCACAATTAATAAATAATAATAATTAATGAAAAAAAATAAAATAATAAAGAAACAGAATGGGGTAGCCGGGTTTCGAACCCGGGTCTCCATCGAATCCACACACAACACACACCACTGCGCTACACACACATTTGGGAATAACCATAAATCAATTAAGTCTTATATCGAAATAAACGCAAAAACCTGCAAGTTCAAATTCGCAAAAACCAGTAACTGTCGAAAACTAAATTTTTGCAATCAACACAATTGACGTTTTCCTTATGATTAAACGTGTTTAACAAGCCCTTACCGCTAATCCCGTCAACATCGTGGTTCAAGTTCAACAAGCCCTTACCGCTAATCCCGTTAACCCAATCAATCAAGAAGATCAAAATGTTGTCAACCCTCCCCCAAATACCACTAAATGCACCTTCAAGCATTTCAAATCCTGCGACCCTCCAAAATACGAAGGGACTGAAGGTGTCACCGCTCTCCTCCATTGGTTTGAGGAGATGGAAAACACTTTTCTCAATTGCGACTGTCCCGATGATCGCAAGGTGCGATATGCTACCGGTCATTTGTTTGGAGTAGCACTTACATGGTGGAATACAGAGAAGGCCAAGCGAGGTACTGAGAATGCTATGACTTTGACTTGGGAAGAGTTGAAGGAAATCATGACAAGACGTTTCTGTCCAAGAAGCGAAATCAAGAAATTGGAAGATGAGTTCTATTCTTTGAAACAAAAGGAGGGTGACCACACCACATACAACAAGAGATTCCTTGAGTTAAATCAGATGGTCCCCAACTTGTTCACTCCCCTCTACCGTTTGATCGAGCACTACATTCGAGGTCTTCCTTCAAAAATTCAAGACCCTGTAATAAGTACCACACCTGCAACTTTGGAAGCAGCAATGGAGTTAGCTACAGAGCTCACCGAAAACCGCATACGAAATAAAGACTTCACGGAGGAGAAGAAGAGGATAAAGCATCAACCGAAACCTCCAACCCAACCCAGACCGAATCCCCTCCTCAAACCACTCCTAAGAGAAAACGAGATGGGCAAAATTTCGCAATCACTCAAGGCAATCAACCAGTTTCACAAGCCGTACCCCTCCAAGTTATCCCAATCATTCAAGTAGCACCCAATTCTACTTACCCAAATAAGAAACCCAACATTGGACCTCACCCTCAATGCAACACCTGTTTTTATCACCATCCATCTACCGTACCTTGTCGACTGTGTGCAAATTGTGGGCGTTATGGTCTTTGGAGCAAAACTTGTCGTGCCCCTCAAAACCAAGCCTCACCCCCTACTCAAAACATGATCCAAACATATCAACAACCCCAATACCCCATGTTCCCATATGTTCGAGCTTGTTTTAATTGTGGCGACCCTACCCACTTTAGAAACACGTGCCCTCGATTGGTTAACATCATAAACGCCCAAGCTCAAGCAAACCCAGTTAACCAAACAAATTAAGCAAACCCAGCTCCACCACCAGCAAGAGGAAGAGCTTACAACATTAACGCAATCCTGTTGAAAATAATAACAGCCTAAACGAACCATCCAACTAGCCTTCCTTCACCAAGAATCAAGATTCAACTCCAACCGTTTAGTTTTTATGTTTTCATTATGTTATCTCAGTCTTTACGTATCTCAATTATAAATTGGAAATTTATGTATCCAAGAATCTTAATGCGAATTACTATTTCAGTTTTGTTTTATACTCACTGATTTAACGTTCATATCATCATACATCTCGGCGTATCTCAATCTCATCATTTAAAGAAGTTGGGTTGTGTCTCACTTTTACATAGACTAACCCCCTCATCATAACAAACGAGAGAGGTACTGTCATCATTCAATCATGTATCCTTTCAGATTTGAGACTCAAGCTTTGGCTGTTGTGTTTGTTTTGTAGGTTTTAGAGTCACATAGAACTAATCATAACTTACTGACAAAGTCAATGAAAATTTGACAAGAGTATGGTGGATACACGGCTGGTACTTCCTATATATAAGTATTCTTGCCAAAGGATCAAAAGCATTGTCAGGCGGTTATGAAAGTTCCGTGTAGGTTTTTAATATCGTCATGGTTGAAGTTTTGTTTCAAACATATCATTCCCCTCAAAACCCTTATGCGTGAGATCATACCTAGTCGATCAACTCTATTTATCCATGTTCCGCATTCTTATACTTTAGGCATCAAAAAGCGATTCCTGTAGCAAGTTATTCAACCGTTACTAGGAACGTTACCGCCTCAAATAAAATTTAAACTCTCACCCTCTTTTAATTTTGTAATTGTCAAATTAAAACACCCATCCTTCAAGTCAAATATACCACTACTACTTAAATTTCGGGATGAAGTTTCTAAAAGTAGGGGATACTGTAACATTCGTGAAAATCGGGTTTCAAAAACCCGCACCATTTAGCAATCAAATATTCAATTAAAAGTTTGTTGCGTATTTAATCGTGTCGGTTATTTAAAATAATACATAATTAATAAATATTTTAAAGATTAAAGACCACAATTAATAAATAAAAATAATTAATGAAAAAAATAAAATAAAATAATAAAGAAACAGAATGGGGTAGCCGGGTTTCGAACCCGGGTCTCAATCAAATCCACACACAACACACACCACTGCACTACACACACATTTGGGAATAACCAGAAATCAATTAAGTCTTATATCGAAATAAACGCAAAAACCTGCAAGTTCAAATTCGCAAAAACCAGTAACTGTCGAAAACTAAATTTTTGCAATCAACACAATTGACGTTTTCCTTATGATTAAACGTGTGTAACTGGTTTCCAACATCAGTTATAACTGAAAACCAGAATCAGTTGATTTGAAAACCGAAAGAAATCATTGGCCTTTAAGAATTGAAACCGAAATCTATGATTGAATGGTTACACTATAAATATCAATCCTTACCCCTCAGCACGAACTCGCTCATTCCCTCAAACTCTCTTAAACTCTCTGCTTTTCTTTTCTGCACTTCGCCGGAGTTGACCACAGCCGTCGGAATCCCGCCGGAACTTCATCGGAGATCACAACTGTTCGGTACTACATCCTTAAATCCTTTTCTGTTTAAATTATTTTTGTTATCAGTAATAATCAATCAACTAATTCAATAAGAATGATTGATTAAACAGTCGGGTTGATTCTCTGGTTTCATAAAACGAAGAAGATGAACAGCGAGTCGTTTATAAATATAATTAAAATCAGTAATTTAAATGGGTTAGACACACAGTCCAACGGTGGACTGTGTGGATTTTACATACATGATACCGGGTTCGAGTCTGTTTGTGTTCCGATCCACTGAAATTAAATCCATTGTTTTTAGAACGAGTCATAGCGCTTCACAGAAAGTGTTTAAATAAAATAAAGATCAAGAAAACTAACAGGTTATACACACAGCCCAAATGGTTGGGCTGTGTGCACACGAATCGTAGGTCCCGAGTTCGAATCCTGCTTCTGTAACCGGTTCTGGCAATTATCAAAGCTTTTTAAATAGAAACAGAAATGAATTAATCTAATTTGTATATATATATAATTAAAAACGAGATTATTTCAGGTTAGACACGTAGCTTAGTTGGTAGAGCTGCGTGCACGTATACGGAGGTCACGAGTTCGAACCTCACTCAGCGCATAGAATAAACACGGTCCGACCGGTCAACGGTCAACGGTCAACGTCAGAGTCAAAAAGTCAACATTTTTTATTTTTTATTTATTTTTTTATTTAACCAGAAAATTATTTAAAAATACTTAAAAATAATATTTTTTAAGTTAGAAAATGTCCTTAAACTCACAAAAATAAATCTAAAACTCCTATTAAGATTATGAATTAAAAATATTAATCTCAAATAAAATCCATTTATTTACCGAATCATTTCGTTATTATTTAGGTTAGTTTTTCCCTCGTCGGTTGAATCATAATATTCGTGCGCATTCATCGTCATCAAGGAACGCACCCACTGTGAGTGAATCCTTACAAATTCCCCTTTTTATTCATGTTTTGGGGGTATCATGTGTCGCTTTAATTATTTCGTTTATTCAAACTTGTGCTATTACCATTATATGACCTAAACTTGTGATGTAAATATTGTTTGTTGTAATGTGTGTTTATATTCTTGTCAAGTTGCGTGCAAATCATTCATTAGGCCCATCAGTTCCTCATGGGAGACGAGTTGAGCATCAGGTGCCTCATTCGATCAGCTCCGTTTGATTGAGCCTTGATCTCATTGTTCATCATTTGGTGTGTGCGTGTGCATTATTTGATATTATGTGTTTATGGTTGAATTTACATTTACGTTTATTCATATTTGGTTATGCACAATTTTATTCAAATAACCAACATAACTAATCCTTTCAAATATTTAAATAAGATTTACTCGCCAACTTATGTTGACCCAAAAACCCTATTTTTACACATGATACAGGTGATCCGGTTGAGAAAAGAAACACGTAGGATGGCCTAGAAGAATAAACAAGTTAATGCTATGGAATGGACATTTAGTTTAGTTTCCCTTTGTAATTGTATGATTTTGTTTGATACTTTTGTTTGTAATGAAAGTGTATTTGAACATGTTATGCTTGCATGTTTATTGTAACTTCTTCTTTAAAGAGAAATAATAAATATGAAACTTTATTAGTAAATGTCATGAGCTTTGATGAAAACCCAATCATGCCCCGATCACCATTTCTGCTGCGGGTCGGGGTGTGACAGCACATCTGCATTGAACCGTCTTTCTTCTTAATGAAGAGGATAGGAGCTCCCCAAGGCGAGGAACTAGGCTATATAAAGCCTTTCTCTAAGAGTTCATCTAATTGTGTCCTCAACTCCTTCATTTCTGTTGGTGCTAGCCTATATGGAGCTCTGGCAACTGGTGCTGATCCTGGCAGGATATCAATCCTAAACTCCACTTGCCCATCAGGAGGTAGGCCTGGTAGTTCTTCAGGGAATACATCGGGATACTCTGAAATCACTGGGAGGTCTTCAATGTTCGGCTTAGGTTCATTGATAGTGACTTGTGCCATGTACATGACACAATTTTTCCTTAAACACTTGGATGCCTTAAATAATGACACCTTGTCTGGCAATCCATAGTGTGAATCTCCATGGATGGTGATCATTTCACCAGATGGGGTTTTAATTTCGATGAGTTTCTTATCGCAGGCAATGCGGGCTTGGTTACGAGATAACCAATCCATGCCTAAAACTACATCGAACCCTGCCAATTTTATTGGCAAAAGAGTGATGGGGATAGAATGATTCTTAATGGATGTAGAGCATCCATCAAGAACAGAAGATGCTATCTCTAATGTTCCATCAGCGAGTTCTATCTCATATGTTATATCTAGAGTTCTTATGGGCCAGTTTAATAGTTTACTAAACTTATGATCAACAAAAGATTTATCTGCATCCAAATCGAAAAGAACTCTAGCATAAATATCGTTAATGGGGAATGTACCTGTTATGACATTGTTGTCATTAACAGCCTCTCTTGCAGTTATCTGAAAGGCACGAGCATTCCCCTTCTTGGCCCTCCAGGCTTCGCATTATTATTCTTAAGATTCTTAGGGCAGTTAGTCTTAATATCCCCTTTTCATTGCAGACGTAGCAGACAGCATCCTTAAGATCCTTGCATTCTAGGGTCCTATGTCCCTTTCTCTTACAAATACCACAGGGTTTGGCTTGTGGATCATAATTACACTGTCCCTAGTGCCTGCGGTTGCAAGTCTTGCATGTTGGCGTCATAGCCAACTTGTCTTGGTTCCTTTTGAACCCAAATCTCCCTTTATTTTTCTTATTAAACCTTTAGGAGTTGTCCTCTTCTCTCTTTCTTTTCCTATCAATTTCAAACTTAACTGACTTTTGCCTCACTATATCAAGGGTGAGGGATAGGTCAACAGCGGACCTACAGGTACTAGGCTGAGTAGCCTTTACCATACCCTTAATTTTAGGAGCTAACCCATTGATAAAAAGCGCAATGCGTTTGGTTTCAGGGGTAATCAGATAGGAAACTAACTAAGATAGGGAGTTAAAGTCAGAAACATACTTTCGACAATCTAGGTTCTTCACTGAAAGAGACAAAAAGTCTGTCTCTAATTTCTCCACCTCATGAGGTGGGCAGTAAGTTTCCTTGACTAATTCGACAAACTTAGACCATCCTAAGTTGTATAGGTGGACTTTTCCCGTAGATTGGATCATATCTTTCCACCAGATTAGGGCATCGCCCTTAAAGGACTGTGATACGTATTTGACCACATCCTTATCAGCACAGCTGCTGATATCTATGATTGTCTCCATCTCATCCAGCCACTTTAGGACTTCCACATCTCCTTTCTCCCATTAAAATCTCGAGGCTTGCAGGAGATGAAATATTTATAGGTACATGTCTTTAACAGAACGGAACCTATCAGCAAAATCTATTTTCTTTGGTTCACTTTTCGCATTCGTAGAGTGAACGGAACTCTCCTTATGAGCTGAGGATGGGGTAATCGATAATGGTCTAGAGCGAGTAGCACTCGACTCTTTAAGCTTTTCTATGGCCTTCCCCATGGCCTTTTAAACAGCTGCATCAATGCAAGCTTGGAAGTTGTCATTATTAATGGTTATATTTTCTGCGTTATTAGAGTTAACATCCCGGTGGCTACTTTGTGCCTCATCCGAGTTAGCCATTTCTTCAAAGCTGTGGTTCTATACACCAATAAGACTTCCCTTAGCCATGGTATTAATAACCATATTGGCTTCAAATATTGGATATAACGATCGTTTGCCTAATCTAGTGTGAATAACATCACAACTCTTAGGCTTAACATATCTATATTTGGCCTAGGTCTCAAAAGGACCATCAAAGGCAGATTACAATTTGGACATAGTCCATATATAATATTGGACAGTGGATCGCATTGTCACTACTGTCATTGTCATATAATAATTATATTTAGCTCATAAGCTTGTCACGAAGGACATAAAATTTATGACACATAGGTCTGTCACTAATGGACATAAAATATGGCACATAAGCCTATCACTAAAGGACATAAAATATAGCGCATTGGCTGTCACTAAAGGACATAAGATATGGCACATTGGCCTGTCACTAATGGACATAAAATATGGCACATTGGCCTGTCATTGGACATAAAATATGGCACATTAGCCTATCACTAATGGAATAAAATATGGCACATTGCCTATCACTAATGGATATAAAATATGGCACATTGGCCTAGTCACTAATGGATGTGAAATTATGGCGAACATTACATCACTAATGATGTAAATTCATGGCCCGCAAGGGCAATTTACATCACTAATGATGTTTAATCATAGCCCCAATGGCAATACATCACTAATGGATGTTTAATCATAGCCCCAATGGCAATACATCACTAATAGATGTTTAATCATAGCCCCAAGGGAATACATCACTAATGGATGTTTTAATTATAGCCCCAAGGGCAATACATCACTAATGGATGTTTTAATCATAGCCCCAAGGGCAAATACGTCACTAATGGATGTTTAATTATAGCCCCAAGGGCAATACATCACTAATGGATGTTTAATTATAGCCCCAAGGGCAATACATCACTAATGGATGTTTAATCATCGCACTAATGATATTAGCCGGGATCAAATTTGATCACGTAGGCTATATAAAGTTAGGACATAGTCCATTACCTTGAAGGCTAGTGTGGTTCCTCAAGTCACACGACCAGGAGTATGAACATTCCTGAATGTTAACATAAGAGTACCTTAATGGTTGATTAATAGTCCCGATCGCATTGACCTTAATGACTTGGAGGCTTGAACTTAAGTCCACCACCTCTGGATAGAAGGATAACCTCCCTTAACTATCATGATAGAAGGCCCTTTCGTCCTTAACTATCTTTTATAATATTGGCCAATTATGTGGTATGTGCCACTTGGCTAATCAAAACCATTAAGATCTTTTTGGAGTTATATCGCAGAGCATAAATTTCGAGTAAAATCGAGACGTTCGTTTGAAGAGGATGAATACATATATATAATTCCAAAAATACTTCATTCAATTGTAATTACAAATTACAATACTAGAAAAAATGAAATAAATTGTCCATGCAAGGACTACAGAAACAAAATGTCCACGCAGGGGCTAAAGAAATAACAATGTCCTCACAGGGACTAACATATATTAGAAGAGACTTCACTCGTCCTTCTTTCCCTTAACCAGTTTGGAGAGTTTCTTGAAGAACTTGTTGGTCTTCTTCTCCGTTTTCTCCGCTTGTTGTTGCATTTCTTTCATTCGTTCTAAGGCTTCTTTTAAAGGCCTCAAGTGGTGGCGAAGGTTGTGGTTGTTGTGCATAACCGGATACTGGTACCCATAAGTGGGATATCCAGTAGGTGGATAAGCAAGCGGAAAGGAGACGGGTAAAGTGCGTTATGCATGACCGCTTGCATGTAAGGGTCATGCGACCATGCTTAATAGTCTACTGGTGTAGACGGGTTAAAAGGATCATATCCAGACGTGTCTGGATATGTGGGGATTGGGTTACTATAACCCGATGGTGTTGAACTGTAGTGTTGGTGTTGTCCACCACAGTTGAGGTGTTAGAGGGTCCACCCATTTGTGGGTCCTTGTGAATAGTTAGGTAAGGTTTGGGCAAAGGTGGCAGCGATCCCGACTGTTGGCCTGCACGCACTGACACACGTGCTCCTCTTTTCCTCCTTGGCGGTTCTGGTGGCGATTGGGGTTGTTCCACCGGTTCCATGTGCACATCTTTTTGCATGGGAGGTGGTTGGGAGTGATGGGAAGGAGTATTGGCGAAGGTAAATTGGTTCCATTATTGGTCCCACTCATTAGGACCTTGGTAAGGCGATCCAGCATAGGAGTTCGAATCGCTTGAGATTTCAATGGGATGCGTACGCGATCCTGACGGCGGCATCTCCGGGTCGGAGTTCTCGTCCATGGGGTTTGATTGGTCCAACTGATTTTGATCGGCTGGAGGTGTATTTAAATATTGGTTTGGATTAAACTCATCATGTAAGAATGATGAGAGTGATGGGAGTGGTGAGAGTGATGCGAATGGTACGAGTGGTAAGAACTTTGAGTGTGGGTAGGCGAATGTTGGGCAAATGGCCATGAATCTCCCGAGTCCTCATAGGGGTTCGGTTGATGTGGATGTGAAGGGATATGTCCTGAAGGTCTTCCCCTCATTGGTCCTTTTCCTCTTCCTCGCACACGTGGCGGCATTTTCCTGTTAAGAAATCAATTCAAAAACAATACTAATAACTTAATAATGAAATGAGTAATCCTAGGTCAATGCCTAGACTCGGAATTCTAAGGAATGTGCTCGTGTAAGTTTGAGATTAAACACAAGAAGGATAGTGTCTAATTCTCTCAAACATTGGCTATGATACCAACCTGTCACACCTCGGATTTTCAATCCCAAATCCATAAACCGGTGGGCCCGGGTGGGGAGTATCGTGACGTAAGTTGATAACATCATAGTCAATTAAACACGGCACAACGGAAGTCTTGGAGTTAAATTACTATTACAAACCAAATGTTCGAAATACAAAATAATATACAGGCTCGTAATAGAAGATCCACATGCGGATCATAAAATGTACAAAGAAATAATATAAAACAGACTTTAGGAAAGATCTAAGGAGTTGCAAGATCCTCTTATTTCACTACCGAGCAGCTTCCAGCCTATTTCGTATCGTACCTGCAGCTAGCTATCGCTGGTAAATACACCCGATGACTCATTTTGAAAACATTTTAGAAATTAGATTTAAGTGCACAGGTCACAAATCTTTTATAGCTTGGGAAGTTACTTTGTAACCTTGTTAATAGATTCACATGTTTGTCCATACATACAGGGCCCAGTACTGAGACCGAGACATGATTAAATGCACACCACTTAGAACTCACGGAGGAGTTACCCCCAACGTCTTGGGTAGTTTGCATTTGAGCGTCTGTCAGGTGTATGCCTACACCTCGCGCTAAGGTCGTGGCCATTATCTAATGTAATGAGCCGAGGATATCCAGGACACGGTAATTTAACCCCCGATGTTTAAGTTATCAAATAAAACTGATTAAAACAGAATATGCGGATTTACTAGCCACAATCCGGCATTTGATTGATCCCATTTCCGACCAAGCGGTAATAATTTACCGTATCCCAAGCCCGTATAGGGAAAATAAGTCAAGAGTATTTACCTGAGCTAGTCTTAATTTAAAAATGCAAGATTTAATATCTCAGCCGTATCCAAAATGCTCTAAGTGTAGATAGCAGTTACCGGAAGGCTCTAGTCTGGATTATGGCATAAGCTAATCAATTAAATACTAGCGGTCTTATTGAAGTCATAGACTTAGACCGAGTAGTGTACAGGATCAAAACGTATAACGCTTGATTAAACGATGATTGGATATAAGGTATTTTAAACCCGACAAGTACTTTGACTTGTATAATATGGGTAAACTATAAACATTCTGGATTTTGAAGCTTAAATGACAAGGTTTGACCCGTTTTGGTTAATTTTCGTAAACTAGTTACATATACTTAACCATACACATTTTAGCGATATCGGGTAACCGGATAAGTCATGGACAAGTTCTATATGCCATTATATTTTAAATAAGTTGTAATATCAGTAGGATATCAACTTTTATGCCCGTTATGGTTTTAAAATGAAACTATGCCTCATAAGGGTGTTTCGTTAATTTTATACCATATAAAAGGAACTTGAATATAATTTAATGTTATAACTATAAGTATTCTGGAAAAATAACTTATTTATGATATAATATCAATAGGATATTAATTATATGTGTAATTTATCATTTATGACCAAACTATGCACCGAATGGGCATTTTGGTCATTTTACACATAGTTTATAAATTATTTGGGATTCTGAGTTTATAACATGTAACTACTAATGTTTAAAAAAATAAGTTTTAAATGAGTAGGCAGCAAGTCTTGGTCAATTAATATGGTTTAAAACCATACTATGCGCCGAAACGACGCTTATGTCGTAAAATGACGTTTTATGCGATGTTTAATGAAAACTGATGTTAAGGTCATATTAAAATGTCTTAGATATGTTATTTAATATAACATATCAGTAGGTAAAAGATTTACTTTGAAAAGATTTGATTAAAACCAATTTATGAGCCACAAGGGCTTTATCGTCATTTATCGACATAATACAAGCACCTGTTTGTAAACTCAGTTTATAATCTGGTTTAACATCCCAAATAATCTTACTTATAATATTACATCAGTAGGAAACTTATTTTCAAGTTCATTATCTTTTAAATCTTATTTTATGCAAAAAGGGCATTTTGGTCAAAATGGCATAATTACAGAACTTATGCATAAACTCAGATTCTGATTATGATCATGTAATATAACCTCAGAGGGTTATGCTACATTATATTACAATCATAATGCAACTTTAGATCAGTAGATAACTAATCTAAATCGGGTCAGAATCGAAAGTCAAAGCAGAAGTCAAACTTCACGACTTTCGGTTGCGAACCGATCCTAGAACTAAAATTGACGAGCCGAACATGTTCTTACATGTTCTATAATTATTACCAACTTGTTTCAGTGTCAAAACAGGTTTCATAACACATATAAGATCAAATTATAATTTTTCCGAAAAATGGTCTGTTTGACTTTTTAATATCTTAACTTTGACCCGTCAATTGGTCTAGCAAACGTGATCTTCAGGAGGTGCCCTTTACGGGACTAACACCTACCTTATTACGATCACTTAGCCATGTTCGTTACGAACAATGGCTGGACCATAATGGTTTTAACCGAAAGTCAAGGCATTTTCCGTAAAACGGTTGACTTTTGGCTATAAAAGCCTATAAACGAAAATGCAATTGCAAGGAACACTTACAAGAGGTTCCTAGAATGCAAGAGAGCTAAGTTGGATGCTCCTTTCAGTTAGGAACTTCCAGAGGAGGGAGAAGAGTTGAAAATGAGAAAGGTGCAAGTTCAAAGGTTGAACCTTTGCATCTATTTATAGTTGGAGAGCTTGAAAGAGGTGACGCGAGGTGCTAAGGGGTGTAAGAGGAAGCTTACAAGTGTCCTAAAATGCGACATAGCTGTTTGGGAAGCCATGGTTTCGAGAAAATGGTTTTGGCACTTTGTGTGGTGGCCAAGGCAAATTTTCTGCAGAAACAGTCCTCTGGCGGGCCGCGAGAGGCACAGGCCCTGCCTGTCGCGCCCCGCGAGCGCCCCTAAGCCAGTTTCAAAGTTTGACAATTTTAGCCCCTAAACTTATAAAACCCCTTTAACCCCCCCCCCCCGCCCCCCCTTAAAACACTTTTTTAGCATTTTAGCCCTCCGTAGCCAATATTTGGCGTACCCTGGATTATGCCCGGACATTGTCAAGCTCTCGGTTCGTTAAAAGGTCACGCAGAGGTATAAATTAACATGTTGACACTTTTAATCCCGCCAATGTCCAACTTTTATATTATTACGGATTTAATCCCTCTCGTCCAACAAATGGGACATATGAGAGTTAGGACTTCGTAAAGATCACTCAGAGGCTCATTATAAGCATGTTGACCCGATGTCTCTCAGAGGTTGGGCATGTTGACACAACGGTCACTCAGAGGCCAAGTTTTAGCATGTTGACACTAATGGTCACTCAGAGGCTATATTTTAAGCATGTTGACACAACGGTCACTCAGAGGCTTGGTTTATGCATGTTGACATCAGAAGATCACTCATAGACTTAGTTTGAGCATGTTGACGCTTTTAGTCCCTGATAGTCTTTAATAGACTAAAAAAATATAACACGTGTCGCTATATTATTGGACACGATTTTACAGGGTGTTACAATAGTTCATGACCACCATGTGGATCACCACAGGAGTGACTGAAAAGTTCATCCTAAATTCAACTACAAAAAACCAGTACAATGTTAGTCTATAAAATCCAGAGATGAAGCACAATAACAATCTAACTTAACTAAGAACACCCACATGTGTATCAATCTATGTACTAAATTGAGAACACACACATTTGTGTCAATCATAATAACAATCAAATTGTATTAATCAAATCTATTCATAAATGGCATTACTTGTGAAAAAACTCTTTTGTATCATTGAAATTGAATTAACCCCGAACACATTCTAAGCTATCACATTTCATTAAACATGGTATCGTCGTTAATAACAACCTTGTACCTTAAACATGGTATCAATCTAGGTGTCAATCAAACCCTGAATAGTAAACTTGATACGGTTCATATGACAATCACCAAAATTAAGTATACCAAGCTAATCCTAGACCTTGAATCATCACAACTATCCACGCTTGTATGAAAATGACTTTAACTTAACGATTTGTGCCTGGAATCGACATTCTAGAAGTAGAAACATACCTGAACTCACTTTGATTAGGTTCCTTATCATCGTTCTTAGCGGCATCCTAAAACTTTTTGATGGAGAAGTCGATTTGACTCAGCTCCGGTTGCCGGAATCGATCACTGGAGAAAGAGGGTAGAGGATTTGAGGTTTGTCTCGGTGGGGTGTAAAAGTAAGTGGTTAACATAAGGGGGGGGGGGGGTTTGTTATTAATTGGGCTAAATAAAAAGAGGTGAAAAGACATGTATACCCTTTGACCGTTATTGATTAAAGTCGACAGTCAACAACGTTAAGTTGGAAGGTCCAAGATCGATGCAATTGGGATAGACAGGGTGTAAAGCTGATCGTTTTTTAAAATAGGGGGTAAACTTGATCCCACCTGCAAATCTCATGATATAAAACTACAGTTTACTTTTTTTTCTTCAAAAGGTGACCTTGTATGTATGTAAAACTAGAGTTTACTCTTTTTTTCTTCAAAAGGTGACCTTGTACGTATAATTAAGTAATTAACTATTAAGAAATAAATATTTAAGTTGATTTATACATAATAAAAAACCTTGATGCTTGACTACAGAAAGTAAAAATAAAATAATAAAAAGTTATGGTTATTTTCCAATAAATTCTAATATTTTGGATTCATAAGTAAGCCACACATATTTTATTTTAATATAAGACTTGCAAATTAAGATAAAAGTATTAATATTTTTTTATTTTTTAAACAACATTTTTTACTTTTAAGTACCGCTAATCAATATGCACACTTGAAGAGATTTAAACTAACATCACATTTGTATAAGAGAAATCTTCGATACCACTAAAATACAAGGCTATGGATAAAAGTACTAAATGATATGTAACTAAAAAGGTCTTTTTTACTATTAACTACATTTTCTTCGACACAAACAACAACAACAATAATAATAATATAATAGTAATAGTAAAAGGTCACTTCTCAACCTCACGAGAAGACACATTTTCACACATCTTGGTACTGTCAGGGTACAAGCCCTTTGATACTTGTTATGGCTGATACCAATCACTGACGAATCCGTTTCTCATTGTCGTGGCATTGTTACCGTTGTTCTTTACATCCCGGATCATTAACAACCTTCTTCTATGCTTTTGGCGTTTTCAAGCAATCTTTCATAATTTTGCTTTGTCACTATTGCTTGTTCTTTCTTTTCGACTTAAAATGTTTGTGAGTTATGACTAACAAACTCTTTCTTATCAGTTGATAACTTACTACATGTACCCCGTTATTATGATACTCAAAAATGAAAATCATTTTAGAAACTAGGGATGACGAGCTAACGTGAACTCAACGTCAAAGTTATCAAATAGGTAGCTAGTGGAAAGTTGTGAGGGGAAGTGATTAGTTTGTACGTGGATATACTTCGTAATATAAGTAAGTTAACAGCAAAAGTAATGGATAGTTTGAAAATCGTGTAAAAAATATAGTAATTTTATTATACCAGTTCTCTTTCTATAACAACTAGATGTTATTAGTATTACAATAATATATTAGTTAGGGTTTATTGTAATTATCTTTATCATACTTATAATGTATGATCTAGTTAGGTTTTCTTTAAAATTATTTTGAATGTATTTATATATAAAGTTGATTAATACATATAATACATTACGTGATTTCATTATTCAACACATTGTCCTAAGTTATCTTCTTTTTTATCCCCTTCTAATTTTATTCTTCCTTTTTCTGCTGCATATATTGGTTGGTCATTCGCCACCTTCCACGCATGTTCTTCTTATATCAACATATGCATTCTTTTTCGATCTAGCCAGACCGTCTAATTTCCCCATGGTCCATTGCGGGATAGTATAAATAAAATACACCAATCAGGGTTTCTTTACCTTACTTTACATATATGAATATCTCAATTTATTTTTTTAATTACCCTTATTGTATTCTTATATATAGTTGATTAATAAACCATATACATAATATAAGTTCCATCTAATGGATTTGAGTCCATACCACGGGTTCCAACGCATGAAAGATCTTGTAGCACCACCAATGAAGATCAATCGTTTGGTTTTGCACAAAACAAATCCAATATGGATACTATTAAACTTTGATCCACTCTTCATAATGTGGGATCTACGATCCCTAGTCAGATCGGTCTAGGATTATGAGATCATATTCTATTGAATGAGAAGGGTTATAGCACAAAAGTATATATTTAAGTAATTGTCTCGTACATCCTATATCAATTTATATATAATAGATAATGTAATGGAGTGGCTTATTATATGTTTAGTTTGTACTTTGAACTTATGAGGAAATTAATTATACTTCTTTTATCTTTTTTTTTTGTTAAATTGATCATTTAAGATCTCATATCTCTATACAAACCTAATGGGGAAATGGAATTCGTCTTATGTATTATTAAGAACAACTAGAATTTAGTTACGTGCGTTGTAGCAGGTTGTGTAACACCCGATTTCATTAACTCTTCATATCATCTTCACCATTTAATTACCCATTCAACTTTTCTATTTCCAACTCGACAATTATTTTCTGATGAAGTTTTTCTTTTTTAAGCAGGCATTCTAAAGCCTACCAAACTATGTAATAGCCATTCCATAATGACCAGCCACCAAATATTAATGTTATCACAACATCATAAAACTTAACGATCACAACCATAAATGACAACATGCACAATAGTTTCCAGATGAGAAGAGACTCATTGTTATCGAATTAAAGAAACCAACAAAACCCAACACTTATCAGATGAGAAGAGACTCATCGTCGTCAAAGCAAAGAAACCAACAAAAGCAACGTGTAAATGGTTAACCACAGGCTAAAAAACCTAAATGGTTAACCTTCGAAAACAAACCCAGAGCAGATAGAACCACGAAAATATGGTAAGTAAACATCTTCATTCTGATCAAAAATCATGTCAACCAAATTAGACATGCAAACGATCCTCGGATGAGAACAAACTCATCGTCACCGAACCAACCAAACCCACAAAAGCATTCATTGACTCATCGTCAACAAAACAACCAAACTCATAAAAGTATGAAACAAATTTGATAACGCTTAACACATTCCTATCGGAAGAACCAAAAGGCTTAACCGGAGCCTTTAAAACCCCATAGGGTTAAAAAATCATGTGGTCGTTAAGTTCATAAATACAAAAATAGATCTAACCTGAAAACCCTAAAGGGTTAACAAGAACGGAAGCTTGTTGGCTAACGTTAACGTCACAAACAATAGTCATAACCTAATGCATAGACATATGTAGTAGTTGATGTAGATCTCGTGGGCTAATAAAAAATAAGTATTTTGTTACTTAAATACCTATAATAGTATGGGTAAGTAAGTTCATCACAAGGATGTTGTGGTCAGTGTTTAGTAGAATTATATATTTAATTAATTACTAGACTTAATTTAGGGGTTTGATTGGTTTGAAAGAAACTGAAATTTTACTTTAGAAAGTGTTATCAGATTAAAGAGAGTAACTTCCATCTGGGATTCAGGTTATCATTTTCACATAAAACTCTGTTTAACTACTAAACGCCACATGGACATGCCTTGATTTCTGAATTGAAATAACAACTAAAGACAGTTTGTAACTATAACCGTACGATTTAATTTCCCAGTCACAAATATCAATTATGAACCTAGTTACCAACTCGCTAATAATGTAAGATATCACAAATACAGTTTTTAAAAGACAAGGATTTCAAATATAAGCAATCGTTTATCCAAATCAAACACAAGTAGTCAAGATATACTAGTTTCACAGTAATCAAACAAAGTTAAAGTGTAAAAACCGAGCATCCGTTCACTCGAGGGAAGTCACAAAGAGTTTATCCGCGATATTCATCATCACAACTTCAGTTCTTGATTCAGGTAGAATTGGCATGAAGAAGTTGGAAGAGGATGATCAAAGAACCCGAAAATCACCCTTTGTATGCTCTTAATTTGTTTGGTTTCAGGTATGAGATGTTAGCTTGATACCTAATTCATTTAGGTAAAAAAAACTTCTATTTCCCGATTCAGCATTCTCCCGCGCGTCACGGGGGAGCCTTGACAAACACTTCGCGTGGCGCTGAAGAAACAAAAGAAAGCGGCCCACTTAACAGCCCCTCGCGCGTCGCGAGGGTTAGCATCTCCTCCCCCGCGTGGCACAGGGGAGTTTATTTCCCATAACATTTTTTTCTTGCCCTCGTTTCACTCATACTCTCCAACATTCTTCATTAAAGCTCCTTTTTCATCGTTTAGCATCCCTTTAACCTGCAAAATACCATACAACATAAGTACAATAAAACCTACATAAAACCACTCAATATAACGCTAAAACGTATACTTTACAATTACAACTTGTTGTACCAACATATCAGTGGTTCATCGGCGAGACAATGTGGTACGACAGGAAGTAAGTCACGCAATAACAATAAGGGTTTAGGCGTTTAAAGACAGCCGATCGTCAAAATAAAAGGGTCGAAATAGCAAGAAGGTAGTGACAGTAGTGTAAGCGACTAAAAGGGGAGGCGGTGAACGACGAAGTAGGTGAGCAACGTTGGTTGGTGAGGCAGTGGGATAGGAGGAGGCGTTTTTGTGTTACGATTTTCCTCGATTTTGGTCGTAGTTTGATTACTACTTAGCACGGTTTTACAAGCCATGCCAGCATCGCGGGGGTTAAAGACTAGTTATGTATTTAATTTAATATTTAATATATATAATTTGAAAGTGAGTATGAATAGACTTTGATTTTTAAAGTAATATATATAGTTTCTTTATTCATAAATGTAATTTGTTTTCTATAATAATATACGTAGTTTCTTTTTTTCTTATTTTTATCATTTTAATATTATAATAGATTATTACTATATTTACTTTTAACCTTAAACATATTTATACAACTTTAACTTTTAATGATATTCTTTTTTTATTATTGTTATTGTTTGAACAACATCAGTATGGATACCGTATAATATCTGTAAGGTTTTTATTATTAACGTCACCATGTGCCTATTATTATGCACGATTCGATTAAAGTTCTACTCGAACAGGTATATATAGTTGAGTTTTTTTATCATCGCAAAACAAACATATACCGACCAAATTAATGTTAATATTTAATCTTATTATATTGTATTATTTTATACTATATTATATTATATTATATTGTATTGTATTACATTATATTACATTATATTATAATTATTATTATTTATTATATATATAATTTAAATTTTATATATATAATTTAAAATGAGTATAATTATTAATTTATTATATATATATATAATTTAAATTATATATATAATTTAAAATTTATATATAATTAATTATTATATATATATATATATAATTTAAAATTAAAATGAGTATGAATAGTAGGTGAATTTTATAATAATAATAATAATATATAGTTTTCTTTATTTATAAATAGTAATTTGCTTTCTATAATAATATATATAGTTTTTTCTTCATATTTTATATTTTAATATTAAAATAAATTATTACTATATTTACTCTTAACTTTAAACATATTTATTTGATATTAACTTTTAATGATATTCTTTTTTTAATATTACTAATACGGTCTGAACAACTTCAATATTGGTATCGTATAACATTTATAATTTTTTTATTATCACCATATGCCTGTTATTATATACGATTCCATAAAAGTTATACTCGAACATGTATAGATAGTGATTTTTTTCATCCAACGAATATACGACAAACATGGGTATTCGAACATGTCATATATAGTTGATTTTATTTATCATCGCAAACCGAACATATACCGACCAAAAATATAAGTAACGGTGTCGTATTCGTTTTTATAAAATTCTCGACTTGGTGGTAAAAAATTCATTAAACACAAAGTAATATTCGTAATAAAGTATTTTTTGGTATCGTAAGCTATATCGAATGTCTGTACGATACCAGTATCATAACGGACCGATACCCGTATCGTAACGGACTGATACCGACCAAACAACACCGGTAACGGTATGGGTATTCGTTTTTATAGGTTTTCAATCGATGTAAAAAACGTGTCAGTTAGCAATGCTAGGTCGAGTGTCGGTATTGTACCGATAATGACCAAAGAACCGCAGCGAAGCGCGCAAGAATGTTACTAGATTTATATTAATTGAAACTCTCAATGAATAATGGGGGCCTGCTAACATAGGCCGTCAGAGGGACGCTTTTTTTAAGTTTTTCCTCGAAATCAGTGCTAGGTGGTCATGTGTGCATTCGGATAAAAGGTTGGCAGAAGTTCGATCTTGGAGGCCGTTATTTTTGTGCGATTCTCCCCCTTTCTTCCTGGGTTTTTTTGCTAGCCACTTAGGCCAATAGTATGTTAGGTTTGGTTGTTAATAGTTGTTGAATTAATTTGTTATATATGTTGGGCTTGGTTGTTAGTAATTTGTTTAATTAATTTGTTAATTATTAGGCTTGAAAACCATATCGGCATTTGCTTTTATGGTTTTCTATCTATAAAAAACATGCGTCAATATCAACTTGCATATGTCTTTTTCATTGTTATATTGACTTCAATCATCGTACTGATACTGTAACATACCAAACTGTACCGTTCGAATGTTCGTAGCAACGCACTGGAAATCCCACTAGTATATATCATTTGATGTATCTTTTAAAAGCAAATTGTATAAAATATGAATTTACGTATATTGGCGTCATGGCAAAAACCAAATATATAACAACTGAAAAAGACATGCAAAACCTAAGGGGAGTCCGCAAAACTTATATATATATATATATATATATATAAACCTCTATATTTACTTTTAATTATGCTCAATCTGTTTTAATACTTAGAGTTATAACTGTAACATCCGCCGAAAAACGGGTTTCCAAACCCGCTTCGTTTATAAATCGAATATCAAGTTATAAAATTTCGTTGCGTATTTATGAGTTATTTTAATTTTAAACAATACTTAATTAATAAAACAATTTGGAATTTAAAAACTATAATTATTAAAAAGTGGAAATAAAATAAATAAAAAGGAAAACCGATTGCCGGGTTTCGAACCCGGGTCAGCCGGAAAACTTAACTAGCACACATCTCACCACTCCGCCACTTGTGTTATTTGTTGATATATTGAAAACAATTAATACATATAATAAAACTCGAAATTGAATTCAGTCAACAGCGCCCCCAATTCGCAGTCGCCGGAAATTCCGGCGATTTCGCCAATTATCGACGGTTTCTTTTGACTTAACGTATGTATTAACCTCAACATCGGTTATAACCGATGTCTAAACCCGCGACATCAGTCATAACCGCCGGAGAAAGGCTGACCAACGAATCAAGACTGAAATCCGACCCAATTCATCGTGATTCTTCCCTATAAATACACACCCAAGCCTCTGGAAATCATTTCGCTCAAAATCGCACCATTTCTCGAATCAATTTCACTCGCCGGAGATTTTCTGCAATCGCCGGACTTTCGCCGGAAAACCGAGACTTTCATCAAAACGGTAAATACCTCGACTCTTTTGGTTTCAATCCATTGTAGACTATTACTAACTTCAATCCATCAACCAGAATCAATCCCAGACGACGTAGCCGGAATATTCTGCACTCGCCGGAAAACCACTGGAATTTCCAAACTCACGCTGTGAATCGGTATAATCATTCAAACCTTCTGTTAATCCTTGTTTTGTAACCAATTTCACAACTAATCGATCAAAACGGTTAATTGATTCAATCAGACGGAATTCATAAATCAGAGCCGACGACCTTTGCCGGGGCTCTGAGAAAAACATCTGTTGCGGTACATTCATTCCCAAAACCCTTTATATCTATTTCATTTCAGTCAGTTATATGTTAGATGAATGATTTAAACAAGAACTGTCAAGAATCGGTTGTCAGTATTCATGCATGAAGAAGATGAAGTTGAAATGAGTTTATAGGGTTTTAAAATCAGTAAATATACCGGGTTAGAAACACAGTCCAGTGGTGGACTGCGTGCAAACAATTAACACACGTCTCGAGTTCGATCCTTGACACAACCTCACTCTCTGAAATAAACATGTTCTTTTTAAACCGACCGGATCAACTCGCTGTAAGATGTTAAGTTTAATAAAAATCAGTATATTAACCAGGTTAGACACACAGTCCAGCGGTGGACTGTGTGCAACACTAAACCACGGGTCCCGGGTTCGAGACCTGTTGTGTGCACCGGTCCGATATAATTAAATCCTTTTTAAAAATAAATGATTTCTGATTAAATTAAATAGTGTATAAATATAATTAAAAACAGAAATATTTCGGGTTAGACACGTAGCTCAGTTGGTAGAGCTGCGTGCACGCGTACGGGAGGTCTCGGGTTCGAGCCTCACCCAGCGCATACATACACACGTACGAACCGGTCAACAGTCAAAGTCAATGGTCAACGTCAACCAAAAAGTCAACATTTTTTTATATTTTTATTTATTTATTTAATTTAAAAATCAAATAAAAATACTTAAAAATAATGTTTTTAAAGTTAGAAAATAACCTTAAACTCACAAAAATAAATCTAAAAACCCTATTAAAATTGTTAATAAAATCCACTTATTTACCGTACCTTTTCGTTATTATTTAGGTTAGCTATTCCTCGTCGATCAACCTTCTAAACTCGTGCGTATTCAACATCATCAAACGAACGCACCCAATGTGAGTGAATCTCTACAAATTCCCCGTTTAATCACATTTTGGGGTGTATCATGTGTCGATATTTATTTATTTATTTCATTTGAACACTTGTGCATCCATCATATTCATGATCAAATGTGTATCCATTATGTATAAATTGTGTGTGTGGTTAATGTTTAGATTTAATTTATCATATTCGGTACATACATCATCATAGGCCGTCTGTTCCCCATTACCTATGAGCGGAACCGTTCCCCATTACCTATGAGCGTGAACGAGGCGTTGCCAACATACGATCGGCTCCGTTTGATTGAGCCTTGATCGCACATACATCATCATAGGCCGTCCGTTCCCCATTACCTATGAGCGGAACGTGACGTTGCCAACATATACATTATCATTCATGTCATTTGCTCATACAAGGTGGTTTGTTGTTTGTTATGGTATGTTTATTTACGTTTGCTCACATATGATTAATGCACAATTTTTCCATATTAAATATAACCAGAAATCAATAATAAAATGTTTTCTAACAAGGTTCACTCGCCAACTTTTGTTGACCCAAAATCCCCCATTTTTACACATGATACAGGTGATCAAGTTGAAGCAAGAGACATATAGGACGGCCTAGAAGAATAAACCAGTTTAGACTTTGGATTGTTTTATTTAATTTTTCCTTCCTTGTATTGTATGAATTTGACTTGAACATTTGAGATGTAATTTGAATTTAATAAATATGAAACAATTTAGTAAACATCATGAGCTTTGGTGATAACCCAATTATGCCCCGACTCTTATTCCGCTGCGGGTCGGGGTGTGACAGATTGGTATCAGAGCCATGACTATAGGGATATAGGATAGGTTATTAGACCCTTAAGCTATATATAGTTGATAGAATTATTTAATTGTTTGTGTGTTACATGCAAATTCATGATGTTTAATGGTTTATGTTTATTGTTACATTCAATGTTATGCAAGCATGTTCATAAGTACATATTATTATACAATGCCTATCATGAATCATATTCTCATAACATATCACATCCATGAGAGCACACACCACACAATTTCCATGACTTTTGCAACGATTTTTGTATTTTCAAATCACATCAAAGTGAGTTCTCATGACGGGCATGTAGTAACTGGAAGGGTACAAGTACCGGTAGTCGGAACGTCCTGTCTAGGCTTGGCATTCGTATAAATCCAAAATAAAGGACCAGTTTGCCTACCTGGGGACTAACGATGAGAGTACGAAGGACCTATTAGGCCAAAGCATGCTTTTACCAAACGTCGTGTGAGCTAACCCCACTTTGAGTTGTCATTGTGTCTACACCTGGACACCATCCGACCATACATTCGCAAACATATTTCATGGTTTTCATTCGGGTGATACGAGTGTTAAACCGCCAATACCAATGTGAATCCTACTAAGCCAATAGTCATGGGGGCCCACATGGCTATACAGGTGAAGGTATGGGGGACATTGGAGGCCCAAACATGAGCAAACCCAAGACATCCTATGGATGTAGTTGCATTATTGATGTTTATGTTATTTTTATTATTTTAACGACACATGACACCTAAACACTTCTTAAACTCACAATCTTCCTATGTATGTTCCTGTAGATGTCGGCTAGGCAGCTACGTGGAGGTCGAAAGTCAGGAAGGTCAAACGAACGCTTGGCCACCCAAATTGCAAAACAAATGGCCGCGGTGCTTCCTGACATCGTTATTCAAGTCCAACAAGCTCTCACCGCGAATCCCATCAACCCTCCCAACCAAGAAGACCAGAACGTCGACAACCCTTCCTCCAAGAAGTGCTCCTACAAACACTTCAAGTCTTGCGATCCCCCAAAGTATGAAGGGACCGAAGGTGTCACTGCTCTCCTCCACTGGTTTGAGGAAATGGAGAACACCTTCCTAAACTGCGATTGTCCCGAGGATCGCAAGGTACGTTACGCAACCGGGAGACTATTTGGGGTAGCCCTGACCTGGTGGAACACAGAGAAGGGTAAGAGAGGAGTCGAAGACGCCATGGCCTTAACATGGGAAGAGTTAAAGGAAATAATGACTAGACGCTTCTGCCCAAGAAGCGAAATCAAGAAGTTGGAAGATGAATTCCACTCGCTAAAGCAAAAGGAAGGAGATCATACTTCCTACAACAAAAGATTTCTTGAGCTGAATCAATGGTTCCTAACTTGTTCACCCCAGTGTACCGCTTGGTTGAACACTACATTCGAGGCCCCCCTCGAAAATTCAAGACTCGGTTCTAAGCACTTCACCTGCAACACTGGAAGCTGCAATGGAACTAGCTCCCGAACTTACCGAGAATCGCACCCGAAACGGTAAATTCAAGGAGGAGAAAAAGAAGGCCCCCATTGAGGCTTAAACTTCAAACCATTCTGGATCCTCTTCGAAATTTACTGGTAAAAGGAAGTGAAACACTAGAAACTTTGATGTCACCTAAACAAACCCCCAATCACTGCTGCACCCATCACCCAAGTTGCCCCCTCATCTACACCATACAAAAGGCCATACTCCGGCCCCTACCCAAAATGCACCCGTTGCCAATACCATCACTCTCCCGAACACCCCTCTCAATATTGCACCAGCTGTGGCCGTGCGGTCACACCATCCAAACCTGCCGCACACTTCAGCGAATGAACCGCAACCAACCCACAACCCAAACCCACCACCAGATAATGGGTCAAGCCCAACAACCTTTACTACTACCACCTACACAACATACGGCCCAAACCTACTACCAACCCAACTACCCCATGATGCAACCCATGCGGGCTTGTTACAACTGTGGAGACCCAAACCACTTTAGAAACACTTGTCCACGCTTGGTGAACATCATACATGCTCAAGCTCAAGCAAATCGGTGAATCAAGCTAACCAAGCTCCTCCACCTGCTAGAGGAAGAGCTTTCAATATCAACGCCAATCAAGCTAGGGCCGACAACAACGTGGTTAACGGTACGTTTCTCATCAATGGTAGTTATGCATCCATGTTATTTGATACTGGCGCGGATAAGAGTTTTGTGTCCTTAGAATTTGAACCCATCCTCAACCAAACTCGTGATAAACTCATGGAATCCATAACGGTGGAAGTTGCTGACGGAAAACCGCTCTCATTAAACTCCATTATCCGAAACTGTACTCTCACTCTAAACGATCACGATTTTCCAGTTGACCTCATTCCTATGAAGTTGGGAAGTTTCGACATTATAATCGGTATGGACTGGCTCAGCCAACATCAGGCTGAAGTGGTATGCCGCGAAAAGTTCATTCGCATTCCTCTCGCAGACGGTCAAACCCTTCGAATCTTTGGAGAAACCCCTTCGAAAGGACTCAAATTGATGTCATGCCTTCAAGCCCGAAAGTATCTCCGCAAGAACTATGTCGCATTCTTAACTCACGTCGTCAAGAAGGGAAACAAGGAGAAGAAGCTAGAAGATATACCTGTAGTGAAAGAATTCCCACAAGTCTTTCCCGACGACATCTCAGGACTTCCTCCCATGAGAGAAGTCGAATTCCGCATTGATCTTGTACCCGGCGCTACACCCGTCACAAAATCTCCTTATTGGTTAGCCCCATCCGAAATGCAAGAGCTGGCAACTGCAAGAACTGACTGACAAAGGATTCATACGTCCTAGCTCATCGCCTTGGGGTGCACCTGTTCTGTTTGTGAAGAAGAAGGACGGAACGTTTCGCATGTGTATCGATTACAGAGAACTCAACAAATTAACGGTCAAAAACCGCTATCCATTACCTCGCATCGATGATCTACTAGACCAACTTCAGGGTGCCACCTGTTTTTCAAAGATCGACCTTCGTTCTGGCTATCATCAACTCAGAGTACAAGAAGAAGACGTCCCAAAGACCGCCTTCCGAACTCATTATGTCATTACGAATTCATGGTCATGCCATTTGGGTTAACCAACGCCCCAACTGTATTCATGGATCTAATGAATAGGGTATGCAAACCCTATCTCGAACCGCTTTGTCATAGTCTTCATCGACGACATCCTCATCTACTCAAAGTCTAAATCCGATCATGAACGACACCTTCGACTCATCCTCACACTCTTAAGAACCGAAAAGCTCTACGCTAAATTCTCCAAATGCGAATTCTGGTTAAGGGAAGTACAATTCCTTGGACATGTCGTCAATAGACAAGGGAATACATGTCGACCCCTAAAGATCAAGGCAGTACAGGAATGGCAAGCGCCACGTACCCCTACCGAAGTAAGATCGTTTCTTGGTTTGGCGGAGTTACTATCGCCGTTTCATTACAAACTTCTCTCGTATTGCTGTACCACTCACGGCTTTGACACATAAAGGAAAACCCTTCATATGGGGACCTAAACAAGAAGAAGCCTTCCAAACCCTTAAGCAAAAGCTTTGTGACGCACCTATCCTCACCCTCCCTGAAGGTTGCGAAGACTTTGTAGTATATTGCGACGCATCAGGGCAAGGGCTAGGCTGTGTATTAATGCAAAGAGGAAAAGTGATAGCCTACGCTTCTAGACAACTCAAATTTCATGAGAAGAACTACACTACCCACGACCTGGAACTTGGAGCCGTTGTATTCGCTCTCAAGATATGGAGACATTACCTCTACGGTACCAAGTGTGAAATATACACTGACCACAAGAGCCTCCAACATATCTTTAACCAAAAGGAGTTGAATATGAGGCAACGAAGATAGGTCGAACTTCTTAATGACTACGACTGTGAAATTCGGTATCATCCTGGCAAGGCAAATGTGGTGGCCGATGCACTCAGTCGAAAGGGTTATGCGAACTACATTCGTCTTCTATGTTCGCAAATCATAACCGACATCAAAGATCAAATCCGAGAAGCTCAACATGTTTCTATAACAGAAAAACGACATACGCAATGAGCTATCTTGTGGAGCAGAACTTAAACTCGAAACGAAATCCGACGGTATTCTGTATTATCTAGATCGCATATGGATTCCCGATCACAATAACCTTCGTGATTTCCTTACGAAAGAGGCGCACAAAACACGATACTCTGTACACCCAGGAGCCGACAAGATGTATCAAGACCTTCGATACACCTACTGGTGGCCTGGCATGAAAAAGGATATTGTTGTTTTTGTTTCCAAGTGCCTTACCTGTTCTAAAGTAAAAGCTGAACATCAAAGACCTTCAGGACATCTAACCCAACCTGAAATACCTGTATAGAAGTGGGAAAACATAACCATGGACTTCATTACCGGGTTACCTCGCACCTCCAGTGGGTATGACACTATATGGGTAATCATTGATCGTCTCACAAAATCAGCTCACTTCATTCCGATTCGCGAGGACTTCAAGAACGAGAAGTTAGCTCGTATCTACATCAGCGAAATCGTAAGCCGTCATGGTGTACCTTTAAGCATCATTTCAGATCGTGATGGTCGTTTCACTTCACGAACATGGCGAGCCGTACAAGCCGCCTTGGGTACACGATTAGACATCAGTACCGCTTTTCATCCTCAAACTGATGGACAATCTGAACGCACTATCCAAACTCTTGAAGACATGCTTCGAGCATGTGTCATAGACTTCAAAGGGAATTGGGACGCTCATCTACCATTAGTTGAATTTTCATACAACAATAGCTATCATTCAAGTATCGGCATGGCACCTTTCGAAGCTTTATATGGTCGTAAGTGCCGATCACCAATATGTTGGCACGAAATTGGAGAAGCTCAAATCACCGGTCCAGAATTAATCCAAGAAACAACAGACAAGATCCATCAAATTCAAAACAATCTTCTAGCAGCACAAAGTCGTCAAAAGAGTTATGCAGACAAACGACGAAAGCCCTTGGAGTTTAACGTTGGTGATCAAGTACTTTTAAAAGTATCACCGTGGAAGGGTGTAGTTCGTTTTGGCCAGAAGGGCAAGCTAGCACCACGCTACGTAGGACCTTTCAAGATACTCGAAAGAGTAGGACCTGTAGCATACAAGCTTGACTTACCAGAAGAACTCAACAGAATTCATCCCACATTCCACGTATCGAACTTGAAGAAGTGCCCACCGATGAAAATCTCCATATTCCTCTAGAAGACATTCAAGTCAATGAATCTATGCATTTCATTGAAAGACCAATAGAAATTATTACTTCGGAGAGAAACGTTTAAGACGAAGCCGTATTCCAATCGTCAGGGTACGCTGGGAGTCGAAACGAGGACCTGAGTTTACTTGGGAACGTGAAGACTCAATGCGCGAGAAATACCCACATCTTTTTCCTGTTACCACTACTACTTAAATTTCGGGACGAAATTTCTAAAAGTAGGGGATACTGTAACATCCGTCGAAAAACGGGTTTCCAAACCCGCTTCGTTTATAAATCGAATATCAAGTTATAAAATTTCGTTGCGTATTTATGAGTTATTTTAATTTTAAACAATACATAATTAATAAATAATTTGGAATTTGAAAACTATAATTATTAAAAAGTGGAAATAAAATAAATAAAAAGGAAAACCGGCTGCCGGGTTTCGAACCCGGGTCAGGCGGAAAACTTAACTAGCACACATCTCACCACTCCGCCACTTGTGTTATTTGTTGATATATTGAAACAATTAATACATATAATAAAACTCGAAATTGAATTCAGTCAACAGCGCGCCCAATTCGCAGTCGCCGGAAATTCCGACGATTTCGCCGATTATCGACGGTTTCTTTTGACTTAACGTATGTATTAACCTCAACATCGGTTATAACCGATGTCTAAACCCGCGACATCAGTCATAACCGCCGGAGAAAGGCTGACCTAACGAATCAAGACTGAAATACGACCCAATTCATCGTGATTCTTCCCTATAAATACACACCAAGCCTCTGGGAATCATTTCGCTCAAAATCGCACCATTTCTCGAATCAATTTCACTCGCCGGAGATTTTCTGCAATCACCGGACTTTCACCGGAAAACCGAGACTTTCATCAAAAGGTAAATACCTCGACTCTTTTGGTTTCAATCCATTGTAGACTATTACTAACTTCAATCCATCAACCAGAATCAATCCCAGACGACGTAGCCGGAATATTCTGCACTCGCCGGAAAACCTCTGGAATTTCCAAACTCACGCTGTGAATCGGTATAATCATTCAAACCTTCTGTTAATCCTTGTTTAGTAACCCAATTTCACAACTAATCGATCAAAACGGTTAATTGATTCAATCAGACGGAATTCATAAATCAGAGCCGACGACCTTTGCCGGGGCTCTGAGAAAAACATCTGTTGCGGTACATTCATTCCCAAAACCCTTTATATCTATTTCATTTCAGTCAGTTATATGTTAGATGAATGATTTAAACAAGAACTGTCAAGAATCGGTTGTCAGTATTCATGCATGAAGAAGATGAAGTTGAAATGAGTTTATAGGGATTTAAAATCTGTAAATATACCGGGTTAGACACACAGTCCAGTGGTGGACTGTGTGCAAACAATTAACACACGTCTCGAGTTCGATCCTTGACACAACCTCACTCTCTGAAATAAACATGTTCTTTTTAAAACGAACCGGATCAACTTGCTGTAAGATGTTAAGTTTAATAAAAATCAGTATATTAACCAGGTTAGACACACAGTCCAGCGGTGGACTGTGTGTAACACTAAACCACGGGTCCCGGGTTCGAGACCTGATGTGTGCACCGGTCCGATATAATTAAATCCTTTTTAAAAATAAATGATTTCTGATTAAATTAAATAGTGTATAAATATAATTAAAAACAGAAATATTTCGGGTTAGAAACGTAGCTCAGTTGGTAGAGCTGCGTGCACGCGTACAGGAGGTCTCGGGTTCGAGCCTCACCCAGCGCATACATACACACGTACGAACCGGTCAACAGTCAAAGTCAATGGTCAACGGTCAACCCAAAAAGTCAACATTTTTTTTATATTTTTATTTATTTATTTAATTTAAAAATCAAATAAAAATACTTAAAAATAATGTTTTTAAAGTTAGAAAATAACCTTAAACTCACAAAAATAAATCTAAAAACCCTATTAAAATTGTTAATAAAATCCACTTATTTACCGTACCTTTTCGTTATTATTTAGGTTAGCTATTCCTCGTCGATCAACCCTCTAAACTCGTGCGTATTCAACATCATCAAACGAACGCACCCAATGTGAGTGAATCTCTACAATTCCCCGTTTTAATCACATTTTGGGGGTGTATCATGTGTCGATATTTATTTATTTATTTCATTTGAACACTTGTGCATCCATCATATTCATGATCAAATGTGTATCCATTATGTATAAATTGTTGTGTGTGGTTAATGTTTAGATTTAATTTATCATATTCGGTACATACATCATCATAGGCCGTCTGTTCCCCATTACCTATGAGCGGAACCGTTCCCCATTACCTATGAGCGTGAACGAGGCGTTGCCAACATACGATCGGCTCCGTTTGATTGAGCCTTGATCGCACATACATCATCATAGGCCGTCCGTTCCCCATTACCTATGAGCGGAACGTGACGTTGCCAACATATACATTATCATTCATGTCATTTGCTCATACAAGGTGGTTTGTTGTTTGTTATGTATGTTTATTTACGTTTGCTCACATATGATTAATGCACAATTTTTCCATATTAAATATAACCAGAAATCAATAATAAAATGTTTTCTAACAAGGTTCACTCGCCAACTTTTGTTGACCCAAAATCCCCCATTTTTACACATGATATATCAAGTTGAAGCAAGAGACATATAGGACGGCCTAGAAGAATAAACCAGTTTAGACTTTGGATTGTTTTATTTAATTTTTCCTTCTTTGTATTGTATGAATTTGACTTGAACATTTGAGATGTAATTTGAATTTAATAAATATGAAACAATTTAGTAAACATCATGAGCTTTGGTGATAACCCAATTATGCCCCAACTCTTATTCCGCTGCGGTCGGGGTGTGACAATAACCATTTTTAAAACTAAAAAAAATAAACTTAAACTAAAGAACTAATGGTAAAATGACCCATTTAGTTTAAAAATGCCCAAACTTCAAACGCAAATTAAACATACCTATCAATTTTGGGCTCCTTTTTTATCTTGCCGATGAGCCAATTTCTTTTACGCTCCAAGAGACAGACCTCCGTTGCGTTATACCGTGATCATTATACCTAGAGATGGTCATAAAAACCGGTTCCGAACCCGAACCGGTAGAACCGAACTGGAACCGGGTCCAGTTCCTACCCGACAGTAAGTAGAACCGGTTCCGGGTTCAAAATACCCGTTGGTTCCAACCCGGTTCCACAATTTTACCATTTGAATCGGGTTGTACCCGGTTCCTACCAGTACCCGGAAATTCAGTTCTAGAAGGAACCGGTTATACCCGTTAAAATGTTACCGTTGGAACCGGTTATACCCGTTATAATGTTACCGTTGGAACCGGCTATAGCCGTTAAAATGTTACCGTTGGAACCGGTTCCTGACCGTTGGAACCGATTCTATATATATTGTTTAGAAATCTATTGTTTAGCACACAATTTCTCATATCTATTCTTCTTGTTATATTTCTTTCTTGTTCTTTTTCACATTCTAATAAAAAATGACCTCAAAGAGTTCCAAAAACGCAAATTCCCAATCCGTTTAACAATGTTCCTCAAGATCAATCGGTTCCATATGTGGTTGGAACATTGTCTCATAATCGCAGTAAGGAAGTTTGGAGCAATTGGGAGTTGGTCGAGATGAGTGACGGCTCGCAAAAAGCTCAATGTAAACAATGTGGATCGTTATTAGCCAAGGAATCAAACTCAACGTTAACGAAGCATATTAATAAGTATTGCAAAGCTTTAAAGGAAATGACATCCGGTCAAGTTCCACTATCCAAAGATGGTACCATTTTTCGTTATGAGCAAAAATTAGCTCGCGATCGAATGGTGAAGTTGGTGATACAAAAAGCGTTGCCGTTTGGACACTTCGACGACCCCGATCTTACTAATCTTATTCGGGAGACGCTACAACCTTGCTATAAACATGTAAGTCGTCGCACTTTAAAACGTCTTTGTTTAAGTTTATGGGAAAATGCAAAAAAAGATTTAATTGTTTTTTTTAAGAATTTAAAAACTAGTGTAAACCTAACTAGTGATGTGTGGTCGGCTCCACATGGTTTACCGGAATCGTACATATGTGTCACCGCTCATTGGGTTGATCCCGATACATGGCAAATGATGAAGCGTACGATTGCGTTTGACGAGTTTCCTTCTCCTCATACGGGGAGAAAATTATTTATAAAATTATAAATGGCACAATAATTAAATATGGTTTAGAAGATAAAATTTTTTCAATATCTTTGATAACGCTTCAAACAACACAACGGCGATTGAAAAATTAAAGTTGAAGTACAAACCAATACTTGATGGTGTTTTTTTCACACACGATGTGTTGCACATATTATTAACTTAGTAGTGCAAACCGGTTTAAAAGATCAATTTGTATCGGATTTTATTATAGCATTTAGAGCTATGCTCCAAGATGTTTTCAAAAGTGGAAAAGAAAGATATCAAGAATATAAAAAACTTTGTAAAGATGTCAACCAAAAAATTATTGGACCGAATTGGGATATACCGACTCGTTGGAATTCAACTTGTCATATGTTTGAAATGGCTATAAAGCAAATGGCCACTTTAAAATCTTTTCATACAACTTTAAGTGATGAGTACCTAGTCGTCCCCTTTCCCGACACGGCTTGGGAAAATATTCATAACCTAGGTACTTTTTTACAAGTTTTTAAAACTACAACGACTTTGATTTTCGGTGTTTATTATCCTACTAGTTCTAAAGTTGTGGACCAATCGTATTTGATAACAACTAATTTTAAAAAGTTTGAAAATTCTAGTGACATGTTAAGGAATATGACGAGACCAATGATTCAAAAATTTAAAAAATATTTTTTAGAATTACCACCCGTTTTTCTATGTGCCGCTGCTTTAAATCCAGCTTTAAACGTACCGGTGTTGAAACTTTAATTGATGAAATTTATGACAAGTTGGATATGCATGAGGAGGATCCAACTTTAAAAGCAAAAACAAAAAAATTATTCAATGAGTGTATGGCCAAACTTTATGATCATTATTTTAAAAAATATGGTGAAAAAAATCATACAAATTTGTTTGAGTCTCGGTCCACGGCCTCTAACGATGAAACAAGCGGGGATCCACTTATAACCATGTTGAATGTCGTTAACGACGAGACCGCTAGACAACAAAGGGGTAGTGAACCAACAAGTGAACTTGGGAGATATAAAAAAATCAGTATTCGCTTACTATGACCACCGAGGAGTATAGGAAATTTGATGTTTTGACATGGTGGAAATCGAAAGAATCCGAATACCCGATTCTAGCAACCATGGCTCGTGATATACTAACGGTCCAAGCTTCCTGGTAGCTTCAGAAAGTGTGTTTTCTCTTAGTGGCAGGGTTTTGTCAATTAAAAGAACAAGACTAACTCCGGAATAGCTAGAGATGACAATATGCTTAAAGGACCATTTGGATGCCGTTGATCGTGTTCAACATAAAACTAGTCTAGAAGGTGAAGTTGAGTTAGAGCATAAAATTGTTGACGAAGAGGAAGACGAAGAAGTGGAGACTAACGATTCGGACGACGATTGTACCGAGGTACCCGCACCTAAGAGAAACTCATCGGAAAGTGTTGCACCTGCCGCTAGTAAACGATCAAAGAAATAAAATCTTACTGTAACCGGTTCTGAGTAATTTTTTATTTTTTTTTGTAACCGGTTAATTTTTTTATATAATATAACCGATTAATTTGTTTTTTAATTTTAACCGATTATTGTTATTATTTTATTTACAGTAAATGGCAGTTTTTGACTGTCAGGAACCGGTTCTGAACAGTAAATGACAGGTTTGACTGTCAGGAACCGGTTCTGATAGTAATGGCATGTTTTGACTGTCAGGAACCGGTTCTGAACAGTAAATGGCTGTCAGGAACCGGTTCTGAACAGTAAATGACAGTTTGGCTGTCAGGAACCGGTTCCAACACTATCAGAAACAGTTCCGCACCATACCCGGTTCCATAATACCCGTACCCGGTTCTACACGGTTCCATATTCTTGGGTGTGAACCCGGGTACGAACTGGACCCGGTTCCACACCATACCCGGTTCCAATGACATCCAAGCAGAACCGGGTCCGGGTTGGAACCGGTTCCTAGCAATAATAAAACCCGATTATGCACATCTCTAATTATACCTGGAAAAATGTTCCTTTTGTGTCAATTTTTATGATTTATACAATGACCAACTAAGAAAAACATTCAAAATTAGAATGTTATTTCTAATTAAAAAATGACAACAATAATAATATTTATTCTAAATTTTTATGAATAGGTTGACCTCGGGCCGTTCATATCGGTCTCCGTTCACCCTTTATACCACATGATGTGCTGGGTATGAGATTTGGGCGTTATTAGACATGTGAACGTCACGTCAACGCGCATCAGAAACGTGATGTGGTAGAAAAAAAGGAGGGGTGAGAAGGGGCGTTATCCGACACATGACACATATTTTTTAATTATTAGTTTTATTTAATAATTACATATTATATATTAACTTTTTTTAAATATCATTATTACTAATATAAATAATAAAAATACTTACAAAATTTAAATAAAAAAAGATCCGTTACTAAAAAACTGATTAAATAATTTAAGCTTAAAAAACGAAATATAAAAACATAATCTAAAATAATCAAAACTAGGTATGATATTATCCATGATTTAGTTTCATGTGCGTTTCCCGCTTTTCGCCTTCAAGGTGACCGATCTTCATGGCGAGTATTTTCATATCCGTTCGCTATTGCTTTTCTTCGTAAAGGCTAAAAGCCTTTATTTTTTGAGTGTTTCTTTCTTGTTGAATGTTGTTGAACACGTGGATTTCTTCTTAGATCCCGGCGAAAACAATGTTTTTCATCACTCGTAGTAGATGATTTTTGGGTCCGCTTTTTTTACTTATCTCTTCCCCGGGGCCGTTCGGCTTCAAAATTATCATCGCTTAAGTTAATCTCAAAGTCGGTACGAGCATCCGAGCAACAGTGGAGGAACAACTTTTAGACCTTTTGGAGGACGATTGTCCCGCTAAAGGTACTCGTGCCCATTTTGGCGAGTTTTTCGCAATGCGCCAACAATGAATATATTTAAAGGTGGCCCCTTTTTCCCTTCCGAATACAAGGGCATCGCACGTGTTAACAAGTCGGTGTCCGTTTCGCCACTTTTTAGGTTGTTGTAGTGGCCGTTGAAGGTGGTCATGGCGGTGTTTATTTCACACCACTTAGACGAGAGACTATCATTTTTCCGATAGAAATCTTGTCTTAAAGGTACGATATTCATCCACGATCCTCTTTTGCTTTTCCCTTTTCGGACTCGGTTTATTTATGGCTTCGTTTTCTTCAATAGAGGATTCGGGTGGTATAGGTTGAGTTTCCGGTACGGATTCGGGTGTAGGTAGAGTTTGTGATAGAGGAGTGAGTGGGTTGTTGTGGTAACCTAAAAGGTAGGTTGGCAAGAAGATGACCGTACGCTAATATGTGCGCATCGTTAAAAAGTGGTTGGTTTGGTTGAGATCCTTGAGGTGGCGAAGCGTTGTTCGGCATTTCGCCGAAATCATGTGGGTTGTTCTGATCAAAGTTACGGTTGTGTGAATGCATTAGTTTTTATAAAAGTTGGAGAGATTTTACAAAAAATGAGAGTTTGAGAATAAGTTTGGTAGAAGGAAGTGAGATGAAAACAAAAGTTTTTTATATAGAGGAGGTGAAATATTTTTTTTAAATGGATTTTTTTTTCAAATAGTGTCGGTGGAGTCAAACGGCTAGCGGGGACCCCAATCAAACCACGCCACGTCGACACACATTAACTCTCAATGCCGATGAAAATTTTCAACCCCACATGACAGCGTCGTCTACAACGCTAGACCCGATGTGATATGTGCGACGTGAAAAAGCAACAACACCACTCCACCACGCCCACACCATATATTTTCTTAGGCCTTTATCTATACCATGTTCCTTTCAAAGATAACACTGTTTACACTTCACAACATGAAAACATGTCCACGATTAAAATGATATATGCATCTTATAACATATTTATATGTGGTAAACGAAAATATTATTTTGAAATCAAAAAAGTTATCGGACGGTCATAAAAAATATTTTAAGTACTCCAGTTATTATATTAAAATTCAGTAATAACTTTTATTTTATAACACGTCCAGTTATTATATTATATTAAAATTCAGTAATAACTTTATTTTATAACACGTCCAGTTATTATATTAAAATTCAGTAATAACTTTTATTTTATAACACCTAAATTTCAGCAATAACTTTTATTTTATAACACGTTAATTAATTTAGTTTCTGAATATTTTATATAACACATGAAATATACCACGTTGATTAACAATAATTTGTTTTTTAATCTTTAAATAACTCATGAAATAAAATTTAAGGTGAACGTGGGAGCGTTAATGTGTGGATATGTAATTTTCTTTCAAAAAATATATAAGAATTAAAAGTTGTACATACATTTTAACAATAGAACACTCAATAGAGATTCAATGTTAGTAAATTACGAAAAACATCAAAACATTTATATTGATTACTTTAAATAAATATAACACAAAGATGATTATATAATGCGTTGAACTTGCTCTCTTTGTTTTGTACTGTATCTGTCAAATATTGCGTACAAATACATAGTATGATTCTTTATTTAAAATTGATCATGTCGTTTGAATGTATGAGATTCACATAACTATACTTATCAAAGTTTATTTTGCTTTGTGTTACGATAGTTGAGTTATAATACAAAAGAAGTTAAAAAATAAGAAAGATAAAAAGTCCTTATAGAGTGATAAGTGTTTAATGAGTAATCAAGTAGGAAATGCAATTTTGTTCAAGAAAAAAAAATTATTTACATGCAAGTCACATGATGTTATTCCTCCTATTTAAACGACAGTAACTTTTCTATAAGTCATTTGTGTTTAAAAAAATTATATATCACAAAATCGAGTGTTTTTTTATCTTTAATATGAGTACCCTATTATTATACTTTAAAAAAAATAAAAAACCAGCTGCGTATTACACAATGGATATAACGTAAAACATAATGAGTATCAAATTAAAAACATAATAAAAGGTAGACAAAAAAACACAATCGATGACAAGAAATAAAAGACACAATGGACAACATACTAAAACACTATGAACATAAGGTAAAACACAATGAGTATCAAACTAAAAACGCAATGGAAAGTAACTAAAAACATAATTGATGACAACAGATAAGACACAATCGACAACAGACTAGAACATAATGGACAAAAGACTAAAATCACAATGAACAATAAACTAAAAACACAATGAACAATAGATTAAAACACACTAGACAACAAACAAAAACACAATGAACAACTGATTAAAATACAATGACCGGATTCTATAACATAATGTATAGAAAACGCACCCAATTGAAAAACAAAATAATCAGAACCAATAACACAATGTATAGAAACTCAAATATAACATCATCTTCATTATGTCATCCACTATGTTGTAGGTTCTGATAAAAACGCAATGGACAAAACCCGAATTAACATTGGGTTATAAATTTTGGTAATAACACAATGTATAGAAACTTTAGTATAAACATAATGACCAAAACCCACTTGAAAGATAAAATAATCAGAACCTATAACTCAATGCTAAAAATAACAGTAAAAATGAAACGTTTTATTTTATTTTTTATATAGCAATACCATACTCATATTAAAGATAAAAAATACTCGTTATTATAGTAAAAAAATAAATATCGTATGAAAAAATTATAGACGTTTTAAATTAGTAAGGAAATTAGTATATTTCTTGTGTGTAGATAGAAAAGGTCAATAAATATAGAATTTCATTTATGTTCTTCCATTATTATTTTTTTTTTCTCAAAAACTAATATTAACTTTCCAAATCTAAATATTATAAAACCATAAATTCAATCAATAACTTTAACCGTTTAAAGCTTTTCAATTGACCTTGTGGGTTAAGGTCTAATCGGAATTCCCGCATGAAAAGTTTGAATTATAGTTTTTTTTGTTTCATTTGCAATATATTATTGCATATGATTTATTAAGTGTGCTAGATTTTAGTATGTAGATGATAAGAGACAGGCTCACAAAGAAAAATTTGAACTGAGCCAAGCTTAAGATTATATTGATGTATTGAATTGAGCCAAGCTTAAGATTATATTGGTATATATATACTAAACGAACTCGAGTTCAAACTTCACATATTTAACTGGAGCCGCTTTTTATTTATACAATTTATACCTATCATAATATATGTGTTATATTATGACTAAAAAATAAACAATATACAACAAAATAGTAATCTTACTTCTAATAAATGATTACAACTAATTACACATGGCATTCTCTACTCGAACATCACAAAATTATTTATATTTTATTTTAATATAATTTTTAATAACCAACACACAAATATCAGTTATTATAAACGTAAAAACAATTATTTTCTTATTTATATCAACAAAAGCTAAAGTTGTTTGAAGGGGAAGTGAAGACTCGTGATTGAAGGTCATGAGCTAGGAATTTGTCATGAATTACATGTATATTATGCCTTAAATATTGTACGCACACCAAGTACTTGTATAAATACCTCAAAGAAAGTGGAACTAGAATTGAAATGAGTTAAAAGCCTGTTTTGTAAAAATCATATAAAATCACGTAAATTCCTGTGTAGCCGAACCTTATATGCTCAGAAAGCCCTCCGAACATAGTTTATTTCCTATATGAACATGAAGACCTGATACGGATATTAAATGGGTCAAAAACGTCAAATTCAGTGGCTATGTTGAAAAGACAGCATACTGTTTAGGCTAAAACAAGTTGTTGTCCTTATTTTATAAAAGTCATATGAATGTATATTATGTATGATTGGAAAGCTGGTTAGTCTTCTAGAATAAACATGTTGAACTAGTTCAGATTGTAAATGTGTCAAAATAGTTGATTTCAATAGCTACATAAAAAACTGTTGCACAAATAATAAGTTTTTCTAAGGCATTAAAAGTATGATACATCAACGTGAATGACGAAACACAAATTATCTCTTGTAGTTGATTATGTGTGTCTATTTCGGTGTATTAGAAGTATCTAAGATACTTAGAAATGACCTATGCAAGTATTATGTACTTGTATGCTAAGCATGTTCTAAGTCAGTGCACAATACACACCTAAGGACGGTTTGACTTTTAAAGTCAAACTGGCCTAAAGCTAATGTTTTGATGAATTGGTATGTGTAAATCAATAAGATGTTGTGGTCATTTTATATGATGGCTAACCTAACTAATCTTGTGGGTATCGTGCTAAGTTTGATCTTATCAAAAGAGGTGGAAGCTTGGAAGAGTGTTAAAAGGGGCATATTGTGGTGACTTATACTAAAAGTTCATTTAGTATGATAGGTTTGTTTAATTGACTAATTTCAATATGAAAAATTTAAGTTATATAACACCCTGTAAAATCGTGTCCAATAGTATAGTGACATGTGTTGTATTTTAAATATAGTCTATTAAAGACTAATAAGGACAAAAGGCGTCAACATGCTCAAACTAAGCCTCTGAGTGACGGTCCAATGTCAACATGCATAAATAACAGCCTCTGAGTGACTGATATGTCAACATGCTTAAATCATTAGCCTCTGAGTGACTGATATGTCAACATGCTTAAAACTTGGTCTCTGAGTGACAGATATGTCAAGATGCCCAGCCTCTGAGTGACGTCGGAGTCAACATGTTTATAATAAGCATCTGAGTGATCCTTTACGAAGTCCTAACTCTCATATGTTCCATTTGTTGGACGAGAGAATTCAGTTCTGTAAATATGTGAAAGTTGGATAATGGAGGGATTAAAAGTGTCAACATGTTAAATTATACCTCTGAGTGACCTTTTAATGAACCGAGAGCTTGAAAATGTTCGGGCATAATCCCGGGTATGCCAAGTATTGGCTACGGAGGGCTAAATACGCCAAAAAGGTGTTTTAGAAGGTTTTTAAAAGATTTATTAAGTTTAGGGGCTAAAATGTCAAAATTTGAATCTGGCCGTGGGCCGATCGCGGGCTGCGAGAGACCAAGCCTGGTGTCACACCCCAACCGATGGCGAAAAATCGGAGTGAGATGAAATAGATTGCTCATTGCTCACAACGCTAACAATGACAATATTTAATTAAAGCCAAATTTCATTTCAATAACAATTGTCAAGTACAACATCGAAGCAAATACAAATAACACAATACAACAAAATTGATACAACAAGTTTAGCCTAAATGTCTACTTGTGTGTATCTAAGTCCTTGCTATTTGATTTCATAGCATCATCTTCATCAACTTGTAACATGTTTTAAAATGCAATTCAATGCAAAAGCAAAGGCGAGTACACAAGTTTAAGCATAGCATATGTACACGATTAACGTTTAAACGAATCCTCATGGCAACTATGATTTTACGAGAGCATATACAAGGCATGCAATACTACTAGCCAAACCTTAACGTAAACACGTTGTTTTAACATGGCCTCAAGTTTATGCGTTGGAGGGGGATGCGTGACTTCCTATAGCGCTATACATGTCAAATGAAGGCTTTAAACAACTTAATGACTAAAGTATCACATAAAGAATATCTAAGATATAAGCATCATGTAAATGTATCAAGTATTCATGTGTATGGGATTGTTTGTGTGTTTCATAAAGTTTAAGTGTTGTGGTTTTGATATAAGTAAACATGTTACACCCAAAAGTGTTATAAACGAAAAGTGGGTCGAGTGTACTCACGGTTTTGCGAAGTCTTCTAATCTTGACAAGTTCGCGAAGTGGGTTGATAGATGGGATGAGCGCCGAGTTGTCTTTTTAGGAGCTTTGATCTTTGAGAGAAGAGGAGAGCTCTTTAGAGCTTTTAGAGAAGAGAAGAGAAGATTTAGGTGTGAAATGAGTGTGGGAGGAGGTGGGTATTTATAGTTGAGGTTTGGGGGTTGAGTTAGGTGAGTGTTAAATGCAAGAAACACAATCCAACAAACACACGTTTGCCCATCCATGAGCTAGAAACAACTTTCTCCGGATTATGCTATTTTTAGTCATTAAACTTAGTTTATCTTTCATTTCATGGTAAAACTTGATATTTTCGTATGTTTTCAACTTAGTATATGTTGGTATATTTTAGGTATCAAATATGAATGTATGAGTATTTGCACGTATAACAAGTATCGGTTTGTATGCAAACACGTATTTAACAATTAAATGCATGTAAGACAAGTATGTATCAGGTATGAATTTTATTACGATCAAAGTCTCGGATTATAAGATTGGGAAATGAAATACGAATGCGATATGAATACAAGTTTCCATAAATAGAAGTACGATTACACTTTCTAATTAAGGAAAGTACGATAAAACGAGGCGTTACAGTCTCTTCTCCTTTAGGAAATTTCGTCCCGAAATTTATTCAAGAGGAAGACTTTGGAAAAGATGTTATTTTGGTGAAAATGTTTGGCCAAAATCAAGATTTTGAAGTTTAAAGTTTTTGCAGAGTTCATGTATAAGTGTGTCAATATGTATCGAAATCTTGAAAGATAAAAATGGTAGGTTCGTGAAAGGAATTTGTTTGACTACGGTGTTTTTGAGACACCAATCGTAAACGTGTATAAGGATAAGTAAAAACATGTATGTGTGTGTAAGCAAGTGAGTTTGACTGGGTCTGGACGACTCACTGGGAGGAATATTTTAAAAGAGTGCGACCTAAGAGGAAGGTTTTAGTATGACTAACGATGTATTTTGATTAAAATGAGTGGTCCGCACCGTAAGTTGTAAGAAAAGTTTTGTGAGTTCTAAGGCGTATTAGTAAAATCACTTGTTTTAGAAAATATTTATTAGAGAGAGCTAGGTTGGTAAATATTTAGGGTTTCTAAAAGGTTTTGGCGGTAATGGACCGACTAGTTGAAGTTTGTGCGTAGATAAGAGTGAAAGATAGTTTAAAAAAAGAAACATTTTGACCAAATGGAGCCGGTGGGGACGTTTATAAAATGGATTGAACGTATTAGGCTGATTTGCTGTAAATAAAGTTTGGATGAAAGGTTAAAGGAAGAATTAGGAATATCGTGGTACGGTAGTGAACGATTCGGTTGGTGTATACGATGGGTAAAAATGGTATGGATATCGGATAAAATGCGAACATGGAATGTTGAGAGATGCTAGTGATAGTTGTGGTGGTTAAAGCTAACGATTTTGTGATGAAGCTTTGTCATGGGTAATCGAGTACTAATCATTTCGAAGTGGGGTCACCAAAGTTTGTTATGAATCAAATGTATTTAACAAGGTCCGGGAAAACACCGAATTTCTCATGGCACATTCACGAAAGTTTGGTAACATAGTAGAGACACTTATATAAGGAAGTACCAGCGGCGTATCCACCATGTTCACACCATGTTACGTCGTTTTGCTATTCGGTGTCATGTTACGTTCCGTGTTGCGATACACAGTAGAACCCACTATGGTTTTCATGCGCCTACCAATATAATCTCGTGTGCACCCGCGATTATTTTGGTTTGTGCATGATCCGCATAGTTTGTACTAGTAGTGTACGGGTCAGGTTACATCTAGTAAGTAAAGGGTATGTAAGATAGCGTATAAAAATTAAGTATGTAAGAATGATTGTATGGATGTGTGAGTGTGTCGAACGTAAGCGAAACCACTTGGGTTATGCCTATTTATAGATATCAAGTATGACTACCAAGTAGTGCAAATGAATAAATTTTGAGTATGATTGAAGACAAATACGTATAATATTAGCATGTGACATAAAATGAGATTTAGCATTGCGAGTGTGTAAAATACGAAGTGTAATGGTGATATGCTTAATGTAATATTGACAATGTAAATAGAAACATGTAAGGCGATATGCATGTGTATGGTTGCTTGAGTCAAAATATTGAGTTGATTGAAATAAAATAAGTCGGGTTTGTCGGGAATGAAAGACCAAAATTGTGAATGTCGGGTGAATATTGAGAAAAGTATTAATTTTTTTATTTAAAATACAGTTTGTAAAAAGAATGCTACTTTTGTTTTAAAATTTGTATTCGCATATGAAATTTTCTTGCCCATGTGTTCAGCTTTAGATTTGCGTATTTTGAAAAAGTTGTGAAATAGTAAGCTTGCTTTATTTTATTTATCTTATTGATGCAAGAAAAGTCGTGTTTTGAAAATTTTCATGTAAAACTTAAAATTTTGAAACGTATTTTAGCAAAGTACTTATACGTATGTGAGAGAAAGTTTTCATTTGTTTCTTGTTGGAAATAAAATGTCTTTAGAATGGTAGTATAAAGTGAGTGTGTTTTGACGAGTTGTGAAAATCGATGGCAAGAGGTTTGTTTGACCGACTAAGTTGATGGGTAGCATTTCATAAAGTTTTTGAAAAAGTGTGAAAGAAACGTTTAAAGTGTCATTAGGGGTTTCGTATATGTAATTTACGTAAATATGTTGTAGGGTGAGAAATCGTTTGGATAAAATAGTAAGGTTCGAGGTTTATGCATAAATGAGAAAAATTGAAACAATGATAAAAGGTTTAGGTGTATAAGTTCTGATATAGTGATTGTTACGAAAATAGTCGAGTTGGAGTTGGACTTGACTTATTTCTCCAGCTTGAGTGTCGCGAAAAACATATCTAAGTGATCGACAATAAAGTCACGTTTGAGCATGTAAGTAATACGTATGAGTTCACCTAGATGCCATAAGCATAACAAATATTCAAAAGTATAAACACATATGATTGCGTAAGGAGTATAAATTTAGTTGGTTTGCGAGAATTACTATTGTTTTTTTTATTGCGAAAGATGTGCGAATTGTGCATCGGGTTCGAAATGAACGTAACAAGTATTAAAACACATAGAAATTGAGATAACATAAAAGATAGGCTTAGTAAATATTGTAGTGCTTTGGGTTGAGAAGGGTCGACTATTCCAAAGTGAATCGAATATCCTTTCAAATTAGAGGAACGTGCTTTGGCCTATAGGTAAAATGCTCTTGTCGAGAAGCGATTAACGACATTTACACTTCTAGTTACTACACATCTCTAATTGATCGAAAAATCGAAACCTTGGCGAGATCCAAAAATCGAGGAGTGGGACTTAATCGACAAGATGCGGGCTTCACCCCTAACTTGACGATTTCATACCCTAAGCGTGGTTGGTACTTACCAAACGAAGAGCATATTCCGATTCGTTGGTAAGGGTCCACTAGAGTTTGAATTGGAAATTTTTCCATGAAGATGTGGATTTCACTCCTAACTTGATGACGAAATTTCATGCAAAAAGAATAAGAATAGCGGAATGAGAGTCGTTCACCAAATTGTGGGTTTCACGCCTATTTTAGTGAACTCGTCTCGTTTGTGTTACGACTGTCTTCAAGTCTTTAAAGTGCGTATTGTGTAAAAATGTCTTAGGAAAGACATTATGTATATGTATTAAGACCAAAAGAAAAGAGGAGAAGCAAAGTAGGAAGCATAAAGTTTTAAGCATAAACAAGAATGGTCAAAATGGGTATTTAGAACTATAGACTAGGTCCAAACATGGCAATTCTACCTAATTCCCTATAGTTATGGCTCTGATACCAATCTGTCACACCCCAACCGATGGCGGAAACATCAGAGTGAGACGAAATAGATTGCTCATTGCTCACAACGCTAATAATGACAATATTTAATTAAAGCCAAATTTCATTTCAATAACAATTGTCAAGTACAACATCGAAGCAATTCCAAATAACACAATACAACAAAATTGATACAACAATTTTAGCCTAAATGTCTACTTGTGTTTATCTAAGTCCTTGCTATTTGATTTCATAGCATCCTCTTCATCAACCTGTAACATGTTTTAAAATGCAATTCAATGCAAAAGCAAAGGCGAGTACACAAGTTTAAGCATAGCATATGTATACGATTAACGTTTAAATGAATCCTCATGGCAACTATGATTTTACGAGAGCATATACAAGGCATGCAATACTACTAGCCAAACCCTTAACGCAAACACGTTTTTTTAACATGGCCTCAAGTTTATGCGATGGAGGGGGATGCGTGACTTCCTATAGTGCTATACATGTCAAACGAAGGCTTTAAACAAGTTAATGACTAAAGTATCACATAAAGAATATCCAAGATATAAGCATCACGTAAATGTAACAAGTATTCATGTGTATGGATTGTTTGTGTGTTTCATAAAGTTTAAGTGTTGTGGTTTTGATATAGTAAACATGTTACACCCAAAAGTGTTATAAACGAAAGTGGGTCGAGTGTACTCACGGTTTTGCGAAGTCTTCTAATCGTGACAGTTCGCGAAGTGGGTTGATGGATGGGATGAGCGCCGAGTTGTCTTTTTAGGAGCTTTGATCTTTGAGAGAAGAGGAGAGCTCTTTAGAGCTTTTAGAGAAGAGAAGAGAAGATTGTGTGAAATGAGTGTGGGAGGAGGTGGGTATTTATAGTTGAGGTTTGGGGTTTGAGTTAAGTGAGTATTAAATGCAAGAAACACAATCCAACAGACACACTTTTGCCCAATCTATGAGCTAGAAACAACTTCTCCAGATTATGCTATTTTTAGTCCTTAAACTTAGTTTATCTTTCATTTCATGGTAAAACTTGATATTTTCGCATGTTTCAACTTAGTATATGTAGGTATATTTTAGGTATCAAATATGAACGTATTGAGATTTGCACGTATAACAAGTATCGGTTTGTATGCAAACACGTATTTAACAATTAAATGCATGTAAGACAAGTATGTATCAGGTATGAATTTTATTACGATCAAAGTCTCGGATTATAAGATTGGGAAATGAAATACGAATGCGATACGAATACAAGTTTCCATAAATAGAAGTACGATTACACTTTCTAATTAAGGAAAGTACAATAAAACGAGGCGTTGCATCTGGGTCTCTTGCGGTGCGCGAGAAAGTCTCTGTTGCAGAAAGTTTTTCTTGGCTCCCAAACAAAACTCCAAAAACCATTAAATCGAAACTATGGCTTCCCAAACTACTATGCCATGTTTTGGGACACTTGTAAGCTTCCTCTTACACCCCTAAACACCTGGCATCACCTCCTTTGAGTTCTCCAACTATAAATAGGTGCTTAAGTTCACCATTTCAACTTGCACCTTTCTCATTCATACACTCTTCTCTTCCTCTGGAAGTTCCTAACTGAAAGGAGCATCCAACATAGTTCTTTTGCACCATAGGAATCACTGGTAAGTGTTCCTTTCTTGTGCATTTTCGTTTATAGGCTTTTATAGCCAAAAGTCAAGCGTTTTACGGAAAACGTTTTGACTTTCGGTTAAGACCATTATGGTCCAGCCATTGTTCGAAATGAACATGGCTAAGTGATTGTAATAAGGTAGGTGTTAATCCCTATAAAGGGCACCTCCTGAAGATCATGTTTGCTAGACCAATTGACGGGTCAAAGTTATGATATTAAAAGGTCAAACAGGCCATTTTTCGGAAAAATCATAAATTGAACATATATATGTTATGAAACCTGTTTTGAAACTTAAGCAAGTTGCTAATAATTATTAGAACATGTAAGAACATGTTCGGCTCATCAATTTCAGTTCTAGGGTCGGTTCGCAACCGAAAGTCACGAAGTTTGACTTCTGCTTTGACTTTCAAATCTGACCCGATTTAGATTAGTTACCTACTGATCTAAAGTTCTATTATGATCATAATATAATGTAGCATAACCTATGAGGTTATATTACATGATCATAATCAGAATCCAAGTTTATGCGCAAGTTCCGTAATTATGCCATTTTTGACAAAAATGCCCTTTTTGTATAAAACAAAGTTTTAATGATAATGAACTTGAAAATGAGTTTCCTACTGATGTAATATTATAAGTAGGATTATTTGGGATGTTAAATCAAGTTATAAACTGAGTTTTCAAACAGGTCCTTAAACTATGTCAATAAATGACGATTTTAGCCCTTGTGGCTCATAAACTAGTTTTAATCAAATATTTTCAAGGTAAATCTTTTATTTACTGATATGTTATATTAAATAACATATCTAAGACATTTTAATCTGACCCTAATGTCGTTTTCATTAAACATCGCATAAAACGTCATTTTACGACATAAGCGCCGTTTCGGCGCATAGTATGGTTTTAAACCATATTAATTGACCAAGACTTGTTACCTATTGATTTTAAAACTTATTTTAAACATATTTACACTAGGTACATATTATAGACTCAGATCCCAAATAATTTATAAACTATGTGTAAAATGATCAAAATGCCCATTCGGTGCGTAGTTTGGTCATAAAAGATAAATTACACATAAAATTGGTATCCTACTGATATTACATCATAAATAAGTTATTTTTTCAGAATACTTATAATTATAACATTAAATTATGTTCAAGTTCCTTTTATACGGTATGAAATTAACAATATGGACCTATGAGGCATAGTTTCGTTTTAAAACCTTAACGGGAATATAAGTTAATATCTTACTGATAATTTAACTTATTTAAAATATAATGGCATATAGAACTTGTCCATGACTTATCCGGTTACCCATTATCGCTTATAAGCGTACGGTTGACGTAACTAGTTTACGGAATTTAACCAAAACGGGTTTAGCCTTATCATTTTCATCTCAAAATTCAGAATGTTAATTGTTTACCCATATTATGCAAGTCAAAGTACTTGTTGGGTTTAAACTACATTCTATCCAATCATCGTTTAATCAAGCGTTATCCGTCTTGATCATGTACACTACTCGGTCTAAGTCTATGACTTAAATAAAGACCGATAATATTTAATTGATTAGCTTATGCCATAATCCAGACTAGAGCCTTGCCGGTAAATGCTATCTGCACTTAGTACTTTTGTATACGGCTGAGTTATTAAATCTAAAAGAAGACTAGCTCAGGTAAATATTCTTGACTAATTTTTCCTATACGGGCTTGGGATACGGTAAATTATTACCGCTTGGTCAGAAATGGGATAAATCGAATGTCGGATTGTGGCTAGTAAATCCGCATATTATATTTTAATTAGTTTTGTTTGATAACTTAAACATCAGGGGTTAAATTATCGTGTCCTGGATATCCTCGGCTCATTACATTGGTTAATGGCCACGACCTTAGCGCGGGGTGTAGGCATACGCCTGACAGACACTCAAATACAAATTACCCAAGACATTGGGGATAACTCCTCTGTGAGCTCTAAGTGGTGTGTATTTAATCATGTCTCGGTTTCTGTACTGGGCCCTGTATGTATGGACAAACATGTGAATCTGTTAACAAGGTTACAAAGTAACTTTCCCAAGTTAATAAAAGATTTTGTACCTTTTTGCACTTAAAATCATTTTAAATGTTTTCAAAATGAGCCAGTCGGGTGTATTTACCAACGAAAGCTGACGTATCGTCCAAAGACTAAACTGCAGGTACAATATGAAATAGGCAGGAAGCTGCTCGGTAGTGAATAAGAGGATCTTGCAAATCCTTAGATCTGCCCTAAAGTCTGTTTTATATTCTTTCTTGTATATTTTATGATCCGCATGTGGATCTTCTATTACGAGCTTGTATATTATTTTATTTCGAACATTTAGTTTGTAACAGTAATTTTACTCCAAGACTTCCGCTGTGCCATGTTCAATTGACAATGATGTTATCAACTGACGTCACGATACTCCCCACCCGGGCCCACCGGTGTATGGATTTGGGTTGGAATCCGGGGTGTGACAAGTTATCCAAATAAGGGTAATTTGGGAATTTAGGTTAAACTCAAGTTTAGGTTGTTGATCGGAGTGTCGCACCCCAGTCAAATTTAATATTTACAAACCCGATTTACCCTTAACTATGAGTTAGTGGTAGTACGGGGTCGATCCATGAAAAGTTTGTCGTTTGCGCGCAGACAAGATTGATTTTAAAGATTGTCACAATTATGAATTTTGCTATTTTGTTAAATGGTTTGCTTGAAAAGAGATGTCAGGTTAAACCGACGAGTTTGGTACGAAAGTGATTACTACTAAAACTTGAATGCTTGTGGTTACACGAAAACTTGCTTAAAAGGTTTTAAATAATAATGGAGAACAAGGTTCACACCCGGTTCGGTAATTTAAGCCCTAAGGTTTCTACACGTTTTAGATTCGCCCTAAGGTTTCTACACGTTTTAGATTCAATTCAATTACAAAAATGACTAACGAATTTAGTGTAGCGTAGCTTAGGTGCCAAGAGCTATCAACGTCGTAGACGACGGACCGCAATGCACTTCGTTACCAAGAACATGTAAATTCTAACCTAGATAAGGCATAATTGCACATAAATATTTCTCAAAGTCAAACTTAATCTTCACTCGACAATTCATGAATATGATGTAACATTTGTAAAAATTGGGTTGTCAAAACCCGCTCCGTTTTGTAATCGAATATCAAGTTATAAAAGTTTACGTCGAATATTTATGATTATTTTGATTTAAAACAATACATAATTAATAAATAAACTAAACTACAAAAATTATATTTGATAAAAAGTTAAAATAAAATAAATAAAAAAATTTTGATGCTGTAGGGACTCGAACCCGGGTCAGCCAAGACACACTTCAGCAACTTAACACTCACTCACAAGACCACTCCGCCACATTGTGTTTTCTGCTAACTCTAGAAACACAAACGAAATTTATACACAAACCTAGTTAAAACCGATTGCGCTATCTGAGAAACGGTAATCGGCAAACCAATCGTCAACTCGTTGTTTATTCACACATTCAGTTTATAACCGATGCTCCAACGGTTTTTAATCAAATCGGAAATTGATTAAACTTAAAGTCTCATCATTATCAATTTTAAAACCGAAAAATCATCAAGTCCAGAATTCCTCAAACTTCAGACCACTCTCGCGACTCAGAGATATCATACCAATACTCCATTTCATTTTTGTCGCATTTTCAGACCATCAGAACGCCTAAATCAGCTCGCCGGAATTTTCTGCAAAAGTCGCCGGAAAACCGTATTCAACTCAAACCGGTAAAATACTTCTACTTTACTGTTTCAATCAATTGTTAGAACCTTACTAACATTAACCCATCGCTCATAATCAACCACAGACGACATTGCTGGACTTTCTGTTTTCGCCGAAAAACTTCTGGAATTGTCGGAAACTCGTTGATTACCGGTATGCTATTCCAACGTGCTGATAATCAATACTCATTAGTTCAATTTCACATCTAATCCCTTATACCTGTTAATTGATTCTCACAGCCGAAGGTTCCAAAAACAGAGCCGACGAGTTTCGCCAGATTCTCTGAAGAAGACGATCTGTTTGGTATCTTCTTTCCCCAAACTTTTCGATTCAATGCATTCAAACTGGACATCATGTTCATTAACTAAATTAATCGCGTATCAATTGTTTTGATTGATGTCTGTGTTTGTAATGAAGAAGACGAGTTCAGAGATGACATAAGATTAATTAAAATCGGAATTATAAACGGGTTAGACACACAGTCCAGCGGTGGACTGTGTGCAAACAAAAACCATACACGTCCCGAGTTCGATCCCTGCTACACGCACACCTTGTGTAATAAAATGCCTTTTTGATCAAAAACTAAACCGGGTTAACTCAGTTAGTTGTTAAGTATAATAAAAACCAAGATAATAACCGGGTTAGACACACAGTCCAGCGGTGGACTGTGTGCAACATGAACCATACGTCGCGCGTTCGAAACCCGTCACTTGCACCGGTCCGTTGAATTAAAATGTTTTTGAAATTAAAGAGAATTTCGGATTAACTGAATAAGTGTATAAGAATAAATAAAAACAAGATTATTTCGGGTTAGACACGTAGCTCAGTTGGTAGAGCTGCGTGCACGCGTACGGGAGGTCACCGGTTCGAGCCTCACCCGGCGCAAACTAATACGCTGACCGAATCGGTCAACGGTCAACGCTAAATAAACAAATTTTTTTATATTCTTATTTATTAAAATTAATTTAAAAATCAATTAAAAATACTTAAAAATAACATTTTTGAAGATAGAAAATAGCCATAAACTCACAAAAATATATCTAAAAATTTCATTAAAATCCTTAATAAAATCCACTCGTTTAATATATTTTTCCGTTATATTTAGGTTAGTATTTCTCGTTGTTCCGCTCATCTAATTCGTGCGCATCTCACCATCTCCAATCCAACGCACCCAAGGTGAGTGAATCTTTACAAATTCCCCGTTTTAATCACGTTTTGGGGTGTATCATGTGTCTTGATATATATATTATACTTAAACCATTGTGCATACATCATATCATGAACTAGTGTATACAGTTTGTTTCCTGTTGTGTTGTTATTGTTGGATGCAAGTTTATTATTTTCAGTACATGCAATTTCATAGGCCGCCGCTCCCCATTACATTATGAGCGTTGAGCATGTTCCCCATTTCATTATGAGGTTGAACCTGGCGTGCCCACATACGATCGGCTCTGTTTGATTGAGCCTTGATCGCACAGACATTTTCATTTTCAGTACATGCAATACGATCGGCTCCGTTTGATTGAGCCTTGATCCCACAGTTTCATTTATGTTATTCACAGTATGATGTTGGTATGTTCATGTATGCTGTCATGTGTTATTGTATGTTATAGTTGTGACTGCTATTTTCCATTGCTTGATTATTTACATTTGCTCATCTATGATTATGCACAATTTTTCATTGATAAACTAACCATTAATTCATTAATAAATGTTTATCTAATAAGGTTCACTCGCCAACTTATGTTGACCCAAAAACTCCCATTTTACACATGATACAGGTGAACCAGCAGCAGCTAGGAACACATAGGACTTGGACTAGAAGAATAAAACGATTTAGAGTTGGGATTGTTATGTTTGGTTTATTTCCTTTGTATTGAATGAACATGTTTGGATATTTGAAAATGTAACTTTGACTTTATTAAATATGAAACATATTAGTAAATGTCATGAGCTTTGGTGATAACCCAATTATGCCCCGACTCTTATTCCGCTGCGGGTCGGGGTGTGACATATGATACAAATGCAAGACACTTATCATATGTTTCAAAATCAAATTACAATTTGTCACAAAATGAAACTCAAAACAATGTTTAACCCTAGAAACTTACAATAACCCACACCAGGGTGAAACCCAAAGAGACTAGCCCCTCATGGTGAACGGAACACGATCGCCGGATGATTGAAGCTTGAACTTGAACATCTAGAAGCCTTGATGAATGATGATGATGATGATGGTTAGGGTTTGTAGTGGATTATTGAGGTGAATGGATGATGGATTGGATGATGGTGATAATGGTAGTGGATTAGGGTTAGGATCGAAGGTAATCATTCGTATGATTTGATGGATTGGTATGGAAAAATGATGAAGATAGGAATGTTCTTGGCTCCAAGATAGTGTTTCAACTCACAAAATTCGTAACTCCCCAATAATCCCCAAAATTCATGTTATATTCGTTCAACACAACAAGCACACAAAATTCACGTAGGCACCAGGAGAGGGCGTCGCCGACGGCCTCCAGAATCCCCATATTCTCCTGACGCTTATTATCTCTTGCCTACGATACAAATAAGCCAACGAGAACATCAGAGGGGCATCACCTACGACCAAGGACGACATCTGCGACGATGCCTGCTTTTGTTGTTTTCCGTTTTGTTCATTTCCCGCTCCCAGTTGACCCGTTTTCCGTCCCGATGCTCCGTAAAGCTTCTGAAATGCTCCTTAAACTTTGTTAACCTGCAAAAACACAAATCACATCAAAGTAGGCAATTCGAAACCCTAGTTTATGTAAAAACGCAAACTTAAATACGGTTATGCATCAGTTTTCGACCACACGTCAGATGTGACCTTAATAACGGCAAAAAGGCTAGTCCAAGTATGAGTATGGGATGTATATAAATGTAAATATGATCTAGCGGAATTTAGATACTTGATTTACTTTAATCATTAGCATATTACGAAGTGGGTGCATAGTAACCCGGAAACTTACTTGCTATAAAATTTTTGCCAAGTGGACCAACGGGTCATTCGGGTCAAATGGTGATAAATAGATATTTAAAGCTTTGTCTTGTTGAGTTCTATACCTATAGGTAAGCATAATGGTAAGGGCATGAATTGCCATGAATTATCAAATGGAATCGCAAGGTATTGGTAACGGGTCAATGATTTGATCCCGCCAGGTATTTGTAACGAGTCATACTTTGGTAAATGTTATATGACACAACAAAAGGTGGTTGATCGTAATAATCCACCTCATGTGTGGCTATATTAACTATTAAGTAAAATGGTCCTTAGAACCAAAATGCGTCTATGACTCAAAACACAGCTAAATGAGTCTTGAAATACAAGGACACTGGAAACATCTATGTCCAAGGGACATAAATGATCTTAATAGGATAACGAGTTAAAAAAAGTCTAATAGATTTTATTTAAACTTGTAAATTTCTTCCAGTTAGGTAAAGGCTTTAAATTGACAAAGTGCCCTTCGAGTAATGGGCTTGGGTAAATCACCTCCAGGGGTAAAATTGGAATAATGGGTGATACGATCGAGTTAATCATTTGGTCAAATGAAATTCGATAGGTAAAGTCATAAAATGATCAACTATGGTCTAAAGGACTTCAATGGAATATAATGGTAATAAATGCTCATTTATAGTCAATGAGACCTTGAACAACTAAGTAAACTGATATTTTGATCCTTCAATGTCCAAGGGGCTTTGATCGATGAGAAAGGGTGCAAGTTGGGGAAATGAGAGTCTGTGACCAAATTACCATAGAAGGGTTTGAAACATTGAGTTTATGTTTTATAAGTAATTTAAGTGTTGCTTAAACAAACAACGATTTACTTAACCGAACATGATCTTGGGTAAAGAACTTAATAGAAAAAATGTTGGAGACCAGAGCTAGAATGCTCTGGTCTTATAACAGGTTGAAATGATCTGAAACGAGCTAAAACGCTCAACGGATGATTTGTTACAGCCTATTCAAGTTCGGGTCTAACTGGGATTCCGGAACCCGTATTGAATGCATAATATATGAATTATGACGCAATGAGGTTTTTAGACTGTTTATAAAATATTATGCCTAGTGAGCCATACATAATGAGGCAGGCAGTATGCTTAGTGAGCCAGATATAACTAGCAAGTCATACATTATGCCTAGTGAGCCAGACATAACTAATGAGTCAGGAAGTATGTCTTGTGAGTCAGACAGTGTGCCTAGTGAGCCTAGCATACCTAATGAGTCATGCATTATGATTACTGAGCCATACATTTCGCCCTGACGAACCAAATTTGTTTTCTTGTCGATTTTCCCACTTATTAACATTAACACTAATCGTTTTTGGGGTTTTTATGATAGGCAAAATCTGAAACAATCACCGGATGGACGATCTAGCCACGCGAGAAACCAAACACTCTTAAACTGCCATCTCCTTGGGGATCTTATCGGAAACGATTATGCATGATCATGCATGACAAGTTTCTCAAGTCCAAAACTTTTGATGTGTTTTGAACTGTGTTGTATGAGTAATAATTTACTACGTTAGTTTGTTTGGATTATCAGTTAACCCAGAATTCTAAGTTCTGAATAAATAAATAAATTTCTGGCACTAAACTTTCGAATATCTTACGATATTCGATAATTTTGGGAAGATGTGTTACATTAATAAAGATCGACCAAATTATATTTACAAAAGTAAAAGATCTTATTCCACTCTATAAAAATATACTATTAAATATTTAAATAATTTTATTTGTATCAACGTGTATATACACTTTGAACTGTATCTTATAAATACTTACGTATACAAGCGATATTTACAAATTGCCTACATCTTTACCGATGTAAATTGTTGACCTCGTTGAAACGTACTGGTACTCCCACTAGTTTGCCATAAATGTTTTTATCGTATATTTTTTTTGTATTTGACCTCATGTAATACACGGTCTATAACTAGTTATAAATATATAGGTTGATATTCATAAAAATATACAAATATTTAATAAATAGTAAACAAGTAGAGTTCGAGCTGAGTCGTGTCTAAACGGGCTTGGACTTAGCTCAGCCGAACGCGGCCCATTTACACCCTTGAATTACAAACGAATAATGTATTTTAAGTGATTTGAAAATGATGGTATCAGTGTTTCATCATGATGACTTGATATTGCAAGATTATTTATGATTTATCAACATAAAATCTCACCTAAGTAAAGAAAATTACAGATTTGGCTTGTTATTATTTGAAACATAACTAATTAAAAAAGGTGAAAGAAGATTAATATAATGAATAAAGAAAGGAATACTTTCACAACTTTATGACTCATACAACTTGAAGCACTTGCATAACTTTTTATCAGACGGTCATATTCTCACAACCAAGATTGACCGTTGCCTAAGTCTACCTTGAATACCATAACCATTAAATGTAAATAGGTCATAACGAAAGGTGCTAATCGAGTGAGTCATGGATTATTTCCTTGAAGTTGCACATTTCTTTGCTTTCACATTTGGAGGAAAGTTAGTCGACTAAATTTCAAAAAGATCTTTCATTGATCGAAGCAGGGGCGACTCAAAGTATTCAAGGACTTTTAGCATATTGTATATATAAATTTCAAGTCTTCTATAGAAACAATTATCGTAACAACTCGGTAACAACCACCCGTAGTTTAACAACTATAAGTATCCATTTATATGAATACACATATTTCTAGATGAAATTTTAGATGTAAACTTCAAAGATTAAAAAGGTGGTACAAATAAAATGTACCATGCACCACAATCCCACATTCTTATGGAAAATAGTGATATCAAATATAAGTTGATTTAAATACATACTCTACCATAAATTTTACAACTAAGACTATAGGTGTACTCTAACATTTGAGGTGTTAACCATAACATGATATGTTAACCTGCATTGCACACACTATTCCCTCCTTGTGTTAAGGGGCGTTAAAGGGTTTATTTATTAACATGTTAACGAAATGTTAAGAGGCTAAATTAATTATTATTTCCTTTTTTTAAACCCAAAACTACTAAATATAAAGTTAGATTGAGTTAACGGGACTAAACCATTTTTTAGAGTGAGACATGGTAAAATGATGAAAAATGGATGACGTGACACTTAGTTGAAGTTAAGAAGTGTTAAAAGTTGAAGGTAAGAAGTGTTAAAATATATCTAAAGTGTATGCGTCAAACGTTTAAATCTTACAACTAAAATTGTCTATTACGAGGTTACCTGATTTTGCAATGAATTTTATATAAATTAAATGGAAATAGTTCAAAAGAACATGTAAATGCAAGAGAAAATCATGGATCATTTCCTTGAAACTCGATCGAGATTCTCTCGTATCGTAAAAAGAAGCTATTCATACAAAGAAACAAAATGTTGTTCTATAAGACATGTTAAATATGAAAAATATGAATAATTGTGTTGCTTAATACACTTCCTTTTTTCATCTTTTACTGGTTGTTTCTCTCTTGAAGTTTTCAAACAAATACAACTAAACCTTTTATTTTATATTTTTTTAATTGCATCTGCTATACGTTTCAAACTTCGAAAAAGATAATTAAATTATATAACCAAAACTTATCTAAAATGTTATACAAATAGAATTTGTATCAATTATTTATGTATAAACCTATTTTTAAATTTTTGAATTTATCTATGACACCCGAAAAAATTCAAACCTTAAGTATACTTATAAAATTTAGCTATACTAAATAATAAAAGAAATCAATGGAGGGATACTTGTTATTATTCTAGACCATCCTTAATTGTAGATAATTGTTATTTAATTTAAATTATTAAATACTAATTAAATTAATATAAATCTTATCAGTTCTAAATTATTGGCATAAACTTAACTTTAAATCGTAAAATCTTATCTAAACTAAAAAGCATTGTTTCACTTAAGAGTAAATAAACATGCTTATTATTTATTGTTAATGTTATTATTGTTAACTATGAGAAAGTATATTAAACAACTTATTAATCAAATCAAAATATTAAAATAGTATTAACCTTATTTAAAAAATAATAAAAAATCCATTTTGATTTAGAAAGATTTTTTTAATAGATAAACCCGTGTAATACACAAGGTTTTTAAAGATATAACATTTTCTTAAACATTTGCTATATAAAATTAGATTATTTCAACCCATACAATACATGGTGTTTTTTAAATATAACTTTTTTATTATTTACTAAATAGAATTACATTTCTCCCACCCGTGAATACACAAGGTTTTTTTTTAAATATAACTTTTTTACCGTTTGGTATATAAAATTATATATATTCAACCCGCAAAATACACGAGGTTCTTAAAGACATAATTTTTTTATTATAAAAAATAAAATTATATTTACTTAACACGTGTAACAAATGAGGCTTTTAAAAATACATTATTTTTTATTTAGTATATAAAATTACATTTATTCAACCCGTGTAACACACGAGGTTCTAACCTAATTTAATTATAATTATAATATCAAACAGATAGACAATCTGTTATTTAAAGTAATGGAAATAAACTCACTAGTATCCATATTATAAGTTTGTTTAACATAACATATATAAAATATATTAAATAGATTTAGATAATAAAGTCTTCTGATTCAATTTTGACATGGGAAAATTGGTCCAATTTTAATGTAACGAACTTCTTGTAATTTTTGTTGCGGTTTTTTTTTTCTTTTGTGAGTTTTTAGCGACTTTCTGGCTCTATATATAAATACATAGTGGTTTGTCATTAAAAAACTAGTACTTCGGATTCACGCGTTGCGACAAGGAAAAAGGTTGAACAACGAATGTATGTAACATTTAAAACGAATCATAACTAAATTCATTTATAAACTTGGCATTAGCATGATTTATATTTATTTCTCAAATTGGCCTAAGATTTTGATGTTACATTTTTTAATATGAATTTAGTAAAGAAAATGGTAATACAAATAGACACAATGGATGTCTCGTAAAATTTCAGTGGCGACATTGCTACACACCCAAAACATCGTCATCTTCATCTCAAATTATAAGCATTGAATATTAATATATCTTTATAATTTCAAACAATATAGTTACGTAAGTTTTTAACATTTAAAAAATTAATTAAATTATGTAATCAAGTATTATCCAGAATCTACAAACATGTCAAATGTATTTATTAAACTAGTTTAGAACCCCGTATTTTACACGGGTTATATAAATTTAATTTTATATAATAAACAATATAGTTATATCTTTAAAATACCTCGTATATTGCACGAGTTAAATAAAAATGATGTGATCGATTAACACATATGGTCGTCAAAATATGTACTTGAATGATAAATTCGATGTACTATTTACTTATTAAATTTTTAATTTGTTTTTTATTTATTATTAAGTTAGAAACATGTGTATTACACATGGTAGAATCAATAAAATATTAGATGATTATTAATAAACGAAAAAATTAAAAGAATTAATAAATAAATAAGAGAGATTCATGAAGTTTGTGATTTAATATAATTTTCTTTTGTTTGTATCCTGTTAAATATTAAATAATAATAATATCAAAAAATAATTAACCTAAATCTAATTTAAATGAGAAAATTTTTTATATTTGCTTGGTTCTAGAAAGAAAGAAAAGTTCTTCCATGTCTTACGAAGAAAACGAAAATAAAAATTATATATTATTATTAATTCAAAGTTTGATAGAAAGTTATTATCCCTATCTAAGTTATAATATAATTTTCTTATTTCTGTATCCTATTAATATTAAATAATAATAGTATTTAGAAAATAATTTCATTGAATTTAATTTAAATGAGAATAAAAATTTATATATTTGCTTGATTCTACAAAGAAAAAAAAAAGAAAATTTCTTCTATCTCCTACGAAGAAGGAGAAAATACAAATTATATATTATTATTAATTCAAAGTTTGATAAATTATATTTAGTTAAACTATTGTTTAATAGAAAAAAGAAATTGAAAAAAATAAGATAACGAGATTAGTAATTCAAAGTTTTATAAAAAAATTTATTATCCTTATCAAAAATTATATTTAGTTAACTATTATTTAATAGGAAAAAGAAATTAAAAAATAAGATAAGAAGGCACCAGAGACTAACATGTGTCCAAAAAAATAAGATAAGAAGCATCAGAGTTAACTATTATTAGTATAGAAAGATATGTATTAGTTACTTAATTATTTCTAGAGTTAAATGCTTGGTTGGTCCCTGTGATTTGCAAATCTTGCAGACTTGGTCCCAGTGGTTCACTAATTACACACTTGGTCCCAGTAGTTTCAAATTTTGCACTCGGGTGGTCCTTACCACTAACCTTTGTTAGATTTTTCAGTTAAGTATATGCAAAATTACTATATTACCCTTGAAATAGTAGTATCCATGCCGCCAACAAACTGCCGACCCCTGCACCATCTACTGCCGCCTACCTCTGCACCGCCTGGGACGCCCGCAGAAACGACATCTACAACGCCTCCACACCAAAGGAGTCCTCTGGAAGAATCAAGAACAGGCGGTGGTGTTCCGGCTGAGCCACGGCGGAGATGTCGAGGCCGACGGAAACTGCTTGTTTACAGCGTCTCAAAAGGCGATGAATCTGAAGGAGGTCAACCGATGGGATTGAGGCTCGAACCTGAGTCATCTGCACCCCGGTCGCCGCTGGTCGACACCGGCGAGTCAACTGCAATTGCAGCCATGGTGGATTTGGCAAAAACAAGTTCCATTGCTACAGATCTGAGCCTTGTGTTTGTATTGCAACTTTGATTAAAAATCACAAGTGACTCATTTACAATAAAACCAGAGCTCCAATTCACAAATCAGGGTTTGGGGGTACCGAAAACTCAGACAACAGAGAAGTGAAGCAGCGGAGGGAAGGGGTTTTTTGTGGGGTGTTGCCCTCAGCAGTCGATGATCTTAGATTCCCCCAAAATTTAACACCCCTTTCTGGATAGGAACATGAACATACAGACTGAACAACATTTTCTTTTTCTTTTTCTGGTAGTGCCAACTGTAGCATACGGGGCCACCGGCGAGTCTAGAGTCGCCGCTAAACGGGGCCACCGCCTCCACCTCTGCCACGAGATGCGGCCGCCGTCGCCGCTAAACGCGGGCACTGCCGCTGCTACAGAGAGATGTCGGTCTCTCTCTCTTCGCGTCTGGTACACGCCGCCGCACGCCGTGCGCCGCCACCTAAGTGGTGGTGGCCGGCCAGTTTATATTTTTTTATTTTTATTATTTCAAGGGTAATATAGTAATTTTGCATATACTTAACTGAGAAATCTAACAAAGGTTAGTGGTAAGGACCACCCGAGTGCAAAATTTGAAACTACTGGGACCAAGTGTGTAATTAGTGAACCACTGGGACCAAGTCTGCAAGATTTACAAACCACAGGGACCAACCAAACATTTAACTCTTATTTCTATATAGAATAAAAAATAAGGAATTTTATAAGGACAGAATTTGACAACTTTAAAACTAACTTATTTTAGAAGGGAGTGTGAAAAGTAAAAGGAGTATATGTTAGCTTTGATAACTCTCGAAAGACGCCTGGTACGAGAAAAAAAAAAGCAGGCCCGACCCCTATAATCCAGCTCAGTTTAATTGCTTAAAAAGTTTATTAGTTAAATCTATTTTTATTTGAGCTAAAATCAAGCTGGATTTAATTGCTTAAACTAGTCGGGCCTTTGATTATTTGTTTTAGTTGTAGTGTGTGTAGGGGAATGTTAACGTACAATATTCTTTAACGTGCGTTTGTACAATATGAAATTACGTATGATATTTAACTCAAAACTCTAATCACGCATGAACAAAACCATAAATTACACATGAACAAAAATCATAACCATGCGTAATTATGGTTTTTCTTCACGCGTGTATGGTTTTTTGTTGACATGTGAGTAGGGTTTTGAGTTTTATAACATATGTAATTTCATATCGTACCATTGCACGTTAAGGAATATTGTATTTTACACTTTCACTATGGTTTACACCCTTGGATCGTATCTAACGGTTGAGATCATAATGGCAAAATTGTAAATAGTGTTTATCATCAAACTAATTAATTTTCTAGATTAAGAGTATAAAGGTAAATTTAGCATGTTTTAAATTCAAAAACTCACATGCAATGTACATGCACGTATCCTCGTATTTTTCAAACGACAATAACTTTTTTAGATGTAACTTTAAAAATTACAACATAATAACGAGCATTTTTATCTTTAATAATACCATAACGCTATATTTATATAGAGTAAAAAATACATTTCAATCGGATGTTTTAGTTCATGGTGTTTTGTCTATGTTCATAAAATGGTGTTTTAATTATATTGTGATTCAATGCGTGATTTTTAAACGTCTGGAAACATTATACTGTGATTCAAGACATGGTGTTTTAACATCTTGAATGATTGTATTGTTATTCAAGTCATGGTGTTTTAATATTTGGAATAGCAATACAATCATCCTCATATGGTGTTAAAACACCATGACTTTAATTAAAAAAATAATTCCAGATGTAATACAATCATGACTTGACTGTAGTACAATTCAAGTCATGGTGTTTAGAAATTCATATGATGTTTTATACCTAAAAATAACAAAAATTCGTCGATGAAGATCAGTAAGATCGGTTATTAACACGTAAAAAAATCATCTCCTAAAGCAGTTACAATCTATTTTATCTGTAAATTGGTTTTTGAAGTCAATTATCTTATTACCATTAATCCATAAGGATTAGGATCATTTGTGAACAACTTCTTGAGAGTAAACTAATCTTGGCCTTTGATCATTTTTTAGATTAAAAGGTAGATTGATATTAGTCAAGTACTTTTAATTAAATCTCTTAATTTTCTCATCTCTTAACTCTCTCTCTCTCTATTTTTAATTATTTCTCTATTGTTTTAATTATAAGAGATTAAAAGGCTAATGTTTATGTTTAAATAAACTCTTATTGTCTTTTTAAAATTAAATATAAAACCTAATAAAATTATGTTTTGTTACATATGTGTATACAGGTCAGTATATACAAGATATATACACTTGTGTATAATTACATCTTGTTCCCACAGGTCGGTATAAATCAGATTTATACACATGTGTATTATTCAAGTATATATGTGTATAAATTAACAACTGAGTATCTTGTATAAATTGATAGCTAGCGAGACTGTACACATGTGTATAAACTAACATCTGTGTATCTTGTATAAACTAATACTATCGAGACTGTACACATGTGTATACACTAACAACTGTGTATCTTGTATATACGGAAACTAGCAAGATTTAGGATTTTGATTATATTGTTTAATAAATGCAATTTACAAAAGACGCAAATACCCTTCTGTCAATTAATTTAAAGGGAAGTTACAACATTATAATTGCAGTCTTGCCATTGTTTAAAATCTCTAAATGATATAATCCAATTGCTCATATTAGTTCACACAGTTCACTTTCGACCTAGTGTTCACTCTAGAACCCTACCCTAATCCATAAAATTAAATAATGTCACGTGTCGTCTTCATAATATCTCTCAGATTTTTTACAAACTTCACTCTTTTTACAAAACTTGAATATATATATATATATATATTATTGTTTTTTTTAATTTCAAGCCCTCAGAAGACCGAGCCCTGGGCCTTTGCCTACCCCACCCCTCCTTAAGGGCTAGCGTCGGTCATGATGACTAAATATATATCAAGTAATCTAATTAGTTAAATAATGTAATAGTCCTTAAAGGGACATGATGGCGGTAAAGTGATATATTCCACAATCCAAATGTTGAGAATTTAGATCATGCAAAATATAGATTGTGATTTGTATATATATCATATAAAATGTAGAAAATATGGTTAGAAAATTAGATAAATTACCCGAGATGAGAAAACATGTTAAATTAGGTGTGGGAATTCATAAGTCACCTTGACCATAGCTCAAGACAAAGCTACGAACGATATTTTGTTTCTTAAGTTTCATAACCAATCAATTTAGGTTACAAACAATTATTATTATTTTTTTTGTTACAGGAGAAATTGGTTTAATTATTTTCTTGGTTTGGGTTTGGATTTGTTCAAGCTCATGTTGGTTAAAATTAATCAAGCTTTAGGTCAATATAAAACGCAACAAACCGATAAATATCTGAGGAATAAGATGCCAATTTTTGTATATTATTTATAAAAAAATATAATAAATTTTTAATAATCATAAACAAACTAGAAACTTAATTGGTTGTAAAAAATATCAATTTTGATAACGTTATAACCTAAATCCGGGTCACCATCATCAAACAGTTTTGAGTTTATATGAAATCAAGTTTCTTGTTTGAGTTTGAAAAATAAACTTTTAACTCAGCATCGTTTATTTATTCAACAAAATCAAAAGTCAAGTGACCAAATCAATTATGTATAAATAGTGAAAGTATAGTGCGTATATGATGCATACAAATCTATAATACAACTCTCAAAATACAAGCTAGTATTGAAAACATTATAATCAACCAAACACATAAAAGACCTAAGTAACTCGTCTTTCTAAATTACTATGATCATAAAGTAGAATAATTACAACGGTTCACAAGGTATGCAAAGAATTGGGGTTTTGTGTCATTTGCGATGATCCTGATAAAAACTTAGATCATACTTATTACACTTTTCAAATATAGTAGTATTTTGACTCGATTATTTGCCTTGAGTTGCATGAAATCTAACAATTAAAACATAAAATTATATAAAATTTAAAATGGTAAGAAAAAAATATACAGCGTTACCAAATACACAATGTTTTTAAAACAGAGTCAACTTGATGTCAACTAACGTGCCATACGTGTGAATCTCACAAGTGAAGGGGTGCAATTGAGCCGAGCTCGACTAGGCTCGATTCAAGCTTTGATCGTAAAGCTCGAGCTCAGCTCATTGGTAGATTTTCAAGTTTAAGTGCGGCTAGTTTATTATTTATCTATGAACTTATATTAATCTATTAACTATAATTATTATTTTATATATAATTTAGTTATTTTCTCGTTATTTTATAAATAGTAATTATTATATTTATTATATTGATAAAAATATATAAATAATAGGTTCGATAAGGCTCGCGAGCCGACTCGAGCTCGATAAACGAAGCTTGGGCTCGTTTACTAAACGAGCTTGATTTTGGGCTCGGGCTCGAGTAGATCACGAGTAGCTCGGCTCGTTTGCACCTCCAAATCACAACCAATATTGAATGTTAGCAGGTTACCTAATTTCATGAACTTTATATACTTTTAATGTAAATTGTACATGTAAATGCAAATGAAATTCATGGATCAGATCCTTGAAAAAGGTTTGAGATTTTGTCATGTAGTATAAAGAAGCGATACATACGAAGAAACCAAATGTTGTTCTATTTGCAAAATAATTTTAACAAATTAAATAACGCAATATGAAAAGGAAAACATGTTAAAACTAAGCTACAACCTTTTGTTTTTTAAGTTTTATAACCAATCAATTTTGGTTAAGAACAATTCATTTTTATCGGCCATAGGGAAGCTGGTTTAGTTAAACATTTAATCAAGCTTTAGGTCATATAAAATGCAATAAGCAGATTAATTTACAAAGGTGGTGACTCGTCGTCATAAGAATGTTCATCATAACGACATCGATTTAGAGAGAGGGGGGAGGTGCAAAAGAAAAAAAAACCTTAAAAGGGGCATGAAAATGGCTCGAACCCACGTCTCTAGAATATAAACAATAAGGCCATAGGGTGTAGCTTAGCGTCACCTCGCCACGTCAACAACTTTAGCGCCTCAAGGCACCATCAACCAACCCCGCTCATTAAAGGGGGGGGGGGCATCTTTGCTACGCCAGCCCAGTAACGAGCTTTAAAGCGAAAAGCAGGTGAGGCCCATTCTTTTCAACCAATCAAAATTTTTTCTCTTTATTTTTTTTTATTTTGTTTAATAGGAGGCTTTAAATCATTGTATGCAAGTTAAACAGGGGCGGAGACTTTAAAGCCATCTATGTGACATGACACTTATGTGACACTGATGTGGCGTGATAAATTCTCTAGGAGCTTTATACCATACCCATCAAGCCAACACGTTGTTGGGAATAAAGTAGAATACCATTCTATTAACGTTGCGGTACACGCATCAGCCAATCGGGAAGGAGTTAAATGTATGTATATATAATTATAAATTTTAATACATAATGTATTATTTATAAATATATCAATCTTAATAATGTTATAACCAAAATCTGAGTCATTCATATGACACGATCTTCTTGTTTTGGTTTGAAAATAAGCTCTGACCTTACCATCGTTTATTTATTCAACAAAATCAAAAAGTCAAGTGCCAAATCAATTATAGGAGTTAATCATTATGTAGAAATAGTGAAAAGATCATTTACATATGAAATATACAAATTTTGTAATATGCAACTCCTTAACAACTTTCGAAGCACAAGCGATTATAACAATATTAAAAATCACTCAAACATATAAAAAGATACCTTAGTAACTTGTATTTCTAAATTGTTTGGATCAATATGGTAATAGAACGACTTATAAATGGTCACAAGTATGTAAACAATTGAGATTATGGGTCGTTGGTAATCGATGATAATCTAGATAAAAACTTGGATTCTACTTAATTATACTTTTCAAATAATAGTATTATGACCCAATCATTTGTCTTGAGTCACTCGAATCAACTTTGTAATGGAAGTGGTTGTATGTGTGCTATTTGGTTGTTTGATGTTCGAGATATCGAGACCAGACTTCACATGTGTATATTCTGTCAAGAAACCGAAGACCTCACATCTATATACCCCAAACCAAAATATTTTATACCCAAATCAATAAATTGTTTACAAATCTTTACATGAACAAGAAAGAACGTAGAATCACCAACATGATGATCAGATGCTACGAAATACAAAGAAACAAGAATCACTGAAACCCTATTTAGAGATTGAACGAGAGACATTTCTCAAAAGAAAGAGACTAAGAGAGTGAAACAGTTGATATAATAATTTTTTTCTTATATTGTACGACCTGCTCCAATCCAAGCCCAATCAAATCCTAGTCAGTGGCTAATCACCCGTTAGCCCTTCTCTCATTATAACATGAAAAAAAAAAAAAAAAAAGACCGACAATCAGAAAATAAGAAAACTATATTAACCATACTTTTGAAACTTTGAATGTTCGATATTGAATTGAAAACTATACGTATATTCTAACATATACACTAACCGATGCACTTTTCATGAAGCATGACCACCTTTTATATGTGGTTTCCTTTATATTTATATATGTAGAGTGGCGGATCCGTACCAAAGTTTTAGAGATAACATTTAATTTCTTTTACCGTACTTCATACAATATGAACGAAACATAAATAGAAACACGATAAAAAGAATGTAGAGTGACGTTGTGTACGAGTTCTTTTATTTTTTGAAGTATACATAAAAATTGTTGTAAAAATGTTACATTTCATTACTTGACAATTTCTCTACAAAGCGTTCTAAATATGTTAACGGTTTTCATATAATTAGTATTTAATGATTTGATGAAACATAATAATTTATTTGAGTCTTTTTAAGTATCTTTCTAAAAAGTTTTTTTTTTCATATGAAAATAAAAATCACAGGAAAAACTATAACAAATAATTATATAAACAATAATATTAAATCTAGTAATGTGTAAACTGCTAAAACGGTCCATAAGGTTTGGTCACTTTTGTCCAAAACATAAACCTTTTGAATCTGGATCCCTGTTGTTTTAATTTTACTTTAGTCCAAAACATAAATCTTTTGAATTTGGGTCCATGTGATTTCAATTTTGTTGCCATTTTCATCCAAAATAAAAATCTGGTCAGATTTTTCAATTAAAATCTAGTTTTTTTTTTTTGTCTTTTTTCCTCCCTTTTAATATTTTATTATACAAAATCGACCATTTTGCCATTCATTAAAAAGGAGGAAAAATACAAAAAAAACTTGATGTTAACTGAAAAATAAGACAAGATTTTGTTTTAAATGAAAATGGCAACAAAATTAAAACAATAGAGACCCAAATTCAAAAGATTTAAGTTTTGAACTAAAATAAAAAAATAACAAACCTTAGAAACCATTTTAACAGTTTTTTCTAAAGTAATAGATAAATTAAAAACAGTCAATAATTTCATTGAAAATAAAAGTCCAAAACCAATCACGATTATTGTATTAAATTAATTTCCGTGTAAATAAAATTTGAAAGAAAAAAACTTAATAGATTCAAAATATTAAGTTTTGTCTATTACGATTAGGACTGTAAATGAATCAAACAAACATGAAAAAGGCCTTGTTCGTGTTCGTTCGTTAAGGATATAACGTGTTTACAAACGGTTCTTGAACACTTATCGAACAAGATTTTTTTCTTCGTGTTCGTTCATTAAGCAAAGGAACGTGTTCACGACCGATTCACGAACACAGATAAAAATCAGTGAAGAAGGCGGTGGCTAGAGGTGGATGGTGAGAGGAGTGGCACTAGACCTTGAAGCCCTAATTGTTATACCCGAAAGTCGATAGTAATTTTCGATGTAATAATGTGAAGGAAAGTGGAAAGATGCATAAATAAGATGGAAATAAGGTTTCCTATTTTATTTGTTTGGGTAATGAGATAAATAAGAATTAAAGGATATAAAAAGTTCAGATAAAATAAATAAATGCTAAAAATTTAAACAACATAAACAAACGAACATGAACGAATGTTCACGAACACATTACCGAACCTTCACGAACATGGCATCTGTTCGTGTTCGTTCATTAAAATAACCGAACGAAATTTCTTGTTCATGTTCGTTCATTAATTAAACGAAAGAATGTAAACGAACTTCCCATCGAACGGTTCACGAACAGTTTGCTGAATGTTTGGTTCGATTACAACCCTAATTACGAGAGAGTGTTGCAAGATAGAAAAGAAATATTAATATTTTAATAATTTAATCTTAATAAAATCCTAGTAAATGGATTTATATTGCCGTTAAAAAAAAGTAAATAGAGTTATATGAAAAAGCATGTAAAACAAAATAAGTGGGCCATCTAATGTCAGTTCTCTTCTCTAACTTTTCACATCTCTCTTCACTTCTTTCTTTTCACATTTTCCTAGTAGTTGTAGAGCTCCGATTACCTGCTGGAAAAAAAAAACTCTACATCTCTCTCTTTCGATTTAACTATCGAGATGAGGAGCGTTAGCACAAAATTTTTTCAGGGGTAGCAGAATATAACAACGTCGGAAACAAAAACTAATTTGCACTTTCGACGAAAAATTAAGAGGTGGCGGGGCTACCCCTTTCTTAACTGATAGGTCCGCCCAACATATCTATAATTATTAAATAAAGTGCAATAAAAGTTTATATTGTAACATATGATCATCGATTTTCTAGTCATTAGGTGAATTAGTCATTGGTCAACTTTTATTTAAAAGCTTTAGTTGATCAAATTTTTGTTAGTCAATTTGTCAATGGTCAACTTTGGTCATTATTGGTGAGTTCTATTTTGGCTACACTATCAACTATAAATTCATCATAGTAAAATGATAAAAGCTAACTAACACATGTGTCGATTTTGATAAACATAAATATTTCATGAACAAACTCAATAGGTTGTCTTAGTGCAAATTGCCTGGATTGACGAATGATGATAAGAATTATATTCAAGAGTTAGCTGACTCCTACTTTGACAAGCTAGACGAGAGACAAAAAAAGGACCAACATAAAACGAGCATAACTTATGCTTTACACGTAGAGCTACATGGCCCATAAACAGCGAATAGAAAGTCTTGTTGAGCCATGTCATGTGGTTAGGGCTATGATTTTGTCACTTAAAATTTTCCCTCAATTATCCTTTCAATTTTTTTGAGTGTAAAACACTGATTGCCTTAATTTACGCTTATATTCATGCGATTAGCTTAATTATTTGTTTTGACACTTTGTAATTATCAGCATATGACAATACGTGCCAAATTAAGAATTTTATATAAAAGAGACCATCATGTAATGCTTCGAGCATACAAATTTATCAATTTCCTTGAGAACTCTCTCTTTGTCTCTGTTGTTTTTTTCGTGCCACACTACGTAAAATGCATAGTCAACTTTCACAAAAGCTGAATATGTGCAAGGTATTTAGCCTAACCAACTCCAGCGAGTGCAATCCCAATAGTTTATAGGTAAAAAAAGGATACACTTCAGTGTGAACCTTTTACCATTCGTCAGGTCCAAATTCATATAAATTTTTTGAATTCTCACTACGCATTTTATAACCTAATTTATAGCTTAACTTAATATCTATTTCCTTTGTTTTTAAACCTCAACACATAAAATGATTGGTAACATTAGAACCAGAAACAAGATAACGGTCTAAGTGATTTAGTTAATCTCAAACTTTTAAGAATCCCTCAAACATGATTTGTAAGCTTAAGTAATACATAACCTTACTTTTCTTTATTAGCCAACTCATACACCCTCTAATCTTACACTCCTATTATGCGAATATAACAATTATGGGACTTGAAACCTCAGCCTCATGGGAGATATGACACATTTCCATCATGCATTGATACTGCTAAACTACCAGCCCTTAAGTACATACATTGCGGGATATGACACATTTCCATCATACATTGATACCACTAAACTACCAGCTGCTTTACGGTTAAACTTTCTATTTGGTTACTCTACCACTTGATTAGCATTTAATCACCACCAATCATCCCACATTAATGTCTAATTGGATTATTGGGGCTTGAGCGAATCGGAATTTGGACCGTGGAAAGATATTACGACCTTTTGAAACTAGTTAAATATGGATACATGTATCGAAAATTTCGATACGATACCAATATTTATGTGTAAAATTTAGTAAAATACAGTATCAGAAACACCAAAAATTCAATACTAGTAGTAAGTCTCACATGCTCATCCTACCCTCCAAGGCCTCCACAAATAAGTAATTTTCTGAATGTGATTAGAAGGTACAATCAGGCAATAACTTTACCCAAACAGATAGACTGATAAATAGGCCCATTAGAAGTTGGTCCCACTTCTGCCATTTTCATAACCATTAAATTGCCCGTTAATGGGTAATTAAGATATTTAATGCTTCACAATCTTAATGGTACATCGGGTAGTCGAAACTATATATTTTATATATAAAATAATGTACAGGCATGGATGATAAGTCATTTCTATTGTCCCATCATTAAGTCTTTCTGTCATTTTGGATCTATTATTATTTTAAAATACATTTTTTACTTTTTAACTTTATTGTATGATAAACTATACAAAAATTGCATGTATATTCCTCTAATAACATTGGAGACCTCACCGCTACTCTCTAAAACAATATAACATTGGAGACCTCACCGCTACTCTGTAAAACAATGAGATCTTGGCCTGTAAATGAATCTAACTTTTATAGACTATTTATGAACTTATTCGGTCGAAAGTTAGTTTATGCTTGTTCATTTAATTAAACGTTCGTTTATTTAATAAACGAATATGAACATGAACACAAGTTTTTGTTTATTTAATTAAACGAAAAAACATGAGCATACATTTTGATTCGGTCATTTAAGTTAGCTTATTTACATTTGTGTATGTTCATTTATGTTCTTCAGATTTAAATACTTATGTAGTTATATTTAAATGAACATTAAACATAAAATGGACTTTATAATTAACTATTCATATTAATATAACTAATTAGTAATTGAGCTTTCTAGTAATAAAAATGAGTTTTGCAATGGAATTTGTCATAATTAATTAATCACTAATTTATAAAAAAATTACTTTATGTTTGTTTATACTAACTTATATAAAAAGAATTCTTTATGTTCGTTTATGTGTCATATTTATGCCTGTTCAATGTTCATTTCTGTTGTTTATTGTTTGTTAAATTATGTTCATTTAAGTTTGTTTGTTTATGTTTTCTTAACTTTTCGTTTAGGTTTTAAACAATATTTATGTTCGTTTAGGTTTTAAACAACGCTCATTTTTTAATAAACAAACATGAACACAAAAATTCGTTTGATTATACATTCAGTGTTACGTTTAGTTAAAATTAAATGAACAACATGCTTATGTTCGTGTTCATTCGGTTCATCTAGAGGCCTAATAAGATCAGAAAACGTAACTTATGATACACATATGGTATTAAATAAATAACTTTAGTTATATGTTTAAGTAATATTTATTGAATAATAATTCCTAAATTTAATAGAATAAAACATCAAAAACTAAATGACGCATTATTTGAACTTTCGAACCTTTTAGTTGGGAAAAACATTTCTCTAACTGAACGAGTTTTTCATGTAGTACAAACTATAATTACATTCCTTTTACTTTCCAAATACCAAAAAGCCTAATCTAAAGTAAACCCAAAGTCAAAAAAAAAAACAAAAATGAAAGTACCAATCACACCACCATCAAAACCACAAGGACCAAACTGAAAATAAATCACTCAAACCAAAATCAAAACCCCTTCATTTCCCACAAACCTCACAAACACCCCCTCCACTCTTCACACCGTCACCACCACCGTTCACCACAAACCATCCATGGCGGACGACCACCGTGTCGGAGATCTCATCCGCCAATTAGTCCACCGTCTCCACACCACCTCCTCTTCATCTTCCTCCCCAATTTCAAACTCAAACCCTAACCCTAACCCTAGCAATGTCAAATACGCCACTCGCATTCTCTCCAGCCGCATGACGCCATCAATCACCGCCGACGAAGCCGCCATGGCGTATTCTATCAAGAGTCAGTTAGTTAAACAAGGTAAATTGTCTGACGCTTTATCCTTTGCAGATCTGTATTCTAAATTCGCTTCTATAACTGGTCCTGGTAGTGTTAAGAATAAGTGGAGCGTACTTTACTTGCTTAAAGTTGTTTCCGAAGATCGTAAGACCAATGCTAATATATTCAGACTGTTTCGAGTGTTTCCGGTGGGCTTCCGCTTTATTCGAGCCCGAACTTAATGCTAATTTACCTAGGGTTGTTAAAGATGGTGTTAGTTTGGATTATGAGGGGAATGGTGATGTGAAAGGTTTGGGTCGTAGTGATTCGATGAAGTTACGGAATGGTGGAGTGTTGTTGGTGTCAAAGGATCCGGAGAATTTGAGAGATATGGCACATAGGGAGTTTACGGAGTTAGTTAAGCAGGAGAATAACGTTTCAGAGGAGGTATTGGTGAGGGATGTGTTGTATTGTTGTCAAGGGATTGAGGGGAAGTATGTGTTGTTCGACGAGAGTATTGACGGATACGTGTTGCCGGATACGATTAGGGTTTCGAAGCCTGCGAGGATTATGGTTAGGAAGTTGTGTGAGCTTGGTTGGTTGTTTAAGAAGGTGAAGGAGTATGTTTCGGAGACGATGGAAAACTTTCATGATGAGAATGTCGGAACGGTTGCCCAAGCGTTTTGTGCAGCGTTGCAGGACGAGCTTACGGAGTACTACAAGTTGCTAGCTGTGCTTCAGTCACGGTCGATGAACCCGATTCCTTTGGTTTCGGAGAATGCGAGTTCAGGGAACTATCTTTCGTTAAGGAGGCTTTCGGTCTGGTTTGCTGAACCAAAGGTCAAGATGCGGTTAATGGCGGTTCTTGTGGATAGTTGTAAGGATCTAAAGGGTGGTGCGATGGCGGGAGCTATTCATATGCATGCTCAACATGGTGACCCTCTTTTGCATGAGTTTATGAAACGATTACTTCGTAGAGTGTGCTCACCTCTTTTTGAAATGGTTCGAAGTTGGGTTTTAGAAGGCGAGCTCGAAGGTATATTTTCCGAGTTTTTCGTTTTGGGTCATTCCGTAAAAGCAGAATCTTTATGGAGAGAAGGGTATCAACTTCATTCCGCAATGCTTCCGTCTTTTATCTCTCAGTCTCTCGCTAGACGTATACTAAGAACCGGAAAATCGATTAACTTTCTTCGAGTTTGTTGTGAGGATCGAAGTTGGGCGGATGCCGCCACACAAGCGGCAGCTGCCACAGGGACCACCACTAGAAGAGGCGGTCTTGGGTACGGTGAAACCGATGCGTTAGAATCTTTAGTCACCGAAGCAGCAAAGAGGATCGATAAACATCTTATGGACGTTGTTTACAATCAATACAGGTTTAAAGAGCATTGCCTTGCGATCAAACGATATCTGTTGTTAGGGCAAGGTGATTTCGTTCAATATCTAATGGATATTGTTGGGCCTGAGCTCTCGGAGCCCGCTAACACCATCAGCTCGTTTAAACTTGCGGGATTGTTAGAGAGTGCGATTAGGTCGTCTAATGCACAATATGATGATCCTGACATTTTGGAGAGATTAAGGGTCAAGATGATGCCACATAATGTAGGAGATCGAGGGTGGGATGTGTTTTCGTTGGATTACGATGCGAGAATTCCGTTAAATACGGTGTTTACCGAATCTGTAATGGCGAAGTATTTAAAAATCTTTAACTTTTTGTGGAAGCTTAGAAGGGTAGAGCATGCGCTTATAGGTGTGTGGAAGAAAATGAAACCGAACTTGATTACGTCACGTTTTTTCACCAAACTACTGAAAGCGGTTAAGTTTCGGTTAATTTTGACTTCAAGGAGGTGCCAAGTTCTTTGGAACGAAATGAATCATTTTCTTACGAATTTGCAGTATTATATAATGTTCGAAGTGTTGGAGGTTTCATGGGCTAATTTTTCCGATGAAATGGAAGCGTCTAAAGATCTGGATGACTTACTTTCGGCCCATGATAAGTATCTTCACTCGATTGTTGAGAAATCACTTCTTGGAGAACGGTCTCAAGCTCTTTATAAAAGCTTGTTCATGCTGTTTGACCTTATTTTACGATTTCGTAGTCATGCTGACCGGCTTTATGAAGGAATCTATGAGGTTCAAGCCAGGTATACTTCTTTTCTTGCTTTAATGTGTTTTTTCTGAAGGTGATGATTTTGATCTGTTTATGGGTGAATGAGTCATTTTGAGTTATATTTTGCCTCTAGTGGGTCAAATACAAAAATGGGTAAGATTTTGAAGGGAAGAATATAGTATTCTTTTTAGAGTAAAATGCCATTTTCGTTCATGAGGTTTGGCCAGTTTTGCAACTTTCGTCCAAAGGTTCGTTTTTCCGCATCTGGATCCAAAATGTTTGAAATCTTTGCCATTTTCATCCGGCTCGTTAACTCCATTCATTTTTCTCCGTTAAGTTAGGGGTATTTCCGTCTTTTTGTTAACTTAAAAGGCAATTCGTCCTTTTCACTTTCTGTAAAAAGACCAAAAGCCATGAAAAAGACTCAATTGCTCATTAAGTTAACAAAATAAAACGGAAATACTCTTGACTTAATGGAGAAAAATGGATGGAGTTAACGAGCTGGGTGAAAATGACAAGATTTCAAATCTTTAAATTCCAGATGCGGAAAAACAAACCTTGGAACGGAAGTTGCAAAATTGGCCAAACCTCGGGGAAGAAAATGGCATTGTACTTTTTTTTAATCACACTCAAAACATCAACCTGTTCTAAACTAACCTGATATAAACATCACCTGTATTGACCCGTTATCACTGAACATCATGAGAAATGTTTATTTATATTGTTATCGACCAATATTTGCAGAACAATGGAAGATAAAACCGAACTGCGAGCACATTCTAGAAGCAAAAGTGACGAAGATTCTGAATCATGGCTTAGTGACGGCAGGAAAGCGATAACGCAACGTGCGGATGAATTTCTTAGAAATATGGGACAAGAAATAGATGCGGTTTCAAAGGAATATTCTTCTCTTTTTAAAGGGTTCATATCGCAACTGCCTGTGCAACAACACATTGATCTGAAGTTCCTCATGTTCCGGCTTGATTTTTCCGAATTTTATGGCTCTGCATTTTAATTTTCTGGCAAAATGACACTAGATTTGCTTCCACACCAACAGTTTAAATGTTTTACTCATGAAGGAAACAAGTGACCATGAATCTTGCAATGGAGACATGCAGTGGATCTTAAGTTCTAAACTCCAGTTGATGTATTTGTATATCATTTCGTGTTCTTAGGTATTAATTTTCTTACCTTTTATTTATAATATCTGAATTATGGTAAGATAATGCTTTACTTAAACCTTATTTTGACTGTGTATTTCTACCTTTTATATTAGATTGGATTTAGTCAATGGGGTAATGGTCTGCACAAGCTCGATGCAGTTATAAGAGAAGGTATGCTGCTGTTCTTTAACCATTTTGTTATTCTTGTTGATGTGTACTATATTTTCGTATTTGGCTTGATAAAGAGTGATGGGTGCTGTATGTGAGAGCTTTTGAGTTTTTTTGGCCAATTTATTTGTTTTCAAGAACTTTCTGTTAATAGTTTGGTATGTGTTTGCCAGTTGAAATGGAAGTTTTCCAATTATTGGATCACATTATGCTTGTTTATTTTCCCAAATTTATGTGTGTTATACAAGAGGACAATGAACATTCATGAGCAACTTTGTTATGTGTTTGAAAAGACAATCTTAGTTACAGGAAAATCAAAGATTATCTAGTGAGGGGGCGTTCAACACATCAGACAATGAGAACCATATAAAGTGCAAGGCGCACCCAAAACGATAAAAAAAATGTATAAAAGGCATAGCTATTGGTTATTCAATACTATTCTACAATTATATTGTTGTTTTAAAAACACATAAATGGTAAACAAAATAATTAAGAGTCACATCAAAAGACATCACTAAATTTTACTAGAAGATTGAAATCCATACAACCAAATCCAAGATTAATGGATGACTAAAAGATCAAGGTGGGCTTAGGGTGTTCTTAGGAGCACTTATCCAAGGGCTCCCAGCAATTGCAAACCTCCATAACGCCGCAACATATTCAGGCAAAGCATAATCTATCCCCACACGTGGCCCGACAACTATTTCTGTCACATCTGGGCTCTTCAATAGTTCCAGGCCACCTAAAAGACCAACACAACTTAATCTAACATTCTATGACAAAGTAAAAAATGAAAATGAGTTCTTGACTGTTACCAGGAGTGAAGAGAGGTTGATTAGACCAGTCTGTTGTAATCCCTAGTGCTTGACCAACCTTAGTGATGTTATCACATGGAATCGTTATATTTCAAAACATAATCCGTCGAGATGACAAAATATACAGGTAGATGAGTCAAAAGCGGAAATTTTTGTTGGGTTTGTCAAAACATGGTTGGGCTGTGCTGACCCGTCAATAAACTTTTTGTCAACTTTGCTATATTTTGTAAAGACTTAATGTATTAAACTTGATTACAGGAAAATATATCATTAAAATAATAAGATATTTTCTTTCAATACAACTACGTAGAACGTCCTATGCAACCTTTGACATGTTCAACCCGTTCTATATTTGAGTTTTAAAAGTCTGCCAGTTTTAATCCATTTTTAGACATATTTGGTAAATAATTAATGTACTAAACATGATTACAAAATTATATCATTAACATTTAAGATACTTTCATAAAAACACATTGTTTAGGACGCCCTACACATCTAACTACTGATTGGGCAACCTTTGACTCGTTTAACCCGTTTTACATTTTGATTTTTCCATAGTGTCAACCTGTTGTGTTCACCTTCTATATAAATCTTGCCCACATGTTAACACAAGTTATAATATTATTATATATTAAGACTATGCAGACTGACCTTGCCGGGCCCGGTAAGAAGAACCGGCTTCTCAGTATCCTGACCCCGACGTTGTTTAATAGTTTCCAACCCTGTTGATCCACACCTCTTATCAAACGGCCAATTTATTATTTTTCAAATTCAATATTTTTCTGTTTGTAATACGGGTTAAAGAAAGTAACAGCATTTCAGAATTTACTTGTAAATGCAAGTAATGCAGGTCTGTCACACAAATTTTTTTTTTGCTTTGACTTTAACAGTCAAAGTCTGTCTTCATCTTTTCTTCCTTCCTATAGCCTATATTAGCTATAAATTGTTGTTGGATATCTGAACTTGAAAACATGTATTTTTATGCGATTAAGGGAATACGTTATAGAAAATTACCGGTAACAGGTGTGCATGAACGGATTAAGACAGCCGAACCAATTCCTTGTTTGTCAGCTACAACATTCAACATGTTATGCATACCGTAGCAAAGATACACATAAGCATGCCCTCCTGGTCCAAACTATGCAGTATGTCGAAAAATTAAACAAACATAAAATTAATTAAAAAAAAGAAAACATTATAATGAAATTTGTTGCACTTCTTATCATATACAAGTTATGGTAAAAACAGACATTGCAAATGTACAACGATACGCATATAGGATCACAAATGTTCTATTGTTTAAAATTATGATCTATTTTTTTACATGAGATGATTGATGATGTTTCATGAGTTCATATAAGTGCCTTTTAAACCGCTTATTCTCTTTCCTTATATTTGACAAACTCTCTCTCTCTCCTTCTATACTTCACCCACAATTCAATAAAGAGATATGTTGACTTTCAATGTCAAACCTAGTTGTTTACATATTCAAATCAATATTGATTTGAATTATGGTCAAGTCATTTAATTAGGGTATTGTAAAAAAATAACACAGCAGAAAAGAAAAGGGCTTACATGAAAATTACAGAACCAATTTTAAGAAAAGGATTGCAAGAACGACGTAATACATTTGTACGTATTGCCTGAAAGATAATCAAATATACCAGGAGAGCAAAAGTAATCTTGTGCATCACATTCAAAGCAACAGATACAAGTAACTATGCAGTTCTAGTAAATCGTTACTAAAATTTGGTTTTGTGCTGAAAGTAGAGACCGAAAAAGCCCTACATTTGTTTAGATTATGGTTTTATGCATTTAAGAAGCCCTAAATATAAATCTTAAAACTTTCATCCAAGACTTATATACCAAAATACCAATCATCATCATCACTCAGTAAATTCCACCAATAGCAAAGCTAAGGTAGGATCTGAGAAGGGAAAGATGTAGACAATTTTACCTCTATCCCGTAGGAATAGAGAGACTGCTTCCAGTGAGACCCCCAGCTCGATGGTAGTTTTGCATCAAGCCTTGGACATGAGGCACATAACACTCGGCAATTGAGACAAATGATGATTAGTGCATGTACCCCTTGTCTTTCGGCTATCAACGCCATCACATGATGCATGATTAACCATCCCCCTCTTTTAACGTTAATTTCATGAAATTAGTAAATAACGATAAGATTAGTGTTTGCACTTTTGCCCCCCGAGAGCCCACACATATATACATTATATGCGCATACCGCAAGCGGGGCGGATATGCCAATATGCCCATAAAACTATCTGAAGAACCAATTAAATCATACACAAAACATGATCAAAGTGTCATCTCTATATCATCATCATCATCAACCCAACCCAAAGATACTAGTTTGATAAAATTATGTTTTATATGATCTTACAAGGGGAGCAGTTCTTGGTGTAACACCAACACGAGCATGACAAGCAGAATCATTAGACCTATATGCTTCCACCTGCAGATTCCAGACACTATTTCAACAATCACAAACAAATAAAAACCAATAACCTATTATAATGAACCCTAATTGATACCACCTCTGTAATCTGGAGAAAAACATCATCTCTCTTAAGATACTTGCCAAGCAATCTTGGAGCAAGATCAAGGGCATCAATTTGGTAAAAATCAGGCCCCAAGATTGGGGCTTTTTCCAGTATAAATGCGGGTTTTGGATAAAGATTGGATTGTGTTGTGGGTTTTTGTTTTAATGCTCTAGGTTTTGTTTTTGATTTTGGCTTCACATTTTGTTTGGTTTTAATGGTGTGTGGTTTGGAATCACTTGTGGAGGTGTTTATAGGTTTTAAGGGTTTGATTACTCAATTGAATCGTTTTGTGATCTTCATTTTAAGAACTGAATTTAGGGATTTTGGCGGGTGTTTGATGAAGATATAAAGTGGGGTGTTTGGATATTGAATGTCATCAGAGAGAGAGAGAGAGATGAGTTGACATTCTTTAAACGGGAGTTGACTATTTACCAAAAAAAATGAACATGGCATATTTAAATAAAAACTAGCAAGATGTTATGTAATACAAGAGTTCTCTTGCTATGTAAAAAAAAATTGAACATGGCATATTTAAAAAAAAAACTAGCAAGAATGCTATGCCAATACAAGAGTACTCTTGCTATGTACACATAAAACAATATCAAGACTTTCAATCTAAAAAATACATTTTTGCCCTGTTGAATATGTTTGGCAAAAGTAGCTAGTAGCTGATGGTTGTAGCTTTTTAGATATATTTAGATGTTTGGCAGAGTTGCTTGAGCTTTTAATAAAATGTATAAAATGACCAAAAATGGACATAACTAAAAAAACATAACTAAAAAGTTAATTATATTTAGAGGTTAAAATAGTAATTTTTTCCTTAAAAGCTTGTAGCTCCTTCTAAACGCTACTAGTAAGAGCGTTTAACCAAAAGTTTCAAACTCCTAACCTAAAAGTTTCAAGCTCCTTCAACCAAACAAGATTTTTTATTGAGTAGTAGCTTTTTTTTAAAAGCTTAAAGCTAGAAGCTCCTAAAAGCTCGTCAAACATACCCAAGAAAATGAGTTTATCTTGATTGTCTCCTAAATCTCTTTTGTTTTTTCAATCTGCCTGTAAGAATGATAAAAGGCGTAATTGATTATTATTGAATCAGTAGGTTACAATATATAGGAATTACGAGTAACCATTGAAACCTAACTGAACCCGTGGGCCCATAGTCTAATACTCCACCGCAGTCGTAGCGGATGGAACTAGAAGCTTAGACTGAAAACAAAAACAATAATAAACCCTTAAAACTGTCTTCGATTTTGGTCAAATTCGATAATCTTGCAATCTTCAATCAATAATCTTCGATCCACAGTTTTGAATGATCTCATAATCCTATAAGAGACAACCAATACCACAGTGTAGCTGCGACTGGTAGCGGCGCGGTGACGGATCATAATCCTGCAGGCGGCGCGGCGGACGACCGTAGTCTAATGAGCGGCGGCGGCAAGGGGCGGCTTGACGGAGATGTGAAATCAACAAGATGAGTCGTAGCATCGGTAAGAGACCATAAGAAAGCCAGTGAAACTAGAACCAAAGACATCTGAATACGAAACTGAAAAAAACGGAAAACGAACAGAGATCGGACAGGGCGCAGCGGCGGCACGCCGCCCTGTCTAAGGTTTTTCTCAAGTGGAGACGGCTAGGGTTTTGTTATTTGTGTTTGATGCAGCGGAGAGGGTATAGAGCCTAGGCTGGCTCTGATACCATGTAAGAATGGTAAAAGCTTAATTGATTATTATTGAATCAGTAAGTTACAATATATAGGGATTACGAGTAACCCTAGAAACCTAACTGAGCCCGTGGGCCCATAGTCTAATACTCCCCGCAGTCGTAGCGGATGGAACTAGAAGCTTAGACTGAAAACAAAAACAATAATAAACCCTAAAAACTGTCTTCGATTTTGGTCAAATTCGATAATCTTGCAATCTTCAATCAATAATCTTCAATCCACAGTTTTGAATGATCTCATAATCTTATAAGAGGCAACCAATACCACAGTGTAGCTGAGGCTGGTAGCGGCGCGGCGACGGATCATAATCCTGCAGGCGGCGCGGCGGAAGACCGTAGTCTAATGAGCGGCGACGGCAAGGGGCGGGTTGACGGAGATGTGAAATCAACAAGATGAGCCGTAGCATCGGTAAGAGACCGTAAGAAAGCCGGTGAAACTAGAACCAAAGACATTTAAATACGAAACTGAAAAAAACGGAAAACGAACAGAGATCGGACAGGGCGCAGCGGCGGCACGCCGCCCTGTCTAGGGTTTTTCTCAAGTGGAGACGGCTAGGGTTTTGTTATTTGTGTTTGATGCAGCGGGAGGGTATAGAGCCTAGGCTGGCTCTGATACCATGTAAAAATGGTAAAAAACTTAATTGATTATTATTGAATCAGTAGGTTATAATATATAGGGATTACGAGTAACCCTAGAAACCTAACTGAGCCCGTGGCCCATAGTCTAATACTGCCATCAAAAGATTTATCGTTTCTAGTCTTCCATATGCAGTATAAGGTTGCGATCAAGAACCAATGTGACGGAACAACTTTAATCATGGGAAGTTTGCACCATTTGGTGACCAAGGACCATATGTCTACTTCGAGAAAACAGCTTTATGATATATAAAATTGATGACAAACTATTTTTCCTACTTATACTCTATATATCATAATTTATTTCAATTACAATGTTCTTTTATCACATTAACTATACTTCATTTACAATGTTTATTTTATAGCATTTCTAGTCTTTGTGATAGGCAGAGTAAAACTAGAATAGCGGTTTCGATTTATACCACTAAAATACAATAGCTTTAATAAAGACAGGTTGTGGAGTTATGAAAGAATTATATAAACAAACAAATAGGTATTATGATTCGAATCAGAGATTGTTTTTTAAATTAAAATATATCGATAGCACTTTAAAGTTCAATACGACAATTTAATGAGAAACTCTAAAACACAAGAACAAGTATGCGAAACCTACCATGAAAAATTTGTCATAATTGGAGTAAATTCCTTCTTTATATTGAGGGCAAACGTTATAATTTATGGTTATAAATGCTCATGACCACCAATCCACTAGATACCACCAATGACTCATATTATCACTGACATTGATATTTGTAATTAGTTATAACTACGATAAAGAACCTTCAAAAATTTTCAACCCTATATAAAATATTCTGGGTCTGTCTGTGTATAGAAATTTGTTCCAACATTTGTATCTATAACATAATTAGCATAAAAAGATGATGACTTCCAAGCTTCTTAGTAATAATACATCGCCATCATGATATATGCTACCAAACTTAATATGCCATAACAACACAAAATAAAAAAAAAAATATTGCATAACAAAAAATGTTCATACAACTTAATATCTTTGAACAACTGAAACTACTTAAACTACATATGTAATAACAAAAAGAATGTCAAATTTACCAAACAAAAAAATGCTAATAAATAATTGCCTGAGTTCATGGACATTGCTTGTTTTAACCAGGTCTACCTTAGTAAAAGAAGTTTCCCACACATCATCCATGCCAATCTTAAGATCATAGCAATTGTTTACCAAAGTATAGCGGCTAAGAGTGTTCGCATCCTTCCATCAAATCTAACCTATAATTCCACTAAAAACAAATACATTTTCTCTCTCCTTAAAAGTTTATTAAAAGTAAAGGATTCATCAAATATTTGAATATTTTTTAAATAACCTACTTCACCTAACCCTTGTCCTACTCTTGGGAAACGACCACTGCCCATTTGGTTAGTTGTATGATGCCCGTTTGCTCGAGTGTTAATAAGTTCCCCATCCCAAGATACTGTTGTTGCACTCTCTAAGTGCGAAAACAGTTTGGGTGGCTAGTATCCTAATGCCTTATCCCCAAGATGCATCCACCAACGCCCATCGGTTGGGTCCTACCTAAATTAAGGAATACACATGGAACATCAAACCATCAATACTTGTAAAAACATTTTATATTATCTTTGTTCAAGAATTTGAAGAAATATATACCTTTAAGATACGTATAGTGATATCATGTTGAGTATCATCAAGTTGTGAAGTAGGAGATATGGTGTTGTTAAGTGCAATTAAGCAAGATTGTGACATCATGTTTCGTGATATCTGTTTCGCTGCCCAAGATATAATTAATTAAAACATTGAAATGTTATATAAGACATAAATTTATACAACTTTAAGCTTTTATTTGAATTAAACCAGATATTATATGTAAACTTACATAAACTTACAGTCCAATAGATGAAGAGCCTAGTGTTGTGTCATTATAAAGCGTTGGATATACATGTTTCAAACGTGTTGCAACAACGTTTAAGTTCAAATAAATATTTAGTTTACTTTGATCCGTTAATACATTTACTTAATTAATACATTTACTCTTTTGTGTTTGGAAGATATGAAATGTTGATTACAAGAATGTAAATGAAAAATAACCCACATGCCAACCAAATTCAATGGGATTCAAATCTGAGTCAGAATTTCATGTTATCAATAACTTACCAAACAAAACTCATCATGTTCTTAAAACTTTGGGTTTCATACATAGATTGTTGCTTTTGCTCCAAAAAAATTGCCCGTAAGTACATACACTTGCATACTAAAAAAGGAAGAAAAAAACTTCAATCGATGGCTGGTCAATTTAAGGCCGGCAAAAAAAGAAAAAAATCAATTCACCTCATGGTTGCCACCATCTTGCATAACAACCGGAAAACCGCTAGTCTTTGCATAACCCTGTTTTTAGTATATCATCAATCTTTGTTCTCCTAATGGGTTAGTCTCTTTTGCGCATTTACCATATGCGTGCCACAATAAGGGTCCAACTTTTGAAGCATTCGTCATGGATGACACTTTGATGTTGTCATCCTTTATCTAATATGGGTGATTATATGGCTTCATCTATAACAAGTGGTAACTAGTAAGAACTGGTTCATAGTTATTTTAAAGGGGGTTGTTTTGACCCAGTGAAATAAGTGCAAGTTAAAATGAACGTTTATACAAAACGTCATTTTGGATAGAGTCATAAAATATTTTAAGAAACAATAATCTATCATCAAAACGAAAAATTCTTCATAAACATAAGAAAATAACAAAGCGGATGCAACATCAATTTTTTTAAATACAACAAAATCAAAAATTCTTCATAAATATAATAAAATAACATAAGAAAATAACAAAGCGCATACAACATCAATTTTTTTTTAAATACAACAAATCAAGATTATATGATGTCCACCTTAATGGCATGACTTTTGACAAAATGATTTTCCAATATTATTAAAATAGGTTTCTCCATTGACAACATTCAACTCTCAACTTTTCATAAAGTCATTTTAAGAATTAAACCTAAAATATTTATCCCACTATATGTATTATGTAATACATAATTTAAATTTAACTTGGTTTCACTCTTTAAATTCCTTAAGAAAAGTTTTTGACGTTATATTTTTATAGTTATTTTTGTTTCGTAACCCTCAAGGTTCGAGTATAAACGTACCCAGAATTTGGGTTGTTACAAAAGTGGATGATCGAATGAGGGTTGGGATTGCTGAAGAATATGGTCACAGTCTATAATGGTAAGTGATTTGTCTTTGCCCCTGCCATTGGTATTGGACTTTTGTGAATGATCGGTGGTGAACAGATTCTTGCGATGAAGGAGCCTTCATATTGATTGGCTTTCTTCTCCTAGAGCGAGGGTTTTTTTCACTCGACATCCACTCTAGTTCGTGAGTAGCATTCGAGCATTTGTATCTTCAAGCTTGAGTATGTATGATTGTGTCTTATTACATTTTTATATCAACAAATTGACAAGGTATACGATCAATATGTATAATTCAGAGAACTTTGTCAAATTCATGAATACATCGATAATTTCAAAATACATTTATGTAATTTATAATCTATCAAGGAATCTACTTATTTACCAATATTTTTAATATAAGTTTTTCAAAAACTCCACAATAACTTAATAAGAATATATTAATTATAAAATTAACACAATTGATTAAAAAGTCAATTGGTTCGTAAACATAGATTTTTTGTGGTTGGTTGATTTAAAACCAATTCTTTATAGAGTTTACTCAGCCAAAGCCAAGTGCAACCATCCCATCAACTTATATCATTAAAAGAATCAGGTTCAGCAAGCTGGATTGCTGAACCTGACGCCTAAGCAACATAAAGCTGCTTCCTTAGCAAAGAGAAAGGGAACTTGATTCTAAAGGGAAAAGGAGCCTCTAGTCAATTCGGGGCAGGTGAAGGAATGATCCTCTTATATATAGCGAAGGAAGCCAATCACCATATTCTAACTGCGCCTATGCATTTCACATGGTATGTGACATACCTTATCACACAATTACATGAAAAAACTAACAATACTTAAATAACAATATAGTATTATAAATTTAACATTATTCTAGTGACTTCTACTTGTTCCACTCTAACATAACATTATAGCTAGAGGCCCGGTTTTGATCAACAAAGTCAACAACCAGTTCTGATATGTTTGAGTTTTTTACTGAGTTTTAAACAGTTTGGTCTGAGTTTTCCCGATTTTAGCCGGTTAGGGTCTAGGTTTTTATCGGGTAGAGGTGAAACCGGTTTTGATGGTTCTGGTTCAGTTTCTTTTTTTTCGGCTAGGTCTGAACTAGGGATGAGCATTTGGTATCAAATACCGTATCGATACCGATCCCGAAAATACCGTACCGAATTTTTTCGGTACCGGATTCAGTATCCACTTTTTAGCATTTTCGATATCGGTATCCAGTTTTAACAGAATTCAGTATCGGTATTTTCGAGATCGATATATCGGTATTATACTTATCCCAGTACTACATAGGAACCGGTTATTCTGTGTAGTAGTTGCCTCAGCCAAACCCCAACTTGACCACCGAACCCAACCCACACAACTCAGATCCAACAATAACTCTTCTAGAATATTCCACTCGCTGAACCCTCCAGAACCCTCCTTTTCTTCCCCCCTTTACCCTTTATCTCCTCCACCACCAACCAATCGCCGCCACCTCTTATCTAATCTCCACTCAATCTCAAACCCTAATTCACACTTGCAACAATGGCGAAATACGGCGAAGGAGACAAGCGTTGGATCGTCGAAGACAGACCCGACGGAGCCAACGTCCACAACTGGCACTGGGCCGAGACTGACTGCCTCGAATGGTCGAAAAATCTGCTCACCAAACTCATTGCCAACCAAACAGTACTCGCCGGAGAAGGTAACCTCTTCATCAAAACGACGTCGCTTGAGAAAGTTGAAGGAGAAGCCTACGTCAACGTCCGCAAAGGGAAAATTATACCCGGGTATGAATTAAACGTTTCGATCAATTGGAAAGGTGAAGCCAAAGATCCCGAGGGTAAATCGTTGCTAATTGTCGATGGGGTTGCTGAGATTCCGTACATCTCCGACGAGAACGCCGATGAGGATCCGGATCTTCGGGTTATTGTTAAAGATGAGGGTCCGATTGGAAAGAGGTTAAAGGATGCGTTTTTAGCGAAGGGGAAGGAGTTTGTGTTGAAGCAGATTAGGGTTTATGTTGATGCTATGGCGAAAGGTGGGCCTGCTAAAGATGAACTTGAGGTTAAGAAGGTGAACCCGGAAGCGGCTTCGACTGCGCAACCGGCTGCGCCACCGGTTGTGAAACCGAAGGTGGAGGAGAAGAAGGAGAAGAGGAAGGAGGGGTTTAAGACAATTAAGTTGACGGAGAAGTTTAGTTGTAGGGCGGTTAATATGTATGAGATATTGATGGATGAGAATAGGTGGAAGGGGTTTACGCAGAGTAATGCGAAGATTAGTAAGGAAGTTGGTGGGGAGATTAGTATTTTCGATGGGTCGGTTACTGGGACGAATGTGGAGTTGCAGGAGGGGAAGTTGATTGTTCAGAAATGGAGGTTTGGGAGCTGGCCTGATGGCGTTTATTCGACGGTATGTCACGGTTCTTTCTTGATTATGTTTGAAGATATTGTTGGTAATATTGGTGTAGTTGTATGTATAACTAGAGCACTGCTTGAAATAGTTTATCAGATGCCTTAAATGTTATATATTATATATATATAAGTCCATTATTACAAAGCAGTTTATAGGTCTAGGGACGGGTTCAATTCCCAGAAGGGATTTTTTTTCCAGTTTTGAGTTTCCTCCTGAGTTGGTGTATAGGCATCATTGCTTAGAATTGGAGATGGATATGATCGGGTGGATTCGCTAGTGGCACGATGATACTTCAGTGGTCCATCTGTGGTCCGATTTTAGCCGTTCAAAAAAAAGTTTATAGGTTTAGTGAACAACACAACGCAGTTCATAGGTGACAATTACTTGATTAACTTATGCTCTTTGCATCATAAAGTGTAATTGATCCTTATGTTTTAATTCATAGAAATGAGGGCCTTTTTTTGCATGTTTCGTGATCTGTTTAAACCATATCCATTTTAATGACCAATGCTTATCCTTCATCGATGATACGAGTTTCTTCGTTTATTTGTGCAGGTGCGGTTGGATTTAGAAGAGCCTGAACCTGGAGTTACAGTTGTGAAGCTGACACAGACTGATGTTCCAGAGGAAGACAGGTATAATTTTTATTTGTTAGTACAAATGAACCAAAAAAGCGTTGATGAGTCGTATTAAATAATTACTCGTTATGCCATGTTATCTGACCCACTTGCGTCGCTGACTTCTTATTTGAGCATCCATTGTGTTGTGTTGAACATTTTCTACAGTTTAAAGTTTTGCAATTTTTGTTCAGGTATGGAAACTCAACTGTGGTGGAGAACACGGAAAGAGGATGGCGGGATCTAATCTTTCACAAGATTAGGGCAGTTTTTGGGTTTGGTGTTTGAATGAATCTATTTCTTGCTAAACTGTAAAAGTACGGAACTAATAATTTGGTTATAGTGTTTGGTTGAACACCCTGAATTTTTCTGGGTTTGGTCATCCATGTGTCAGAATGTTTCTATATGTTTATGATATTCATTCTGGTTTGAACGTTATAGACTTGATTTTGTTGAGCTGAATCTTCAAATGTATGATGATCTTGTTTGTCTTTGTTTCGGTTTTGTGTCTTAAATCTTGTTCTGAACAGTCAAATATGGTATATTGGTGATTTTGGTGTCATCGTTAGTGTTCTGGTGCATGCTCGTTTATGACTATTCTTATATGCGTCTCTGGTCATGTTCAGTTTAGAAAGTGATGCATATGGTTAAATGCTTTTATGTTAGAAAGTTAGAAATACTATCTGAATATTGAATCTGATTATCAGTCATAACTCATTACTCGAATTAAAATTTCGATCATCTTTCAAATGTTTGGAAATGAATGTATAATAAGTGTCAAATTAAGTTTAAATACAAAACATATGTAACACAACCAACATGTTCGACAAAAAAAAAACCTCAGAAACACTCATGAACATCATGTTTAGCTGGTGATGATAAAAAATGTACACTTCTAGTCCCTGGAATTTGGAACTTTATACGCTTATTATCTTTGGAGAAATGACCAGTGGTTCCCCGCACTTTAACTGCCTTCGACTTTAATCACTTCTAACGTTGAGTTGTACCAATTTTGACTTTACTTTCAACATGTCTTATGGGAGTGGCTCAACAGCTAAGGGAACTTTATTCACCCTTCCCAATCCAAGGCATGCCAAAATCAGCGAACCTCGATCATATGCCAGCCAGACGGAATGGTTGGTCGTTAGGATTCAAGGATTCAAGGACATTGTACGATGCTTGCAAGACGCGTATGTGACAAGTGCCAAAATGTGATGAATTTGTTCTTGAGGCGAACGCATTGGTTGGTGATATGATAGTTCCTAACGTCTTCTCTTATGATGTTGAGTTGTGTCTGAGATTTAGCCACTTACTACCTATTATAATTGTGTTGGTTAAGTCTATAAAAGACCTACTGATTACTTGGTTTAAGACTCCTTTTTTTACTATATCAAAATGGTTCGGGTTCAAGCAACCCCTCTACTGCATCATCCCGACCTGTCTAGAAAATACGGACGCCAAGATTCTAGTTATGGAAACAAACTTACCTGCACATTTTCTTGGAACAAAAAGAATACATATCGTACTGATGAGATGAATAAAAACTGTACATAAATATTGGTTATTTTATGATATGAGTATATATATGGACAAAAATTTAACCGAAAATAAAGAAAAAATCATACAAAATTCCTGATCATTTCTCTAACTTCTTCGATCACAAGCCATGCTTTATGCCCGCCGATTACTTCTGCTTTCATCTCGCCATCTTTCCACAACTACATGAATGTAACATCTATGAGTTTAGAACCAAAACATTTATAGTAAGTTTATACAGATGACTAGAATTGACTCAAGATGACCTAAAACTAACCTGAATTGTTGGCATTTTCTGCATCGACAAACAACATAAACAAGACGATGATGTAAATTGTTAGCAACATCAAAACCAACAAGATTTGTCGAATTTAAATTTGGAAAATTTGACGTACGGATATCTTCCCACGTTTCACGAGAGCTTGTGGTACTTTATTCACATCCACATAATATGTTTTGAGTCTGTTTAAGAATTCACGAGTCGGAGAAAAAAAGGTTTGTCAAATACCATGTAACATAACCAAAAGAAGAGCTTAACAGTCAAAACATACTATAAGCTACTCATGTGTTTTTTTTTTTTTACAAAAAAAAGAATCAGATTAAACTATTCAAATAACAAATAATTTGGTGAAAGTACTTGGTATCATATTCTGCTGCCAATTTTTCCAATTTAGGCTTCAAATATATGCATTTTCTGCACCAAGCAGCCATCCTACACAAATCACAATATGCATTCTTTATTAATTTTTAAACAATTTTAATACCTCAAATATGTCCCAAGTAACATATTATATCATTTAGTATTGGACACAAAAAGTGGGATGCATGTTCGATTAACACTAGAAAACGCTTATAATGATAACTGAAAAGTTAATAATATATACCAATCAATAACAATGGGTTGAGAAGCTTGTTTAGCTTTTTCCAAAATGATATCCAGATGATCAGAATCAGTGATCGGCTCCATTTCCACAAACGCAGGTCTTGACAGGTCCCAAAAGGCTGCAGCTTTACAATCTCTTTTCACAATTCTCTTTGATTGATCAAATTTTATTCGATCAAAACCAAACCCACAAGTTTTTGTGAGATTTGAGCAACACCCATTACTCCAATTTGGTTGTTGTGGCTGTTGCAGGTCTCTTTGATGGAGTTCTCGATAAAAAAGATGAGAATTTGGTGATAAAATTGACATTTTTTCCACTGTTTTTGTTTTCTGGTTTTGATAAACTTTGAAAAGATAAGATATTTTAGGCCCTGAGTGATTTATTGAAAACAATTATTTTGTTTTTAAGGATTTTGAGGCTTTTTGGATTGAAAGTGGATGTTTTGATTGAGGAGAAAAAGAGTGAAATTATAAAAGAATAAGCTTATCCAAAAGATGGGTTGGAGATTGGACTCTAGTAAATGATGGGCCATATTTATATTTATTTCATTTTGTTTATATTTTTAGAATGACTAATACACATTATAACCTTCTAAACCTATACTTATTTTATAACGTGACTCGAACTCTCAATTTCATAGGAATAGATAGTATTATACATATTTTGATACCATTAGACTATAATAAATTTTACCTCTTTCTCTTAATCAATAACAAGAATCAGGTTATATGTTACCATAGATCGGTTGTTTGTATACATCGAGCGTTTTTTCACATATCTAATATTCACATGTTTAACTTTCACAAGATTGTTCAAAATCAAATAAAAGAACTTGATATTGAATATCCGAATGTGTAGTTACTTTCACAAGATTGTTCAAAATCAAATAAAAGAACTTGATATTGAATATCCGAACGTGTAGTTTAGCGATACTGTGGAACCTTATATGTCCTACTTTCACATGAAAATCCATAGCATTGTTCGTCTCGTTAACTAGGATTTTCTAAAATAGGTTTTTATTCGAGCAAGCCAGCAAGTGACCTCATCTCATATCGAAATTTGTATAAGCCAGCTTGGCTTGAATATTTTTACACCCGTCATCCGCAACTATCAATGGATTGAGTAAATTTGTAGGCTCTTAATGCAACTTTATGATAAAATAGTTTAGTATCAGAACATCCCAAAAATGAAACAATTTGTTTAAGAAATGCTTGAAACAATCAGCTACAATTCAATAAATAGTTTAGTATTTGTATACTTTTGACGTGATATGTACTTAATTCTTATGCAATTTTAATAGTTAAGATTTTGAATAGTATACTATTGTTATTCTTATTACCTTATGTTATGTGTAGTTATGCACATAAATACACAATTTTACATTACATTGGTAATAAATGGGCCTATGTATTCAAGTTTGTGCGTAGCCCATAAAGTCGAATCTAAGCCAGTCACTGGGCCGGTGGGCTATTTACTCTTCAATTTTCAATTTGTGATATATCTAAAGTAAATCCATCCATATGTAACAACATAAAATATTACGTAAAAGAATTGAACATGATGCTATTTAATTTTAGACTAATGTATTAAATAAATATCTTAAGAGTTGTTCTATATATTACATTTACCGTTTTGAGGAATAGGGTCACGTATCTAACACTTTTTTATTGGTTTAGCCAAATTACGATTTTGCTCCGTTTAAATTTATAGTTTTATCATTAGTTTTGTTTTTCTTTCCTTCTCTGCCAAATTATGATTTTCCTCTCAGCTCAAATTTAAAGTTTTGCCACCGTTTTTGTTTTTTCCTTGTCAAGTTACGATTTTGCCCCCAGTGTAAAATTATAGTTATGCCATCGTTTTAGTTTTTTTTTTATTTGACACAACTTTGGTAGTTTTATTACAAAGCTATGGTAGTGTTTTGTTTTAATTAGTTGACTCGGTGCAATTTTTATTCGTGTCAGACAGCTACTTGGCACACGCTCATTTGTCCTAGAAGATTACAATGATCCCTCAGTTTAAACTTATTGTTTTTCCATCGTTTTAGTTATGTTTAGCAAAAGTATGGTAGTGTTCTGTTTTAATTGATTGACTCGATGTAAACTTTTTTAAGATCGTGTTATAAGTAGTATGTACAAGTAACCGAAACACCTGTTATGAGAGAGATGTTCAACTTAGTCCCTTGCAACGTGGGCGGAGCAAAAACTGATTTAAAATATTGGGTAAATATTAAAAGAATTTAACATGATGGTATTTATTTTTAATTAATGTATGAAATAATATCTTAATAATAGTTATTATAATATACACGGTAAAGATCAAATACAAATGGGATCTTAACAAACTAAATATGAGAAGTGAAGGGAGATTTTTTTTTATAAATTTTTTCCTCATTTATTTAAGCATGATGTTTAGTCGCAAAATGTAAAAATAGTTTTCATTTCATTTATTTACTCTATTCGATTAATTATGTGCAATTACACTAAAGTGATTACATAGTTACCCTATTAGTATAAATACATGAATTTTTCTTTTAGATTCTATGATTAAAATGCGTGCTTAACAAGACATAAAGGAAGTTTGAAAAAAATTTCACTCCTTCACTTCCCTGGAGTTTGTATGTTTCACTTTTAACCCTTCAAGTTTTGTTTATATTATTTTGTCTGTAAGTTTAAACTTCATCCATATAAATTCTTGTTTGTATACGTTTTACGCCAGCTTGAGGTATAAGTTTGTTTTGTCTCTGTATTTGTTTTATGTCATGTGGCGGTATAAATTCGCATTTTTGTGTTACGATTTCCTTAATTTTCATTGTAGTGTGTTTACTGTCACACCCCGACCCGCAGCGGAATAAGAGTCGGAGCATAATTAGGTTATCACCAAAGCTCATGATGTTTACAAAAATGTTTCATATTTATTAAATTCGAATTACAACTTCAATATTCAAAACAAGTTCATATAATTACAAGGAAAAAGAAACTAAGTAAAACAATCCAAAGCCTAAACTGATTTATTCTTCTAGGCCGTCCTATATTTCTTGCTTCAACTGGATCACCTGTATCATGTGTAAAAATGGGGGATTTTGGGTCAACAAAAGTTGGCGAGTGAACCTTGTTAAAAACATTTGTTATTGATTTCTTATTGTATTTAATATGGAAAAATTGTGCAATAATCATATGTGAGCAAACGTATATAAACAAACAAACACAAACCACCTTGAATGAGTATATGACATGAATGATAATGTATATGTTGGCAACGTCACGTTCCGCTCATAGGTAATGGGGAACGGACGAGCCTATGATGATGTATGTGAGATCAAGGCTCAATCAAACGGAGCCGATCGAAATGAGGCACCTGTACTCAACCCGTCTCCCACGGGGAGCTGTTGGGCCTAATGAAATGTATGTACTGAAAATGATAAATTTAATCTAAACATTAACCACACAAACAATTGATACATATTGGATACACATTTGATCATGGATATGATGGATGCACAAATGTTTAAATATAATAAATAATTAAGCGACACATGATACACCCCAAAATGTGATTAAAACGGGGAATTGGTAGAGATTCACTCACATTGGGTGCGTTCTTTTGATGATGTTGAATGCGCACGAGTTTTGGGATTTGATCGACGATGAAAAACTAACCTAAAATAATAACGAAATGGTACGGTAAATAAGTGGATTTTATTAACAATTTTAATAGGATTTTTAGATTTATTTTTGTGAGTTTAGGGTCATTTTCTAATTTTAAAATATTATTTTTAAGTATTTTTAATTTATTTTTAAATTAAAAAAATAAATAAAAAATTAAAAAATTTTTGACTTTTTGTTGACCGTTGACCGGTCCGTTGACCGTTCGGACTATGTTTATTCATGCGCTGAGTGAGGTTCGAACCCGTGACCTCCCGTACGCGTGCACGCAGCTCTACCAACTGAGCTACGTGTCTAACCCGAAATATTCTATGTTTTAATTATATATATATACTAATTAAATGTTAATTTATTTGGTTTATATTAAAAGGATTTAAACTGGTTGAACCGGTTGCAGGGAAGCCGGATCGAACTCGGGTCCTTTGGTTTGTAAGCGCACAGCCCAACCAGTTAGGTTGTGTGTCTTATCTGTTTTACTTATGGTTTATATTAATCTTATAAACATACTGGGACCTGTTCTGATTCAGTTTTAAAAAAAAAATGGTTTTAATTCGGAAAGTCGGTGCGTTTGTAAGGTTCGAACTCGTGACGTGCGCTATGTGTTTGCACACAGTCCACCGCTGGACTGTGTGTGATATCCCGGGTTTTTCGGATAACTTAAACGTAATACGTGTCAATCTAATTATGTGCTATGTGTACGAATTAAATGAATACGTGTTGTGTGTTGTGTGATTGTTTTAGTGATTGAATATTTAGATTTAATACGTGCACGAACTTAACCGAACCGCGACACGTTCTAAACCTTGGTTCATGGTGACTCTAGGAGTTCACAAAGTTAAACCTTGAACCTAAGTCTTCGGCTAGAAGAAAACAAGGATCAAACCTAGACCTAGAGTTCCAACTACTCGGCCGAGAACAACCTAAACGGAAAACCGTTGCATGCCAAACCTAGAACCACTCGGCCAAAACCCCAAACCAAACCAACTCACCCTAACTTTTGGCCGCGAGATCAAGCCCAAACCCAAACCGAGAACAAGTCCAAACAAGTTTCGGCCAAGGCCAAACCCAAACCGAAACCACCCCAAGTCCCATGCGACCGTATACTAAACCAAACCGCAACCCTACCTCTTTTGCGCTTATATATATCATCTCTTGCATGTTTCCTTCACAATCCGAAAACCCTAACCAACAAGACTGCCGTCGGCAGCCTCACCTTCATCCCTCTTGGTCACGAATATCTTCTCTCCTTCAGCATCTTGATCTGATCAGCTTTGTTCAATTGTCCGGTCGCTAACAGCCGGTTATCTCCAGTCCCGTTCAGTCTAGATCGCAAGATCAGTCTTTCCTTCTCTCGGTCTCAGCAAACAGCAGCCGAGTCGCACTTGTTCACATCTAGGCTTGTTGTCTAGTTATTCAAGGTTAGGACTACACTTGATTACAAGATTATGTTTCGGTTAAATATATGTTTGAATGATTTATTGATTTGTTGTGTCGGGTCTTACATGTTGAATAAGTAATCGGCTATTTTGGTTATGTTCTTGTGAATACTTGTTTGCGGAAATCCTAAGTGCTTGAATGAATTGATTGTATTGTCTTCGGACTATATGTGCTTACAAGTAGCCTGCTGAATTGACTGTATATATATACGCATGATTGTGTTCGGATATTAGATGTATTAGATGTAATCGGCTGAATTAATCTATGTTGATATGCATGTATACTTGTTTGCGGATCTCATGAGGTTGCAAGTGTGTTTTGTTATAATAACTAGAAGTTATTGAGTAGATTTGCATGGATAGGTTATTAGTCTTAATCTATGAGTAGAAATCGGCTTATAATCACCTAGGTTAACCGTATGATCGAATTGTGCGAAATAATTGTAACAATAATGCTGAAACAGTCTGCTGAATAATAGTTACAGCCGACTTCATCAGGCTGTAACTTGGTCGTTAGTTGTCGAAAAATGGATTTTCTGATGTCTAGAACGTAGAGATTTGAATAAGGAATCTAATGGCACTGGATTCATAATTTTCTGAAATCGTTTGATATTTTTAAAGGGCTAAACAAGTTCAGTAGGTAAAGCTGTTAAAATTCTGGAATTTTGTTGGTTGTTTATCAAGCTAGATTTTTAAAATCAGTAGAGAGTTGAGTCATGATTTTTGTACAGCAACTAGGTATAGAAATTTCCGGGCAACTCCAACTGGAATTTTGTTAATCGGATGATCAGTGATTTTTAAATAAATTCTTCCGTGGACTGCAGTCAGAAAGCAGTAAATCTGACTGCAGCTTAGTGGATTAATAATTATGGTTAATTGGTAAAGATTTAGGACTTGGAAAAATTATATAAATTTCTATGGTATAAATGTCACCTACTGTAAAAATATGGGAATTTTTAGAATGCTGGAACTATTTTATAAAAATCCTAGAAAACAGCTGAATAATTGAGTGTTAAGCAGAAAGTTGTTAACTTGTGATTTTATGCATTAAAGTGTTGCATGGATTAGGAATGTGTTCATGATAAGTTGTTTGATTACTAGGATCATATGAGAATACTTGCGTGCATGTTTGAGTGTTAGATATGTTGTTTGTGTGTATCACTTTGTGAGTAAATTGCGTGTGGAATTTGTATTGGTGTGATTTCACACTGACGTGGAATTAATTGATTTGTTAGGACGCAACTAGCGGTCCCATCTCTTATAACATCTTTGCTACACTAACCGAGCAAACAAAGGTGAGTTCACAGCCCCTAACTTTATCCGGGTTTTTTTTAAACAACAGGGGGAGAAACATGTATACACTCTCAAACTCAAACTCTTTACGTTATACGAATTTAACGTCACATAACTAAACGGTAACTAAGTTAATGTTAATGTAATGTTGTGGGCACTAAGCAGCTTTATCACTTAAGTCCTCGACAATCTCCTCGGATCGTTAGTATTTGGGTTAAAAAGCAGGGGAATTATGAGTAGTACTACTGGGTCTGACGAGCCCCATCCGAGCTAGTCGCGCTAGCCGACCGGGTATGGTCAACGGGTGTATAATTGGCCTAACACCGCCATGGTCATGTGATAGGCCTGGCAAAACGGAGGCACAACAGTCAGCTTCGATCGCGAACACTTAGTGACATGACTTTAGGCTAGCTACCTATATACATTAATATTGAACTTAATTACGGAACAACTTAATATTCCGGGTTTGGAATATTGGAACATCAACTTATTATCCCGGGTTGGGGATAATGGAAACAACAACTTAATATTCCGGTTTGGGAATATTGGAAGCAACAACTTATTATTCCGGGATTGGAATAATGGAACTGATTAGTTATCCCGGGTTGGGGATAACGGAGTAACAAACTATAACCGAACAAACGATTTTATGAAAACCTGTGAACTCACTCATCTTTAATGTTGACACTTGTTTCTTTACATGTTTCTCAGGACGCTAGGAGATTTAGGTGCACGCACACGCATTGAACAAGACATCATTATAGAGTCTTATTTATTAATATTGTTTTGGGATTTTTCAAGTTGTTTTGGCGTTTGTGTTGGCGCCCGCATCATTACTTATTTATGCTTCCGCTCAAACTTTAAAAACTGATACTCATGCTAAATATTGGTAATATAAAATCGACAACAAATGATTTTGGAAAACGTATAATCAAATCATGTAGAGTCGTTCAACGTACTAGTGATTCAGATTCTGGTTTGTTCACACGCCTCGCGGTAGAACTCCGCAAGTGGGAAATTGAGGGTGTGACACTGTGTGTCTAACCCGGTTTAATATCTTGTTTGAATTACACTTATACACAACGTTTGACTTCGTCTTCTTCGTTCAAGACACAGACAAACGATATCCAACTGTTCTGGTTTAAATCGTTCGTCGATCATATAAGTGATTGAAATGTAATGAATAAATAGAGTTACGGAATCGAATGTACCGAACAGAACGCTTTCCTTAGAATTCCGGCAATGGTCGTCGGCTCTGATTTGTGAATTCCGTCTGATTGAATCAATTAACAGTTTTGATCGATGAGTTGTGAAATTGAGTTACTAAACAAGGATTATCAGAGGGTTTAGATGTTTGTACCGAGTCACAGCGTGATTTCGGAAATTTCTAGAGATTTTCCGGCGAGTGCAGATTATCCGGCAACGTCGTCTGGGACCGATTCTGGTTGAAGGATTGAAGTTAGTATAAGTCTAACAATGGATTGAAAATGAAAGAATCGAGAAATTTACTGATTTGATGTATATCTCGGTTTTCCGGCGAAAGTCCGGCGATATAGAATATCTCCGGCGAGTGTAATTGTTTCGAGAAATTATGCGATTTTGAGCGAAAAGATTACCAGAGACTTGGGTGTGTATTTATAGGGAAGAATCAGGATGAATTGGGTCCGATTTGGTCTTGATTCATGGTCAAGGTTTTCTCCGACGGTTATAACTGAGATCGCGAGATTAGACATCGGTTATAACCGATGTCGAGGTTAATACACGCGTTCAGTCAAAGGAAACCGTCGATAATTGGCGAAATCGTCGGTAATTCCGGCGACTGCGGATTGGGCGCGCTGATGACTGAATTCGATTTCGAGTTTTATTATAAATGTTATTTGTTTTAATAGATATCACAAATGAGTCAAGTGGCGGAGTGGTTGGGTGTTGCTTGTTTCTTCCGGCTGACCCGGGTTCGAAACCCGGCAGCCTCTTTTCTTTTTTATTTAATTTATTTTTACTTTTTAATAATTATAGTTTTTAAATTCTAAAATGTTTATTACTTATGTATTGTTTAAAATTAATATTGATCATAAATACACAACGAAATTTTATAACTGATTATTCGATTGATAAACGAAGCGGGTTTGGAAACCCGTTTTTCGATGGATGTTACAGTATCCCCTACTTTTAGAAATTTCGTCCCGAAATTGAAGTAGTAGTGGTAACAGGAAAAAGATGTGGGTATTTCTCGCGCATTGAGTCTTCACGTTCCCAAGTAAACTCAGGTCCTCGTTTCGACTCCCAGCGTACCCTGTCAATTGGAATACGACTTCGTCTTAAACGTTTCTCTCCGAAGTCCATAATTTCTACTGGTCTTTCAATGAAATGCATAGATTCATCGACTTGAATGTCTTCTAGAGGAATATGGAGGTTTTCATCGGCGAGGCACTTCTTCAAGTTTGATACGTGGAATGTGGGATGAATTATGTTGAGCTCTTCTGGTAGGTCAAGCTTGTATGCTACAGGTCCTACAATTTCGAGTATCTTGAAAGGTCCTACGTAGCGTGGTGCTAGCTTGCCCTTCTGGCCAAAACGAACCACTCCCTTCCACGGTGATACTTTTAAAAGTACTTGGTCACCAATGTTAAACTCCAAGGGCTTTTGTCGTTTGTCTGCATAACTCTTTTGACGACTTTGTGCCGCTAGAAGATTGTTTCGAATTTGATGGATCTTGTCTGTTGTTTCTTGAATTAATTCTGGACCGGTGATTTGTGCTTCTCCAATTTCGTGCCAACATACCGGTGATCGGCACTTACGACCATATAAAGCTTCGAAAGGTGCCATGCCGATACTTGAATGATAGCTGTTGTTGTACGAAAATTCAACCAATGGTAGATGAGCGTCCCAATTCCCCTTGAAGTCTATGACACATGCTCGAAGCATGTCTTCAAGAGTTTGGATGGTGCGTTCAGATTGTCCATCAGTTTGAGGATGAAAAGCGGTACCGAGGTCTAATCGTGTACCCAAGGCGGCTTGTACGGCTTGCCATGTTCGTGAAGTGAAACGACCATCACGGTCTGAAATGATGCTTACAGGTACACCATGACGGCTTACAATCTCGCTGATGTAGATACGAGCTAACTTCTCGTTCTTGAAGTCCTCGCGAATTGGAATGAAGTGAGCTGATTTTGTGAGACGATCAATGATTACCCATATGGTGTCATACCCACTGGAGGTGCGAGGTAACCCGGTAATGAAGTCCATGGTTATGTTTTCCCACTTCCATACAGGTATTTCAGGTTGGGTTAGAAGTCCTGAAGGTCTTTGATATTCAGCTTTTACTTTAGAACAGGTAAGGCACTTGGAAACAAAAACAACAATATCCTTTTTCATGCCAGGCCACCAGTAGGTGTATCGAAGGTCTTGATACATCTTGTCGGCTCCTGGGTGTACAGAGTACCGTGTTTTGTGTGCCTCATTCATAAGGAAATCACGAAGGTTATTGTGATCGGGAATCCATATGCGATCTAGATAGTACAGTATACCGTCGGATTTGGTTTCGATTTTGAGTTCTGCTCCACATGACAGCTCATCTCGTACGTCGTTTTCTGTTACAGAAACATGTTGAGCTTCTCGGATTCGATCCTTGATGTCGGTTATGATTTGCGAACATAGAAGACGAATGGAGTTCGCATAACCTTTTCGACTGAGTGCATCGACCACCACGTTTGCCTTGCCAGGATGATACCGAATTTCACAGTCGTAGTCGTTAAGAAGTTCGACCCATCTTCGTTGCCTCATATTCAACTCCTTTTGGTTAAAGATATGTTGGAGGCTCTTGTGGTCAGTGTATATTTCACACTTGGTACCGTAGAGGTAATGTCTCCATATCTTGAGAGCGAACACAACGGCTCTAAGTTCCACGTCGTGGGTAGTGTAGTTCTTCTCATGAACTTTGAGTTGTCTAGAAGCGTAGGCTATCACTTTTCCTCTTTGCATTAGTACACAGCCTAGTCCTTGCCCTGATGCGTCGCAATATACTACAAAGTCATCGCAACCTTCGGGGAGTGTGAGGATAGGTGCGTCACAAAGCTTTTGCTTAAGGGTTTGGAAGGCTTCTTCTTGTTTAGGTCCCCATATGAAGGATTTCCCTTTATGAGTCAAAGCCGTGAGTGGTACAGCAATACGGGAGAAATTTGAAATGAATCGGCGATAGTAACCAGCCAAACCAAGAAATGATCTTACTTCGGTAGGGGTACGTGGCGCTTGCCATTCCTGTACTGCTTTGATCTTTGTGGGGTCGACATGTATTCCCTTGTCATTGACGACATGTCCAAGGAATTGTAGCTCTTTTAACCAGAATTCGCATTTGGAGAATTTGGCGTAGAGCTTTTCATTCCTTAAGAGTGTAAGGATGAGTCGAAGGTGTCGTTCATGATCAGATTTAGACTTTGAGTAGATGAGGATGTCGTCGATGAAGACTATGACAAAGCGGTCGAGATAGGGTTTGCATACCCTATTCATTAGATCCATGAATACAGCTGGGGCGTTGGTTAATCTAAATGGCATGACCATGAATTCGTAATGACCATAACGAGTTCGGAAGGCGGTCTTTGGGACGTCTTCTTCATGTACTCTGAGTTGATGATATCCAGAACGAAGGTCGATTTTTGAAAAACAGGTGGCGCCTTGAAGTTGGTCTAGAAGGTCATCGATGCGAGGTAATGGGTAGCGGTTCTTGACCGTTAACTTGTTGAGTTCTCTGTAGTCGATACACATGCGAAACGTTCCATCTTTCTTCTTCACAAACAGAACAGGTGCACCCCATGGCGATGAGCTAGGACGTATGAATCCTTTGTCAGTCAGCTCTTGCAGTTGACTGGCCAGCTCTTGCATTTCTGATGGGGCTAACCTGTAAGGAGATTTTGCGACTGGTGTAGCGCCAGGTATAAGATCAATGCGGAATTCGACTTCCCTCATGGGAGGAAGTCCTGAGATGTCGTCGGGAAAGACTTGTGGAAATTCTTTCACTACAGGTATATCTTCTAGTTTCTTCTCCTTGTTTCCCTTCTTGACGACGTGAGTTAGGAATGCGACATAGTTCTTGCGGAGATACTTTCGGGCTTGAAGGCAGGACATCATATTGATTCCTTTCGAAGGGGTTTCTCCAAAGATTCGTAGGGTTTGACCGTCTGCAAGAGGAATGCGAATGAACTTTTCGCGGCATACTACTTCAGCATGATGTTGGCTAAGCCAGTCCATACCGATTATAATGTCGAAACTTCCCAACTTCATAGGAATGAGGTCAACTGGAAAATCGTGATCGTTTAAAGTGAGGGTACAATTTCGTATAATAGAGTTTAATGAGACCGGTTTTCCGTCAGCAACTTCCACCGTTATGGATTCCAAGAGATTATCACGAGTTTGGTTGGGGATGGGTTCAAATTCTAGGGACACAAAACTCTTATCCGCGCCAGTATCAAATAACATGGAGGCATAGCTACCATTGATGAGAAACGTACCGTTAACCACGTTGTTGTCAGCCCTAGCTTGATTGGCGTTGATGTTGAAAGCTCTTCCTCTAGCAGGTGGAGGAGCTTGGTTAGCTTGGTTCACCGGATTTGCTTGAGCTTGGGCATGAATGATGTTCACCAAGCGTGGACAAGTGTTTCTAAAGTGGTTTGGGTCTCCACAGTTGTAACAAGCCCGCATGGGTTGCATCATGGGGTAGTGGGGTTGGTAGTAGGATTGGGCCGTATGTTGTGTAGGTGGTAGAAGTAAGGGTTGTTGGGCTTGACCCCCTATCTGATGGTGGGTTTGGGTTGAGGGTTGGTTGCGGTTCATTCGCTGAAGTGTGCGACAGGTTTGGATGGTGTGACCTGCACGGCCACAGCTGGTGCAATGTTGGCAGGGGTGTTCAGGAAAGTGATGGTATTGGCAACGGTTGCATTTTGGGTATGGGCCGGAGTATGGCTTTTTATATGGTGCAGCTGAGGGGGCAATTTGGGTGATGGGTGCAGCAGTGATTGGGGGGTTCGTTTGAGTGACAGCAAAGTTTCTGTTGTTTCGCTTCCTTTTACCAGTAAACTTCGAAGAGGAGCCAGAATGGTTTGAAGTTTGAGCCTCAATGGGGGCCTTCTTTTTCTCCTCCTTGAATTTACCGTTTCGGATGCGATTCTCGGTAAGTTCGGTAGCTAGTTCCATTGCGGCTTCTAGTGTCGCAGGCGAAGTGCTTAGAACTGAGTCTTGAATTTTCGAGGGGAGGCCTCGAATGTAGTGTTCAACCAAGCGGTACACTGGGGTGAACAAGTTGGAGATCATTTGGTTCAACTCTAGAAACCTTTTGTTGTAGGAAGTATGATCTCCTTCCTTTTGCTTTAACGAGTGGAATTCATCTTCTAACTTTTTTATTTCGCTTCTTGGACAGAAGCGTCTTGTCATGATCTCCCTTAACTCTTCCCATGTTAAGGCCATTGCATCTTCGATTCCTCTCTTGCCCTTCTCTGTGTTCCACCAGGTAAGGGCTACCCCAAATAGTCTCCCAGTTGCGTAACGTACCTTGCGATCCTCGGGACAATCGCAATTGAGGAAGGTGTTCTCCATTTTCTCAAACCAGTGAAGGAGAGCAGTGACACCTTCGGTCCCTTCATACTTTGGGGGATCGCAAGACTTGAAGTGTTTGTAGGAGCACTTTTTGGAGGGAGGGTTGTCGACGTTCTGGTCTTCTTGATTGGGAGCGTTGATGGGATTCGCGGTGAGAGCTTGTTGGACTTGAATTACGATGTCAGGAAGCACCGCGGCCATTTGTTTTGCAATTTGGGTGGCCAAGCGTTCGTTTGACCTTCCTGACTTTCTACCTCCACGTAGTTGCCTAGCCGACATCTATAGGAACATACATAGGAAGATAGTGAGTTTAAGAAGTTTTTTTAGGTGTCATGTGTTGTTAAAAGTAATAAAATAACATAATCATAAATAATGCAGCTACATCCATAGGATGTCTTGGGTTTGCTCATGTTTGGGCCTCCAATGTCCCCCATACCATCGCCTGTATAGTCATGTGGGCCCCCATGACTATTGGCTTAGTAGGATTCACATTGGTGTTGGTGGTTTAACACTCGCATCACCCGAATGAAAACCATGAAATATGTTTGCGAGATGTATGGTAGGAGGGTGTCCAGGTATAGACACAATGACGACTCAAAGTGGGGTTAGCTCACACGACGTTTGGTATAGCATGCTTTGGCCTAAGAGGTCCTTCGTACTCTCATCGTTAGTCCCAAGGTAGGCAAACTGGTCCTTTATTTTGGATTTATACGAATGCCAAGCCTAGACAGGACGTTCCGACTACCGGTACTCGTATCCTTCCAGTTACTACATGCCCGTCATGAGAACTCACTTTGATGTGATTTGAAAATAAGAGTCGGAGCATAATTAGGTTATCACCAAAGTCATGATGTTTACAAAAAATGTTTCATATTTATTAAATTCGAATTACAACTTCAATATTCAAAACAAGTTCATATAATTACAAGGAAAAAGAAACTAAGTAAAACAATCCAAAGCCTAAACTGATTTATTCTTCTAGGCCGTCCTATATTTCTTGCTTCAACTGGATCACTGTATCATGTGTAAAAATGGGGGATTTTGGGTCAACAAAAGTTGGCGAGTGAACCTTGTTAAAAACATTTGTTATTGATTTCTTATTGTATTTAATATGGAAAAATTGTGCAATAATCATATGTGAGCAAACGTATATAAACAAACAAAACACAAACCACCTTGAATGAGTATATGACATGAATGATAATGTATATGTTGGCAACGTCACGTTCCGCTCATAGGTAATGGGGAACGGACGAGCCTATGATGATGTATGTGAGATCAAGGCTCAATCAAACGGAGCCGATCGAAATGAGGCACCTGTACTCAACCCGTCTCCCACGGGGAGCTGTTGGGCCTAATGAAATGTATGTACTGAAAATGATAAATTTAATCTAAACATTAACCACACAAACAATTGATACATATTGGATACACATTTGATCATGGATATGATGGATGCACAAATGTTTAAATATAATAAATAATTAAGCGACACATGATACACCCCAAAATGTGATTAAAACGGGGAATTGGTAGAGATTCACTCACATTGGGTGCGTTCTTTTGATGATGTTGAATGCGCACGAGTTTTGGGATTTGATCGACGATGAAAAACTAACCTAAAATAATAACGAAATGGTACGGTAAATAAGTGGATTTTATTAACAATTTTAATAGGATTTTTAGATTTATTTTTGTGAGTTTAGGGTCATTTTCTAATTTTAAAATATTATTTTTAAGTATTTTTAATTTATTTTTAAATTAAAAAATAAATAAAAAATTAAAAAATTTTTGACTTTTTGTTGACCGTTGACCGGTCCGTTGACCGTTCGGACTATGTTTATTCATGCGCTGAGTGAGGTTCGAACCCGTGACCTCCCGTACGCGTGCACGCAGCTCTACCAACTGAGCTACGTGTCTAACCCGAAATATTCTATGTTTTAATTATATATATATACTAATTAAATGTTAATTTATTTGGTTTATATTAAAAGGATTTAAACTGGTTGAACCGGTTGCAGGGAAGCCGGATCGAACTCGGGTCCTTTGGTTTGTAAGCGCACAGCCCCCAAACCCGTTAGGTTGTGTGTCTTATCTGTTTTACTTATGGTTTATATTAATCTTATAAACATACTGGGACCTGTTCTGATTCAGTTTTAAAAAAAAAAATGGTTTTAATTCGGAAAGTCGGTGCGTTTGTAAGGTTCGAACTCGTGACGTGCGCTATGTGTTTGCACACAGTCCACCGCTGGACTGTGTGTGATATCCCGGGTTTTTCGGATAACTTAAACGTAATACGTGTCAATCTAATTATGTGCTATGTGTACGAATTAAATGAATACGTGTTGTGTGTTGTGTGATTGTTTTAGTGATTGAATATTTAGATTTAATACGTGCACGAACTTAACCGAACCGCGACACGTTCTAAACCTTGGTTCATGGTGACTCTAGGAGTTCACAAAGTTAAACCTTGAACCTAAGTCTTCGGCTAGAAGAAAACAAGGATCAAACCTAGACCTAGAGTTCCAACTACTCGGCCGAGAACAACCTAAACGGAAAACCGTTGCATGCCAAACCTAGAACCACTCGGCCAAAACCCCAAACCAAACCAACTCACCCTAACTTTTGGCCGCGAGATCAAGCCCAAACCCAAACCGAGAACAAGTCCAAACAAGTTTCGGCCAAGGCCAAACCCAAACCGAAACCACCCAAGTCCCATGCGACCGTATTACTAAACCAAACCGCAACCCTACCTCTTTTGCGCTTATATTATCATCTCTTGCATGTTTCCTTCACAATCCGAAAACCCTAACCAACAAGACTGCCGTCGGCAGCCTCACCTTCATCCCTCTTGGTCACGAATATCTTCTCTCCTTCAGCATCTTGATCTGATCAGCTTTGTTCAATTGTCCGGTCGCTAACAGCCGGTTATCTCCAGTCCCGTTCAGTCTAGATCGCAAGATCAGTCTTTCCTTCTCTCGGTCTCAGCAAACAGCAGCCGAGTCGCACTTGTTCACATCTAGGCTTGTTGTCTAGTTATTCAAGGTTAGGACTACACTTGATTACAAGATTATGTTTCGGTTAAATATATGTTTGAATGATTTATTGATTTGTTGTGTCGGGTCTTACATGTTGAATAAGTAATCGGCTATTTTGGTTATGTTCTTGTGAATACTTGTTTGCGGAAATCCTAAGTGCTTGAATGAATTGATTGTATTGTCTTCGGACTATATGTGCTTACAAGTAGCCTGCTGAATTGACTGTATATATATACGCATGATTGTGTTCGGATATTAGATGTATTAGATGTAATCGGCTGAATTAATCTATGTTGATATGCATGTATACTTGTTTGCGGATCTCATGAGGTTGCAAGTGTGTTTTGTTATAATAACTAGAAGTTATTGAGTAGATTTGCATGGATAGGTTATTAGTCTTAATCTATGAGTAGAAATCGGCTTATAATCACCTAGGTTAACCGTTATGATCGAATTGTGCGAAATAATTGTAACAATAATGCTGAAACAGTCTGCTGAATAATAGTTACAGCCGACTTCATCAGGCTGTAACTTGGTCGTTAGTTGTCGAAAAATGGATTTTCTGATGTCTAGAAACGTAGAGATTTGAATAAGGAATCTAATGGCACTGGATTCATAATTTTCTGAAATCGTTTGATATTTTTAAAGGGCTAAACAAGTTCAGTAGGTAAAGCTGTTAAAATTCTGGAATTTTGTTGGTTGTTTATCAAGCTAGATTTTTAAAATCAGTAGAGAGTTGAGTCATGATTTTTGTACAGCAACTAGGTATAGAAATTTCCGGGCAACTCCAACTGGAATTTTGTTAATCGGATGATCAGTGATTTTTAAATAAATTCTTCCGTGGACTGCAGTCAGAAAGCAGTAAATCTGACTGCAGCTTAGTGGATTAATAATTATGGTTAATTGGTAAAGATTTAGGACTTGGAAAAATTATATAAAATTTCTATGGTATAAATGTCACCTACTGTAAAAATATGGGAATTTTTAGAATGCTGGAACTATTTTATAAAAATCCTAGAAAACAGCTGAATAATTGAGTGTTAAGCAGAAAGTTGTTAACTTGTGATTTTATGCATTAAAGTGTTGCATGGATTAGGAATGTGTTCATGATAAGTTGTTTGATTACTAGGATCATATGAGAATACTTGCGTGCATGTTTGAGTGTTAGATATGTTGTTTGTGTGTATCACTTTGTGAGTAAATTGCGTGTGGAATTTGTATTGGTGTGATTTCACACTGACGTGGAATTAATTGATTTGTTAGGACGCAACTAGCGGTCCCATCTCTTATAACATCTTTGCTACACTAACCGAGCAAACAAAGGTGAGTTCACAGCCCCTAACTTTATCCGGGTTTTTTTTAAACAACAGGGGGAGAAACATGTATACACTCTCAAACTCAAACTCTTTACGTTATACGAATTTAACGTCACATAACTAAACGGTAACTAAGTTAATGTTAATGTAATGTTGTGGGCACTAAGCAGCTTTATCACTTAAGTCCTCGACAATCTCCTCGGATCGTTAGTATTTGGGTTAAAAAGCAGGGGAATTATGAGTAGTACTACTGGGTCTGACGAGCCCCATCCGAGCTAGTCGCGCTAGCCGACCGGGTATGGTCAACGGGTGTATAATTGGCCTAACACCGCCATGGTCATGTGATAGGCCTGGCAAAACGGAGGCACAACAGTCAGCTTCGATCGCGAACACTTAGTGACATGACTTTAGGCTAGCTACCTATATACATTAATATTGAACTTAATTACGGAACAACTTAATATTCCGGGTTTGGAATATTGGAACATCAACTTATTATCCCGGGTTGGGGATAATGGAAACAACAACTTAATATTCCGGTTTGGGAATATTGGAAGCAACAACTTATTATTCCGGGATTGGAATAATGGAACTGATTAGTTATCCCGGGTTGGGGATAACGGAGTAACAAACTATAACCGAACAAACGATTTTATGAAAACCTGTGAACTCACTCATCTTTAATGTTGACACTTGTTTCTTTACATGTTTCTCAGGACGCTAGGAGATTTAGGTGCACGCACACGCATTGAACAAGACATCATTATAGAGTCTTATTTATTAATATTGTTTTGGGATTTTTCAAGTTGTTTTGGCGTTTGTGTTGGCGCCGCATCATTACTTATTTATGCTTCCGCTCAAACTTTAAAAACTGATACTCATGCTAAATATTGGTAATATAAAATCGACAACAAATGATTTTGGAAAACGTATAATCAAATCATGTAGAGTCGTTCAACGTACTAGTGATTCAGATTCTGGTTTGTTCACACGCCTCGCGGTAGAACTCCGCAAGTGGGAAATTGAGGGTGTGACACTGTGTGTCTAACCCGGTTTAATATCTTGTTTGAATTACACTTATACACAACGTTTGACTTCGTCTTCTTCGTTCAAGACACAGACAAACGATATCCAACTGTTCTGGTTTAAATCGTTCGTCGATCATATAAGTGATTGAAATGTAATGAATAAATAGAGTTACGGAATCGAATGTACCGAACAGAACGCTTTCCTTAGAATTCCGGCAATGGTCGTCGGCTCTGATTTGTGAATTCCGTCTGATTGAATCAATTAACAGTTTTGATCGATGAGTTGTGAAATTGAGTTACTAAACAAGGATTATCAGAGGGTTTAGATGTTTGTACCGAGTCACAGCGTGATTTCGGAAATTTCTAGAGATTTTCCGGCGAGTGCAGATTATCCGGCAACGTCGTCTGGGACCGATTCTGGTTGAAGGATTGAAGTTAGTATAAGTCTAACAATGGATTGAAAATGAAAGAATCGAGAAATTTACTGATTTGATGTATATCTCGGTTTTCCGGCGAAAGTCCGGCGATATAGAATATCTCCGGCGAGTGTAATTGTTTCGAGAAATTATGCGATTTTGAGCGAAAAGATTACCAGAGACTTGGGTGTGTATTTATAGGGAAGAATCAGGATGAATTGGGTCCGATTTGGTCTTGATTCATGGTCAAGGTTTTCTCCGACGGTTATAACTGAGATCGCGAGATTAGACATCGGTTATAACCGATGTCGAGGTTAATACACGCGTTCAGTCAAAGGAAACCGTCGATAATTGGCGAAATCGTCGGTAATTCCGGCGACTGCGGATTGGGCGCGCTGATGACTGAATTCGATTTCGAGTTTTATTATAAATGTTATTTGTTTTAATAGATATCACAAATGAGTCAAGTGGCGGAGTGGTTGGGTGTTGCTTGTTTCTTCCGGCTGACCCGGGTTCGAAACCCGGCAGCCTCTTTTCTTTTTTATTTAATTTATTTTTACTTTTTAATAATTATAGTTTTTAAATTCTAAAATGTTTATTACTTATGTATTGTTTAAAATTAATATTGATCATAAATACACAACGAAATTTTATAACTGATTATTCGATTGATAAACGAAGCGGGTTTGGAAACCCGTTTTTCGATGGATGTTACAGTATCCCCTACTTTTAGAAATTTCGTCCCGAAATTGAAGTAGTAGTGGTAACAGGAAAAAGATGTGGGTATTTCTCGCGCATTGAGTCTTCACGTTCCCAAGTAAACTCAGGTCCTCGTTTCGACTCCCAGCGTACCCTGTCAATTGGAATACGACTTCGTCTTAAACGTTTCTCTCCGAAGTCCATAATTTCTACTGGTCTTTCAATGAAATGCATAGATTCATCGACTTGAATGTCTTCTAGAGGAATATGGAGGTTTTCATCGGCGAGGCACTTCTTCAAGTTTGATACGTGGAATGTGGGATGAATTATGTTGAGCTCTTCTGGTAGGTCAAGCTTGTATGCTACAGGTCCTACAATTTCGAGTATCTTGAAAGGTCCTACGTAGCGTGGTGCTAGCTTGCCCTTCTGGCCAAAACGAACCACTCCCTTCCACGGTGATACTTTTAAAAGTACTTGGTCACCAATGTTAAACTCCAAGGGCTTTTGTCGTTTGTCTGCATAACTCTTTTGACGACTTTGTGCCGCTAGAAGATTGTTTCGAATTTGATGGATCTTGTCTGTTGTTTCTTGAATTAATTCTGGACCGGTGATTTGTGCTTCTCCAATTTCGTGCCAACATACCGGTGATCGGCACTTACGACCATATAAAGCTTCGAAAGGTGCCATGCCGATACTTGAATGATAGCTGTTGTTGTACGAAAATTCAACCAATGGTAGATGAGCGTCCCAATTCCCCTTGAAGTCTATGACACATGCTCGAAGCATGTCTTCAAGAGTTTGGATGGTGCGTTCAGATTGTCCATCAGTTTGAGGATGAAAAGCGGTACCGAGGTCTAATCGTGTACCCAAGGCGGCTTGTACGGCTTGCCATGTTCGTGAAGTGAAACGACCATCACGGTCTGAAATGATGCTTACAGGTACACCATGACGGCTTACAATCTCGCTGATGTAGATACGAGCTAACTTCTCGTTCTTGAAGTCCTCGCGAATTGGAATGAAGTGAGCTGATTTTGTGAGACGATCAATGATTACCCATATGGTGTCATACCCACTGGAGGTGCGAGGTAACCCGGTAATGAAGTCCATGGTTATGTTTTCCCACTTCCATACAGGTATTTCAGGTTGGGTTAGAAGTCCTGAAGGTCTTTGATATTCAGCTTTTACTTTAGAACAGGTAAGGCACTTGGAAACAAAAACAACAATATCCTTTTTCATGCCAGGCCACCAGTAGGTGTATCGAAGGTCTTGATACATCTTGTCGGCTCCTGGGTGTACAGAGTACCGTGTTTTGTGTGCCTCATTCATAAGGAAATCACGAAGGTTATTGTGATCGGGAATCCATATGCGATCTAGATAGTACAGTATACCGTCGGATTTGGTTTCGATTTTGAGTTCTGCTCCACATGACAGCTCATCTCGTACGTCGTTTTCTGTTACAGAAACATGTTGAGCTTCTCGGATTCGATCCTTGATGTCGGTTATGATTTGCGAACATAGAAGACGAATGGAGTTCGCATAACCTTTTCGACTGAGTGCATCGACCACCACGTTTGCCTTGCCAGGATGATACCGAATTTCACAGTCGTAGTCGTTAAGAAGTTCGACCCATCTTCGTTGCCTCATATTCAACTCCTTTTGGTTAAAGATATGTTGGAGGCTCTTGTGGTCAGTGTATATTTCACACTTGGTACCGTAGAGGTAATGTCTCCATATCTTGAGAGCGAACACAACGGCTCTAAGTTCCACGTCGTGGGTAGTGTAGTTCTTCTCATGAACTTTGAGTTGTCTAGAAGCGTAGGCTATCACTTTTCCTCTTTGCATTAGTACACAGCCTAGTCCTTGCCCTGATGCGTCGCAATATACTACAAAGTCATCGCAACCTTCGGGGAGTGTGAGGATAGGTGCGTCACAAAGCTTTTGCTTAAGGGTTTGGAAGGCTTCTTCTTGTTTAGGTCCCCATATGAAGGATTTCCCTTTATGAGTCAAAGCCGTGAGTGGTACAGCAATACGGGAGAAATTTGAAATGAATCGGCGATAGTAACCAGCCAAACCAAGAAATGATCTTACTTCGGTAGGGGTACGTGGCGCTTGCCATTCCTGTACTGCTTTGATCTTTGTGGGGTCGACATGTATTCCCTTGTCATTGACGACATGTCCAAGGAATTGTAGCTCTTTTAACCAGAATTCGCATTTGGAGAATTTGGCGTAGAGCTTTTCATTCCTTAAGAGTGTAAGGATGAGTCGAAGGTGTCGTTCATGATCAGATTTAGACTTTGAGTAGATGAGGATGTCGTCGATGAAGACTATGACAAAGCGGTCGAGATAGGGTTTGCATACCCTATTCATTAGATCCATGAATACAGCTGGGGCGTTGGTTAATCTAAATGGCATGACCATGAATTCGTAATGACCATAACGAGTTCGGAAGGCGGTCTTTGGGACGTCTTCTTCATGTACTCTGAGTTGATGATATCCAGAACGAAGGTCGATTTTTGAAAAACAGGTGGCGCCTTGAAGTTGGTCTAGAAGGTCATCGATGCGAGGTAATGGGTAGCGGTTCTTGACCGTTAACTTGTTGAGTTCTCTGTAGTCGATACACATGCGAAACGTTCCATCTTTCTTCTTCACAAACAGAACAGGTGCACCCCATGGCGATGAGCTAGGACGTATGAATCCTTTGTCAGTCAGCTCTTGCAGTTGACTGGCCAGCTCTTGCATTTCTGATGGGGCTAACCTGTAAGGAGATTTTGCGACTGGTGTAGCGCCAGGTATAAGATCAATGCGGAATTCGACTTCCCTCATGGGAGGAAGTCCTGAGATGTCGTCGGGAAAGACTTGTGGAAATTCTTTCACTACAGGTATATCTTCTAGTTTCTTCTCCTTGTTTCCCTTCTTGACGACGTGAGTTAGGAATGCGACATAGTTCTTGCGGAGATACTTTCGGGCTTGAAGGCAGGACATCATATTGATTCCTTTCGAAGGGGTTTCTCCAAAGATTCGTAGGGTTTGACCGTCTGCAAGAGGAATGCGAATGAACTTTTCGCGGCATACTACTTCAGCATGATGTTGGCTAAGCCAGTCCATACCGATTATAATGTCGAAACTTCCCAACTTCATAGGAATGAGGTCAACTGGAAAATCGTGATCGTTTAAAGTGAGGGTACAATTTCGTATAATAGAGTTTAATGAGACCGGTTTTCCGTCAGCAACTTCCACCGTTATGGATTCCAAGAGATTATCACGAGTTTGGTTGGGGATGGGTTCAAATTCTAGGGACACAAAACTCTTATCCGCGCCAGTATCAAATAACATGGAGGCATAGCTACCATTGATGAGAAACGTACCGTTAACCACGTTGTTGTCAGCCCTAGCTTGATTGGCGTTGATGTTGAAAGCTCTTCCTCTAGCAGGTGGAGGAGCTTGGTTAGCTTGGTTCACCGGATTTGCTTGAGCTTGGGCATGAATGATGTTCACCAAGCGTGGACAAGTGTTTCTAAAGTGGTTTGGGTCTCCACAGTTGTAACAAGCCCGCATGGGTTGCATCATGGGGTAGTGGGGTTGGTAGTAGGATTGGGCCGTATGTTGTGTAGGTGGTAGAAGTAAGGGTTGTTGGGCTTGACCCCCTATCTGATGGTGGGTTTGGGTTGAGGGTTGGTTGCGGTTCATTCGCTGAAGTGTGCGACAGGTTTGGATGGTGTGACCTGCACGGCCACAGCTGGTGCAATGTTGGCAGGGGTGTTCAGGAAAGTGATGGTATTGGCAACGGTTGCATTTTGGGTATGGGCCGGAGTATGGCTTTTTATATGGTGCAGCTGAGGGGGCAATTTGGGTGATGGGTGCAGCAGTGATTGGGGGGTTCGTTTGAGTGACAGCAAAGTTTCTGTTGTTTCGCTTCCTTTTACCAGTAAACTTCGAAGAGGAGCCAGAATGGTTTGAAGTTTGAGCCTCAATGGGGCCTTCTTTTTCTCCTCCTTGAATTTACCGTTTCGGATGCGATTCTCGGTAAGTTCGGTAGCTAGTTCCATTGCGGCTTCTAGTGTCGCAGGCGAAGTGCTTAGAACTGAGTCTTGAATTTTCGAGGGGAGGCCTCGAATGTAGTGTTCAACCAAGCGGTACACTGGGGTGAACAAGTTGGAGATCATTTGGTTCAACTCTAGAAACCTTTTGTTGTAGGAAGTATGATCTCCTTCCTTTTGCTTTAACGAGTGGAATTCATCTTCTAACTTTTTTATTTCGCTTCTTGGACAGAAGCGTCTTGTCATGATCTCCCTTAACTCTTCCCATGTTAAGGCCATTGCATCTTCGATTCCTCTCTTGCCCTTCTCTGTGTTCCACCAGGTAAGGGCTACCCCAAATAGTCTCCCAGTTGCGTAACGTACCTTGCGATCCTCGGGACAATCGCAATTGAGGAAGGTGTTCTCCATTTTCTCAAACCAGTGAAGGAGAGCAGTGACACCTTCGGTCCCTTCATACTTTGGGGGATCGCAAGACTTGAAGTGTTTGTAGGAGCACTTTTTGGAGGGAGGGTTGTCGACGTTCTGGTCTTCTTGATTGGGAGCGTTGATGGGATTCGCGGTGAGAGCTTGTTGGACTTGAATTACGATGTCAGGAAGCACCGCGGCCATTTGTTTTGCAATTTGGGTGGCCAAGCGTTCGTTTGACCTTCCTGACTTTCTACCTCCACGTAGTTGCCTAGCCGACATCTATAGGAACATACATAGGAAGATAGTGAGTTTAAGAAGTTTTTTTAGGTGTCATGTGTTGTTAAAAGTAATAAAATAACATAATCATAAATAATGCAGCTACATCCATAGGATGTCTTGGGTTTGCTCATGTTTGGGCCTCCAATGTCCCCCATACCATCGCCTGTATAGTCATGTGGGCCCCCATGACTATTGGCTTAGTAGGATTCACATTGGTGTTGGTGGTTTAACACTCGCATCACCCGAATGAAAACCATGAAATATGTTTGCGAGATGTATGGTAGGAGGGTGTCCAGGTATAGACACAATGACGACTCAAAGTGGGGTTAGCTCACACGACGTTTGGTATAGCATGCTTTGGCCTAAGAGGTCCTTCGTACTCTCATCGTTAGTCCCAAGGTAGGCAAACTGGTCCTTTATTTTGGATTTATACGAATGCCAAGCCTAGACAGGACGTTCCGACTACCGGTACTCGTATCCTTCCAGTTACTACATGCCCGTCATGAGAACTCACTTTGATGTGATTTGAAAATACAAAATCGTTGCAAAAATCATAGGAATTGTGAGGTGTGTGCTCTCATGGATATGGTATGTTATGAGGATATGATTCATGATAAGCATTGTATAATAATATGTACTTATGAACATGCTTGCATAACATTGAATGTAACAATAAACACAAAGCATATAAACATCATGAATTTTGCATGTAACACATAAACAATTTTAAAATTTTTAATCAACTATAGTATAGGCTCTAAGTGTCTAATAACCTATCCTATATCCCTATAGTCATGGCTCTGATACCAATCTGTCACACCCCGACCCGCAGCGGAATAAGAGTCGGAGCATAATTGGGTTATCACCAAAGCTCATGATGTTTACTAAAATGTTTCATATTTATTAAATTCGAATTACAACTTCAATATTCAAAACAAGTTCATACAATTACAAGGAAAAAGAAACTAAGTAAAACAATCCAAAGCCTAAACTGATTTATTCTTCTAGGCCGTCCTATATGTTTCTTGCTTCAACTGGATCACCTGTATCATGTGTAAAAATGGGGGATTTTGGGTCAATAAAAGTTGGCGAGTGAACCTTGTTAAAAACATTTGTTATCGATTTCTTGTTGTATTTAATATGAAAAAATTGTGCAATAATCATATGTGAGCAAACGTATATAAACAAACAAACACAAACCACCTTGAATGAGTATATGACATGAATGATAATGTATATGTTGGCAACGTCACGTTCCGCTCATAGGTAATGGGGAACGGACGAGCCTATGATGATGTATGTGAGATCAAGGCTCAATCAAACGGAACCGATCGAAATGAGGCACCTGTACTCAACCCGTCTCCCACGGGGAGCTGTTGGGCCTAATGAAATGTATGTACTGAAAATGATAAATTTAATCTAAACATTAACCACACAATCAATTGATACATATTGGATACACATTTGATCATGGATATGATGGATGCACAAGTGTTTAAATATAATAAATAATTAAGCGACACATGATACACCCCAAAATGTGATTAAAACGGGGAATTGGTAGAGATTCACTCACATTGGGTGCGTTCTTTTGATGATGTTGAATGCGCACGAGTTTTGGGATTTGATCGACGATGAAAAACTAACCTAAAATAATAACGAAATGGTACGGTAAATAAGTGGATTTTATTAACAATTTTAATAGGATTTTTAGATTTATTTTTGTGAGTTTAGGGTCATTTTCTAATTTTAAAATATTATTTTTAAGTATTTTTAATTGATTTTTAAATTAAATAAATAAATAAAAAAATAAAATTTTTTTGACATTTTGTTGACCGTTGACCGGTCCGTTGACCGGTCGGACTATGTTTATTCATGCGCTGAGTGAGGTTCGAACCCGTGACCTCCCGTACGCGTGCACGCAGCTCTACCAACTGAGCTACGTGTCTAACCCGAAATATTCTATGTTTTAATTATATATATATACTAATTAAATGTTAATTTATTTGGTTTATATTAAAAGGATTTAAACTGGTTGAACCGGTTGCAGGGAAGCCGGATCGAACTCGGGTCCTTTGGTTTGTACGCGCACAGCCCAACCAGTTGGGCTGTGTGTCTTATCTGTTTTACTTACGGTTTATATTAATCTTATAAACATACTGGGACCTGTTCTGATTCAGTTTTAAAAAAAATTGGTTTTAATTCGGAAAGTCGGTGCGTTTGTAAGGTTCGAACTCGTGACGTGCGCTATGTGTTTGCACACAGTCCACCGCTGGACTGTGTGTTACACTTATACACAACGTTTGACTTCGTCTTCTTCGTTCAAGACACAGACAAACGATATCCAACTGTTCTGGTTTAAATCGTTCGTCGATCATATAAGTGATTGAAATGTAATGAATAAATAGAGTTACGGAATCGAATGTACCGAACAGAACGCTTTCCTCAGAATTCCGGCAATGGTCGTCGGCTCTGATTTGTGAATTCCGTCTGATTGAATCAATTAACAGTTTTGATCGATGAGTTGTGAAATTGAGTTACTAAACAAGGATTATCAGAGGGTTTAGATGTTTGTACCGAGTCACAGCGTGATTTCGGAAATTTCCAGAGATTTTCCGGCGAGTGCAGATTATCCGGCAACGTCGTCTGGGACTGATTCTGGTTGAAGGATTGAAGTTAGTATAAGTCTAACAATGGATTGAAAATGAAAGAATCGAGAAATTTACCGATTTGATGTATGTCTCGGTTTTCCGGCGAAAGTCCGGCGATACAGAATATCTCCGGCGAGTGTAATTGCTTCGAGAAATTGTGCGATTTTGAGCGAAAAGATTACCAGAGACTTGGGTGTGTATTTATAGGGAAGAATCAGGATGAATTGGGTCCGAATTTGGTCTTGATTCATGGTCAAGGTTTTCTCCGGCGGTTATGACTGAGATCGCGGGATTAAACATTGGTTATAACCGATGTCGAGGTTAATACACGCGTTCAGTCAAAGGAAACCGTCGATAATTGGCGAAATCATCGGTAATTCCGGCGACTGCGGATTGGGCGCGCTGATGACTGAATTCGATTTCGAGTTTTATTATAAATGTTATTTGTTTTAATAGATATCACAAATGAGTCAAGTGGCGGAGTGGTTGGGTGTTTCTTGTTTCTTCCGGCTGACCCGGGTTCGAAACCCGGCAGCCTCTTTTCTTTTTTATTTAATTTATTTTTACTTTTTAATAATTATAGTTTTTAAATTCTAAAATGTTTATTAATTATGTATTGTCTAAAATTAATATTGATCATAAATACGCAACGAAATTTTATAACTGATTATTCGATTAATAAACGAAGCGGGTTTGGAAACCCGTTTTTCGATGGATGTTACATTTACTACCAAATACGGTTTTACGATCCACACCCTGCAACATGGGGGTTAAACACTAGTTAATGAATTAATAGTGTAGGAGTAAAGCTTGAGTTTGATGAAGTACTAACCAACCGAGTCTGAGCATTACACATCAAGCTCTAGAAGATCCTAGCTCAAGTTCAAGCTCTATTAAGTTAAATAAGTTGAGTTCAAACTTAGAGTAGCTCAAACTCAGATCAACTCGTTTAATCCCGTTTAATCCCTTCACATGTTCGTCAATGAAAATACTTTAAACATTTCTATACTAACAGTAGTATTATATGCTCTATCCGTTGCTATAGGCTTAGTTAGAATTATTGAAGTGAATGTAAAAAATATAAAGCATATAGCAAACCGACTTAAATACACAATTTTTTTTATCATACTAGTTAACAAATTTTGAGAAAAAAAAAGTTACAAGTAAGATGATTGATTCTTTTATTTATGTTATATTTCACAAATATTAGAAAACCCTAGTGTATACTTTTGTTTCGACAACTTGAGAGCAAAAATTATCAGTTACAATAAAGTTGAATACAAAGTAGAAAATTCAAAACTCAATTATTCCTTGAAGACCCAAAAGGTTTCGAAAAAGTGATAATTTGGAATTAAAATGTCTGCGACTTTTAGGTTGTTATTTTTAAGAATTTGACTGCATCAATTAACTCCTTTATTACTCACCAAATAGTAGTTGAAGAATCAATTCAATGGTAATTGATCAACCCATTGCCCACACTACAAGGATAAATAAGTACACGGAAAATTTAAACTTTTAATTTTTTTTATTGGGAAAAATTAGTGTCGTATGTGAAACTTCAACCCAAGACCTTCCCATCCCAATGTGTTTAAAGGTTTTGCTTTTATCAATATACCATCACCCCCGTTAGTTAAACTTTTAAATTCAATCATAAACAATGCGCTAATGAGTTGGTGATAGAGTGGTAAGGGATACCTGGGGTTCTAAGCAACCTGGGTTCGATTCCTGCCCTCCCCATTAGTTTCCACGGCACCTGGTGATGATGAGAGACTATACACCTCACCGCACTGTCGTGCTTTCGGGCGTATGTTCACGGACTTGACCCTAGATGTGGTGAATATCGCCAGTAGCTCATTTGGAAGCTTCGTTGGCCGTCAAAAAAATCATAAACAATGCTACCATTCAAGCTGTGGCGGGTGAACAAAATCAATAATCAAATAAAATAGAATAAAATCTTCAAAGAATGAGATGCTCATTTTGTGAAAACGAATTGATAAACTCATTCTGATTTTAAAACAGCGATGATGTTCATTATATAGGGTGAATTATTCAACAATGATAGTTACAACTGCCAACACTTAGAATTACAACAGTTGTATCAGTGTAAACCATCACTGGAAACTTCAACAATTAACCCATCAGGGGTTGGTAACTAAGTTACCACTAACTGTCCAGTTGCAATTGCCAACCTTATGTCACTAACGCACAGTTTGCCACTCCTCAGCTAAGTTGCCACTTCACTTGTATCATCTTGCAGATGATTATCATTCACGTTGATTGGGCAACGCCACCCTGTCAAGGTCTATGTCCATAGGAACTTTTGCCAGGGTCTCGTCCCTTGGATCCCCCATAGTCTAGGGACTAAGTCACCATTAATTGTCCAGTTGCCATTGCCAACCTTACGTCACTAACAACTAGTTTGTCACTTATCAACCATGTTGCCACTGAACTTGTAGCGACTTGTCAATGATTATCATTCACGTTGGACCGGGCAGCACTACCCCTGCCAAGGTCTATGTCCCAAGGAACCCATGTAAGGGTCTTTGTTCCTTGGGTCCCCCATGGTCCAGAGTTTCGCCCCTAAGAACCATTAAGGTTCTTTGGTGTTTAAAATCATAACATTCTTGATTGAGAGTACTACACAATTCCTAACACGTATCAATGTCTATTATAATTGTCAAAATAGTTCGATAACACTTAATTAAAGCAAAGCTAGGAAGTAATGTTTGATTTTTTACTCTTCAAATACATAGAAGCCGAATTATTTGTCCAAAGTTTTCTAGTCTGTCAAAACTTTCATAACCGGGTTATATAACTTTTTTTACATATGGTTTGGTTAATCTAACAAGTAAAAACTTATATAACTTATTTCATGAAAAATAGTTATGTTTAAGAATGTAATCATCATATAATCTATTGAATTCTTAACTTAATGGTTATGGTGGATTGTTGAACAAAATTCCGTTTCTAACCACTAGAGTACAATTACATAATCCTATATATGTCCCGTCATATATAATCTATATCTATACTTTTTTTTTGAACGGCAACCACACTATATATATTTATATATAGAGCCAACAAGAAACTGGAGGAAAAAACATATAAAACGAGGAAAAAACAAACAAACAATGAACAAACTAAAGAGAGTCTACTATATCAAAGTTGATCCATTTATCCCAAGTCGGAGCAGGAATCTTCGCCCGGTTACTAATTCATAGAAAAGTGTCTTCTTTGATAAACTCCACGCACTTATTTATCGGTAGGAAGCTGTCTTCGAACACTTTTTAGGTTCCTCGCATACCAAATTCTCCATGTGGTTGCCATTGCTATAGTATAGACAATTCTCATCCATTTTTGGCTACCTGGGCAATTTTTCAAATAGTCAAAAATGTCTTTCAAAGAGTTTGCATTGGCTTGGAGACAAAGCCTCATCCAAATGCATATATTCCACCAGACGCTTTTTGCCATCAAACAACGAGCAAATAAATGGTTTACGTCTTCCTCATATATATCACATCTCGGACAGATTGTATCTAGTAAGCTGACCCCACGTCTCACCAGCCCTTGCTTAGTCGCCATTTTACCCATAAGCACTCTCCACAAAAGATAATTAGCTTTTAGAACTAATAAATTAAGAACACTCTTATTTAAATAAAATTTGGGTTATTAAATGTATGTTCATATGACTTTTAAAACTTGTGAGAAAGTCGATGATACAGTTTGTCTTCTAATCGATGGTTCAAATGCTTTCATATTTATAAGCTTGACAAACATTACAAGTTTTTATCATACATGACACAAAATTATGTCCCAATATTGGAAAAACGTCTTAGAGTATCGTTTTATAATTGTTAAATCTTTGTTGTTAATTATTTGATATTTTATTTACTTAACCCGTGTAATACACGGAGTTATAACCTAGTACCGATTAAAGAAAATGCGATCTAGTGAATGATTTTTACGCTTCAAGAATATAGAATCCGAAATCTGTCAAAGATCGAACTTTCTACCTTGTCAAACCCCAAATAAAGTAATAGAATAAAATTTTACAACTGGATAATGTTTATTAAGAGACTCAGTTGTACAACAAAGGTTATATTTAAAGAAATTTAACCTCTTAATTATAATTTTTGTTTTTTGAATGGTAATACTTATACCCCTAAATTACACCAAATAAATCCTAAATCAATGATTGATTCAATGTTTTTGCCTTACTTCAAATTCCTTTGAAACCTCTCAAACTCCGGTACATGGTCCATCAAACCAAACTAGTGTTTTGCAAAAAGTTTTTTTTCTTAATTGTATAATGAAACAAATAAACTAAAAAGGTGTATTATAAAGAGGAAAAGAGAGCAAAAAACTATTATTATATGGAACCACACGTCGACATATATCCGTATATACATGGAAAATTAAATTTTCAAACCTTTACCTACAACCCCTTTTAACTTTCTAAAGGAGAAATACTTTTCTTTCTCAAAAATTTATAGCATTAAGATAATAGTCAAAGCATATATTATATAAATGGAAGAAACAAAGGAGCTCCCAGAACTGGAAAAAATTAAAGAAAATAAACATATGGTCAAAAAGAGGCAAAATTATATTTACATATGCAAGCATGCAAATTGCATTTCTGATTTCTTTTCCTACTAAATTGTTTAATTAGTCAAAGACCAAGGCCAAAACAAAGCACTTGCATTTGACATGTTTATGCTAGTGTCTATGGCTGCCGGTGGGTGGGCGGTTGTTGGCATGGAGTGGTGGCAGCGGCGGTGTATGAGGAGGTAGCGACTCGTTCACAAGACGGGCACATGGTAAGAGTGGTGGCCGGCATTTGCATGTAAAATGGTTGAGAAGTCTTTAAAGCCCGAAGCTCTTGAAGTTCTTTTTGCAATCTTCGGTTTTCTTCAGTTAAGGTTTCACAACATCGTTTTAAATACTCACAGTCGATCTCTGTTTGTTTCAATTTTGTCCTGCGATTATTTCACCAAGTTGTTTTACTTCTTGTGTAGTTATTCTTTATGTAAAGATTAAAATACGATTAGATTAAGAAGTAGGTAAACGGGCAACAAGCTACGCAACAACCCCTTTAGTTTATGTAAATAAAACTAATGAAAGACATTTAAATACCTTGCCCTTCGGTTTTGAAACCAAACTTCAACTTGTCGTGGACGTAGATTCAACTGTTTAGCTACCGCTTGCTTTTGTTTCTGATTCAAATATCCACCAAACAAAAAGTATTAGTTCCATCAACTATCAAAATAAAGTGCATAGATACACATTTAAATTTTAAAATCTATGAATGTTAAGTTTAAGTAGATGGATGATATTAATGAGTCGGTTTTCTGGTAATGTGGTACCCGTTAATACAATACCAATCAAGTTAACATGTTTTCAAGTTGGACATAAGTATATATGTAACATACAATAATTTATTTAAAGTTCTTTTAATGTAATCATCTATATTTGGTCTAATAATTCCTTATGGAACTGGGGAGTCAAATCGTTAAACAATAAATGTAAATGTATAATGAATAAATGAATGGTGTTGCCATTACATGATAATTGCATGACATGATGGCATGAAACATTTATCATGACATAAAGAATTACATTCATATAAAGTTAGGGTTAAAACTTAAAATACTGCAAGTTGTCGGACTCCTATCATACATCCCATAACGTATAATCAATGAAATAGTACAAGATAACAATTGTAGGAACTTGACAAAGTGGCACCCAATATCTACTCCTCTCACTTCTTCACACAAATCATTTACTTCTAGTACTTGTATCATTGTATGTGTCACATATATGATCTATATTTTGCATTTTGGGGGGACACATGTTTTAAAATAATCTTAAAAATAATGCTAAGAAAATTCAAGAGATGACATAGGATATGTTGATCATGTTAAGAACTCAAGAATGCATTTTATAACAAATTTGAGTTGTACATAATCCAAAGATTCTAGAGAGAGAAACATGAGAGAGAGAGCTTACAGGGTTAAGTGTGCTGTGTTCTTTAAAACTATCTTCAAGAAAAGCAGATTGTTCTTTAGTAAGTCGGAGCTTTTTCCGGGTCAACCCGTTTTCATCTTCATCACTCATGCCACCACCTCTTGAACAGGCTCTTTGATCTCTTTCTTTAACATCTATCAACTCAAGATTCATTGTTGCTAACTCCAAATCTCTTTTTCTTGAATGGAATGATGATCTCTCACTCTTGAATATTGAAGAGAAATCCATCTGGAACGATGACGTACCACTATTACTGTTGTTCGGTGATGACTTTCCGGCTGCCGGTTCTTCACCGGTTTCTTGATCAGAGACCACCGTCAAGGGTTCAACAACCGCTATAACAAAAAAGACCAAAAACCCATCAAAGATTTGAGTAGAATATAGCTTTTTTAAACAAATACTATTATTTAAGAACTGGGGTTTTGAAAAAGATTAGATTTTTACAGTTTCTTGATAGCCATGGGAAAGACCGGTGAGTTGACGACGGCTGCGGTGGTGATCGGAGAACTGGGGCGAACGGGAGGAGATCAAGCTGCAGCGGCGGTGGTGACGGTGACGACGGTGGTGGTGGCGGCGGTGGTGATTGATCAGTTGAAGAAGTTATGATCTTCTCATCAGGTTTCTCTCTCATCATATTTTTAGGGTTTCCTAAGCCCATGCAAAACCCTAAATCTTGCATCTTTTGTTGGGTGGATCTGCTGTGATGATCCAACAAAGAAAAGGGTTTTGGAGTATCTCCTAAACTCAAAGCAAGCTCCATGTTTTCTCTCTCTAGAAAGTAGAACTAGAAACTCTCTTTTTCTCTCTCTAAAACTCACTCAGAAGATCTGTAATGACATGAGAACTATCTAATCTAAAGGACAAAAGGAGACTTATATAAACAGGGTTCGAGGATACAGTAAGTGTGTACATATCTAGAGAGAGAAAGGGGATGAGAGAGAGTAATTTTTACTTGAAATTGTGAAGGATTAAGGAAGAGAAAGATTTAAGGAAATGGAAAGTATAAACATAGGGCCCAACAGCAAAGACAAAGTCATAATTTTAATGTTGGTCTGATTATTTCCAATTAGAGTAGTTTATGGTTGTTTTTGTAAAGAATCTTTTTAGGATTTGATTTTTGGGTAGTGAAAGATTGACCCAAAAACAAATCTTGGTTGACAATCATACGTAAATCTTTATTATTAATATCGCATGCCTACTTCTTGTGACTACTAGACTCAAAAGACATGATATATGCATACGTATTAAATGCTTGTACTATCCCTACTAAAGTTTTTGATCTACAGAATCATTAAAGTGATCATTTTCTCATTTACAAGTATAGATACCATCTTGAATTAAAAGTTTATAGTTTATTTGAAATTTAGAGGAGCTTAGTAATCAGCTATATGTTGTAGGTATAATAAAAAAAAGTATTTCTCCTGTCAACCTGTTAATCAGCTATCTGTTATGTTCGTTTAGGGTATGATAGATTTTAACTTCACCTATTATTCTTAGTTTTATGTATAAACTAGTTGAATACCCAGCTCGTTGTGACAGGAATACGTCATTATCGTTTCGATTGATTATAGTATTGATTCAGTATCGACACTCCTTATAACATTCGAAAGATAAAACCCAATAAATAAAGTTGTTATATGATCAAAATGATATCACACGTGTAAAAGAAGTATAGCTAACATTTTTAATAAAACTAGTACCGGTACTCATGTTGTTCGGTAGGAATCGATGTAGAGCATCATCACTCACTATAGCTTACAATATAAAAAGATACTCTATTGCGAATTTCAACTCCATTTCCAACGAAAATTATATCAGACTCGGATATTCAGTAAGCATTATATTATTGTTATTATTATAACAAAACAAACTAAACGTTTAGTTGTACATAACTACTCACAAATTGGTTTTGAAAAATATTTTTATCTAGACGTCAATAAAAATACACATGTCACAATGAAATATTAAATAACACTACAAAATGCTCATGAAATTACGAATAAATAATCATTTTAAGTAATAAAGCAAGAAAGACGGAATAGGGTATTTTAAGAGGCGGAATAGGATATTTTGAGATAAGATATGCTCTATTAATATTGTTTTTTAATTAATATGTCACACAACAACTTATTTATCAAGGAGTGGCGTAGCATCTCGATGGTCTGGAGGTGGCATGGCCCCTCCTGATTTTTCATTCGTATTGTTAATGTTATCGAAATTTCCGATAATTGTTTTTTAGTATAAGGTATTAGATTTTTAAAGTGTGGTCTCTACTAATTTGAGTTTTAAAAGTTTAGAATTACTGATTTGCCGTTCAAACTTCCAGTGTATTACTAAGTAAGTAATACTAAGGTGTAGATTATACAAGGAAAGTAAATCAAAACTACACAACTTTATTTCCTAGCTCCTTTATTTTATGGTTTTGCCGACGTTATTTGAATGTACTTATGCCTTGACTGCCGTAAAAAAAAAAAACTTATGCGTTGACTTCTATGTCTACTTTTATCTTATACGTTACGTGTGTAAACAATTCTCTTGTTAATCAAAAAGTTGTTGGAGGAAATATAATATAATTTATATATTATGGCGGTTGTGATGTTTTATTGGTGAGAAGATGTATATTGGGATTATTGGCTTGACTGTATAGCTAATCAATCTCCATTCCTTCATATAGCTTAGACCCCTCAATTGAAATGACTTGTGCATAATATGGCTGCTCGGTGTGCCCCTCCCCTATACCTTACCTGACCATACCCATACCAAATCAAATCTATTAAAGATTTGGAGGTTGCCTTGCCGACATAATTCTTAGTAATATCAGTTATTTATATCCATAAATATATATATATTTATTTTTATTTACAAGGATGTGTTTAATTTTAAATACAACAATTAGCATTAATATTAAAATCATTCAAGGTATTTGTAATATTGTCATGGAATGATTTTCAACCTTATTGCGACTTTTAGTACCTCATGAAGATCAACTTTTTACTGATTAGTAAGTAGTAACAACGGTTTAAATGATTATCGAATGGAATACAAGATTGCTAGTACGTAAGAAAGTCTTTGTGTTGTCTCGTAACTTTTACAGAAAAAGTTACAATATGTAAGATGGTTAATTTGTTTACCGCCTATTTATATTAGTTAATAGTTTAGATCATTCGTGGTTTAGATGATTTCCAATGTGAAGAAATTCTGGATTCAAGTAGAATCAACTAAGAAACTGATTGAAGAGGAAGGAAGACTCCGAAAATAATAGAGTGGGAGAGCATAAACACCGTTCCTCCAAATTGAAATGGGAGCATACAGAGCAGTAGGGCAAATGGTATTGGGTACCGGTTCGAAACCAGTATGAAATTTCTCAAACCGAGTTGATTTTTGTTACCAACATTTAGCGTTTTCAGTATCGGTATTTACTAAATTTTAACTCAAATACCGGTCCGTACCGGTACCGATACCAAACTATACCATACCTGATACTTTCGATACCAGTATCCATTTTTAAGGTTTTCAATACCAGTACCGATTGATACCAAGCTTATCATACAAAACAAAAGGAGACAGAAAGGTTACAGTATAGCATAAAAAATCATTACATTTAAAACTCTAATAAACCTAAAATATACTATTATAAAATTCAAAATAGTTGTAATGAAATTAATAGTTTATCAGATCTTTGTCATTATTTCACAAATCAAAACAACGGTCAATGACACCAAAAGGTCAACTACACCAAGTTTTCCTACACCCTTGACCTTCGCTTATCCAATTTTTTTAGTAAATTGCATAAAACATTCTTTATGTTTTCTCAAACTTGCAGGTACCAGCCTTAATATTTAAAAGTTGCTAAAAACAGCCTTTAAGTTTATTTTTATTGCGGGTTCAATTCTTTACAGCTAACCACGTTATTTTCTTCAGTTATATTCGTCATTTTGGTTGATCTTCCACCCACGTCAATTATAAGAAAAAAGAATATTTAAGGTTTAACCTATTTTAAAAAAAAAATCTAACCGCAGGGACTAATGTGCAATAAAACCAAACTTTTAAAAACCAAAGACCCTCTTTTCCGGTCTTCTTCTCCGGCGACTTCGCCGGATTCCGGCGAACCCGGAATTAAGATAGGAATCTTGTTAAGCTAGTCCACTAAGCTGTAAAGATTAACACAGATTTTGATTATGCCAATCAAACTCTTTAGGATTATCATCAGTTGGAAGAATCGGCGCCTTATTCGCATCAGACGGAAACGACAAACGACTCTTCAACCCTAGATACCTCTCATGGAACTCTGATGCCGTCAAATCAGAGAACTTCGTAACACCGTGTTCAGTAGTCGGATCCAGCAACTGTGACGCTTAGGACGCCGCAAGTTAGACTTAAACACTATCAAACGGTAATCGTGCTCCTTTGTAGTCGCGTACGTTTTACCAAACTTTGTTTAAACTAGGTTAAAACTTAAATATTCTTTTTTTTTTATAATTGAAGTGGGTGGAAGATCAACCAAAATGACGAAGATACCCTCACATGTTATGCATGTGAGGGAACTTAACTGAAGAAAATAACGTGGTTAGCTGTAAAGGATTGAACCCGCAACAAAAAAAAAACTTAAAGGCTGTTTTTAGCAACTTTTAAACATTAAGGCTGGAACCTGCAAGTTTGAGAAAACATAAAGGATGTTTTGTGCAATTTACTCAATTTTTTTTTTCTACTTTTAAAAAGCTATTTTATAAAATATGTATGTAAAGTTTCATTTATGCAACCTATAACTTTTTTTCCTGCTATTACTTAAATAAGGCTTGCACTATATAATTTTATAGGAATAAATTAGTTTAATTTTGCATAAAGTAACGTAATCAAACAAAATTAAAAGAAAATTATTTAATTTATGTATTTAAAATAATCAAATTGCCATAAATCGTCATGTACTTTAGATTATATTAATTCTTAGGACGGTTAATGTAATATTAGTTCACTTGGTGAAAGCTCCTGCCTCTTCATAGCAGAAGGTCATTGGTTCTTAAGCAAGGTGATAATTGGGTGTAATTTATAACGATTAAGAGTTGTATAAAGAAAACATTTTTAATGCAACTTTTTTTGAATATACATACGAGGATAAAGTGTATGAAAACATTTTTTGAAGTCAATTTTAGTTCTATTTTAATGCAGCATTTCAATTAATGTCTCAACAATCCTTCGAGTCACAGTAATTGCTAATTGGTAGAGCGGAGTGTATCTATAAAAAAATTGGTGGATCTTTTTAAAAGCCATCTTAGTGACAAATCATATTTCTTCAACTCTCAAAACTCAAAAAAACTTAAAGGTAACCAATTCTTTTAACTCTCAAAACTCAAAAAACTTAAAGGTATCTATAAAAATTTTTATATGTGTGTATGAGAGAAAGAGAGAAGGAGAAAAGAAATTGGGGACGCATCTTGGTGGCCACCCCAAAATTGGGTTCAAAATTTATGGAATATTGTGGTAACGGTTTTTCTGTCAGGAATCAATTATACATATTTTTAATGCATAATTACCTTTATTTTAAGGTACTTTTTATAATTTTATAGTTAAAGTACTGCTCAAATTATTCCTATTTGATAATTGCATTTCAAGGGCTCTGGATGAAAAAAAAACGAAACAAACGAAGCAAAAATTCAGGATTCCAAAAATATCAGCTAAGTACCAAATAGGCATGACCATGCATGGCTATGGGCATGACCTTGCATATTAACCCAGCCATATAAGTCAACTCAAGTTTGGTCAACAAAAGTGAATGATATACGGAGGCACGACCGTGCAACCCTTTGGCACGCCATGCATCAATAAGACAAGGAATAGAAGCTTTGAGACCCAACAAGACTGACACCTTTTGAAGCCTTGTCTGGACATCTGTCCATGCACGGTCACGCATAACCTAGGCACGGTCGTGCCTATAATGAAATTCAACAGAAAGAACCGGGAAAGGACAAGAAAGACAACCAAGTGTCGGGAGAAAAGACGAAGCACGACCGTGCCCAACCATGCACGATTGTACACCCTACTCTCACCTAGCCTATATATAGAGGACTTGGCTGCCCAGTTCCTTATCCCATTCCACTCATTCCTCTCCCATTTTTCAGACACATACTTTTTGGTCTTAAGAGGTCATTAGGAGTTTAGGTTCACTCTAAGAAAACACTTGTAGTTGCTTAGTTTGAAAGAGAGAGCGAGAGAGAGAGAGGAACTTGTAATCAACAACCTTCACTTAGTTGTTTGATTCTTACACTTGATTCACCATGATTCTTCACATGATAATAGTTTGTGGACAAGTTACTATGCATTTTTTTTTGCTAAACTCTTTGTGTTGCATGGGTTGTAACTAAAACGTGGTATGAATTAAATGTTTAAACTTTAGAAAAGTTGTGTGTTATGTCTACAGTAGTTCTTTCTACCCTTCTTCGTTAATGAAGTTTGTGATTCAGTTTTGGTCTTTGATCTTGTGGGTGTTCTCCGTAAACTTAGTGGTGTAGAGCCTATTAGTACACTATTGGCACGTAACAACCCAAATACTAGAAGAAGATCCCATTTTAGTAAAGGTTGACCAATTTGTGAAAACCCTCAGTCTATATGGTAGGCTTCAATACTAAGTCAAAATGGTAAGCTTCAATACTAAGTCAAAACTTGGTTTGTGAAAACCCTCAGTCTTTTGATCAACCCTCACTTATCAAGAATATCATTGTTGGCCTGCATAGTCTACATGGTAGGTTTCAATACTAAGTCAAAACTTGGTTTTGCGACTTGTTTAACACGGTCTATATGTTAGATTAGGTGTGGACCAAGAATGTGTGAACCCATGCTAAAATCTATATGTGTTTATATATATTTATTATTATAACGCCACCCATTAAAATAAGAACAATCACTTAAATTAATCTCAAGGGTCATTAGCAACCTATATGGAGCACCTATATGCTACATTCTGCTGATTCTCTGCATCGGGTTATAACCAGTTTTTTTATAACAAAACCGATTCGAATCAGTTACGACTGGTTACTGTTTTTGGGTTAAAAAACCGGTCTGAAACCGATGTTGTTACAAAAAAATGGTTATTTTTTATGATAAAAAAAAACCGGTCGGTTAAAAACCAGATCGATTTTTTATAGAAAAAAAAACAGTTTGTACACCTCTGTTGAGTGTTGAGTAGTAAAAGTCATGTCATTTAGGTTCGATACTTGGTTTTTATGTAAACTTCACTACAAATGACACACTTGCCAATTGTATGTGTTTAGTTTAAGTAATATTCATTTCTTATAAATTTAAGACTATATAAACGTGTTTAAAAGTTATTAAATTATTCACTTAATCATACTAAAAGTTACCATAACTAACACTACTAAACAAACAAGCATCAGACCATCCACCCTATTCCTTCCCACTTTCCGTTCTCTACAACCTAAAAGTGAAAAAAAAACTCCTATGACCAACACAACTGTCATACCCCGACCCGCAGCGGAAAATGTGATCGGGACATGATTGGGTTTTCATCAAAGCTCATGACATTTATTATAACGTTTCATATTTATTATTACAATTTAAAGGGAATCATACAATCATAATTACAACATGTTCTACACATCTTTCTAGACTTCATTATTTTCTTCTAAGGCATTTCCTATGTTTTCCTTGCTTCATCCTGTTCACCTGTATCATGTGTAAAAATGGTTTTTGGATCAACAAAAAGTTGGCGAGTGAATCCTATGAAAAACATTTGAACAAGTTTATTGAATTGATTATAAAATAAAGTGCATAACCACATATGAGTAAATATAGAGGTAAACTTATTCACAAAACACTTAATATTAAATAATGCACACATACAATAATAGATTGTTTTGAGGCACGCGTTGCTCAACTCGTCTCCCATGAGGAACTGATGGGCCTAATGAATGAGTTTTGAGGCACGCGTTGTTCTACGAACTGATGGGCCTAATGAATGAGTTTTAAGGCACGCGTTGTTCAACTCGTCTCCCACAAGAAACTGAGGGCCTAACAAATAATTTGCATACAACTTGACAATAAGTAATACATAACTACAAACAATATTTACATTCTAAGTTTTAATCATAATATGGTATGGCACGAGTTTGAATAAACGAATTAGTTTAAGTGACACATGATACACCCCAAAACGTGTAATTAAAAAGGGGAGTTGTAAGATTCACTCACAATGGTTGCGTTTCTTGGATTGATCATAAGTGTGCACGAAGTTGGATTTAACCACGAGAGAAAACTAACCTAAATAATAACATAACGGTTTGGTAAATAAGCGGATTTTATTAAATCAATTTTTGTAGGATTTTTGGATATGTTTTTGTGAGTTTAAGGCTATTTTCTAACTTTAAAAGTGTTGTTTTTAAGTATTTTTAATTGATTTTTAATTTAAATAAATAAATAAAAATAATAAAAAAAAATGTTGATTTTTGACCATTGACCGTTGACTTGTTGACCGGTTCGGTCGGTTATATGTGTGCGCTGGGTGAGTCTCGAACCCGTGACCTCCCGTACGCGTGCACGCAGCTCTACCAACTGAGCTACGTGTCTAACCCGAAATATTTCTGTTTTTAATTATATTTATATACTAATTAAATTAATCCGAAAATCACTTATTTTAAAAAGGATTTAATGTATCGACTCGGTGCTCTCCACAGGTCTCGAACCCAGGACCTGTGGTTTAGTTTGGCACACAGTCCACCGCTGGACTGTGTGTCTAACTTGGTAAATATTCTGGTTTTTATTATACTTAACATCTTACTGAGTTAACCCGGTTTGGTTTCTAAAAAAAAACATTTTTATTACAGAGGTTAAGGTTGTGATAGGAATCGAACTCGCGTCGTGTATGTAATTGTTTGCACACAGTCCACCGCTGGACTGTGTGTCTAACCCGTTCAATATACTAATTTTAACTAATCTTATAATATATCTGAACTTCGTCTTCTTCGCTTAAGATTACAGATAATGATAATTCAACTGATTTATGACTAATTCGATTAACAAGCTTTATAAGTAATTGAAAGGTAATGAACGGAGAGAGTTTGGGGGAAGGATGTACCGATCAGCGTCTTTCACAGAACTCCGGCAAAGATTCGTCGGCTCCGTTTGTGAACTTCGGCTGTTAGAATCAATTAACAGTTCTGTTCGATTAGTTATGAAATTGAGGTACTTAAACAAGGATTAACAGAAGTTTGGATGATTATACCGATTCCCAGCGTAAGATCAGAAATTTCAGAGGTTTTTCCGGCGAGAGATGAATATTCCGTCTACGTCGTCTGGGATTGATTCTGATGGTTGGATTGAAGTTAGTAACAGTCTAACAACAGATTGAAACGGAAAGAGTCGAGATATTTACCGTTTTGAGGTGAGTCTCGGTTTTCCGGCGAAAGTCCGGTGATGGCAGGTTATTTCCGGCGAGTGAAATTTCTTCGAGAAAAGGTGCGATTTTGAGCGAAAAGGCTACCAGAGACTTGTGGGTGTATTTATAGGGAAGAACATCGATGAATTGGGTCCGATTACCGTCTTGATTCGTCGGTCAATAATATTTCCGGCGGTTATGACTGATGTCGCGGACTGGACATCGGTTATAACCGATGTAATAGTTATTATACGCGTTAAGACACAAGAAACCGACAGTGAAAGGCGAAATCGTCGGGATTTCCGACGACTGCAAATTGGGCGCGTCACTTGACTGATTTGAAATCGAGATTTTGATATTTGAATTAATTGTTTTGATACATAACTTAAGAACACAAGTGGCGGAGTGGTTTGGTAAGTGCGAGTTAAGACTTTGGCTGACCCGGGTTCGAATCCCGGCAGCCTTGTTTTATTTTTATTTCACTATTTTAATACATTTTCAAATATAAATTTTATATTCTAATATACTTATTAATTATGTATCGTTTAAAATTAATTTGAGCATTAAATATGCAATGAAATTTTTAACTGGTTGTTCGGTTAATAAACGAAGCGGGTTTGGTTAATCCGGTTTTTGACGGATGTTACAACAACAACAACCTAATAAAGTCAATTTAACGAAGAACAACATTGCATGACATGTAGCTTATACAAGAGTGCTTCAAAGTCTCCTAAGTCTCTATATCTGTAAGGCTGTGAGGTATGGGACACTATGCTCATGCTATCTTAGCCAAAAAATACACAATAACGCCCCCTATCATACCGCGGACGCCATCAGAGGGGCGCTATTGACGGGACGTGACTACAATGGCGAGCAATAGTGACATGACTATGTGTGAAGAAGGGAGCACCATTAATGAGAATGAGGCTTTATTCCATACCATCCAAGTTAGGGAGAGGGCGCTATTGATGAGGTGGAGCTGAGGTTGCACAATGTAGCCCCTAGGGACTCGATTTCATACCCTGTAGCCTAAAAATGTCTTGCATTCGTCTCTCGCGTGTAGTTATAAGGCTACACGGTATGGGGTGTGATTACCCTCCACCTCTGCAACTTTTTCTATCAATAGCGCCCCCACACCATACCATGGGCGTTATTGGGGGGGGGGGGGGGGGGCTATTGAAAGCCAACCATTGCAATAACGAGTATTCGAGTCATTAAAGGTAAGGGCACCATTGGTGAGAGTAGGAAAATAGTGGGCTACATCTGCTAGCTATTGAGAAGAGGCAATAGAGTCTCTTATTGACGTGAGGCAATGAATCCCCTACCACCTTCAAACCATACCCTGTAACCTAAGAGCACTTACAATGAGGACTCTAATGTATGAGTGAAAATAAGCAAAACCTCACTTTCGTTTATCCCGTGTAGTTATAAAAGCACTTACAGTGTTCCACTGTTCCCCATACCCAATTATGGGGAAAATATGTGGTTTTGCTTATTTTTACTCATACATTAGAGTCCTCGTCCCCATGTACCCCTAATTATGTAGAAATCAAAAGTAAACCCTAATATTTGGGGTTCACTATTCATCTCCTATCCTATATTTTTAGTGGTCGTTAATAAAAAAATGTATTGTTTTAATAATCATGATCTATGAACATATGTGGGGAATAGAGGGTTTCTAAAAATATAACAAATTCTAGAAATAATTATGAATTTTAGTTAAATTATATAGATGGTAGTAAAATTCTATTAAGAATGCTCTAACACAACAAAAATACTTATGAATATATGTAAACCAGGTGTACAGGTAATGTCTAATATTTTATAAAATCCAACAGCTCATAACAAAAAGTAACTAATCATGTCCCATTCATTTATATCTTAGCACGTTAGAAGTAATTTTTATAAAAATGATTAAATAACATGAAGGTCTTTTGTACACGATGTTGAAGACAAGTTGGAGACTCTTTGAAACCCAAAAAATGCTTGTGATTTAATCTCATCAACATTTTTTACCAATAAAAAGTTTATTGTTGTGAGCTCGCCAAATGCACAACGTGAAGCTATGCAAATCAGTGATAGTGTCTTCTTGTTATTTGGTGGAACCAACAGTAGGTTGGGGAATCGAAAAACGTATATGATTTGATCCCGTATGGAGAAGGAATTTTGCACCATGAACCAATATTGGACCAAAACTGCCTTAGCCAAATTAAAATTTTAATAAGTCGACCCAAAACACAACATGAATAAACATAATTTTAAGTACGTTCGGGTTAGAGTTGATGTTTTGACACAAATGAATACATGAGCCGTGTTCGGGTCATCTATTCAACCGATAACTAAAAATCTTACAACCTATCAAACAAACTTGATTAACACACATATCTATAGTGGCCTCTTTAATCATGTGTGTTGAAATGGATTCTAATCATTGGTTCACGCCTTCTACTAACAACAGTTTGAAACTCGTCGAACGTGCGCATCCCCTCTATTTTTTTTTCTCTCTGTTTAATTGATTTTAATTTTTTTTCTATTTTTTCTCCTGCTTTTTTTATAATATATATATTCTTTTAATTTTTTTTAACTTTTATAATAATATTTATCTTTAGATTTCTTTTGGTCCTTTTTTTAAACCATGACTTTTTTTTTCTTTAGAACTTTTTTTATATGAAATACATTTGATTTTCCTTTTTATATTGTTGATAATCGCACTAGTTATAATAATTGGTCTATTAGCCACTGTAGAGCATGGATGTAACCATTAGATATAGACTAAAGTAAAAAAAGTATAAACTTTCACTTGTATTCCATTTTTAATAATCTACCTAATTGTTTTCAAATATAGACTAAATATACCATTTTTGACATCATAATGATAAAAATTGTTTTTAATAATCTGTCTAAATTGTTTAAAAAAAACCCTTGGCTTTATAGCCTAGTGGTATCTTGAGGATGTGATAAGTCTTTTAAGACCAATAGGTTATGGGTTCGATTATCACAAAGTGGTTTTTCCCATATATATTGGGTTTCCTCTATAATTAATGTAAGACATTATGCCTATTGGAGATGGATATGATCGGGTGGTTCGCTGGTGACACGATAATACTCTAACGGTACGTCAGTAATTCAAATTTGCCGTTAAAAAAATTTGGAAAATTGTCTTAAGAGAAAAGACAACATTAAAAACAGTGAAACATGAAAAGCGACCCAAGAAAGAAAGAGACCAAAAAGTAGGGGTTTGGTCGGGATTACCACACGAAGTTAAGTTTGACCACCCAGACAAACACACCAATTTCTTTTACTGTTTCAAGAAAACTTGCCTCCCATTAACTAATTGCAAATGTTTTTCTGTTTTTAACTTTGATCTTTTAAGTTAAAATTAACATATTATATAATGAGATTATAACTAAAGTATACAATTGAAATTAGTGTTGACGCTAGTACATTAACACGAGAGTAAATGAGTTGGTGTTTGAACTATATAGATCTGGATTATAAACAGGAAAGGCATGATAAGAAACGATTATGACTAGAACATTTTCAACTTGTTTAACCCGCCTACGATAACATTGGTTTATGACATGCACAACACATTTAACTGATCATGTTACAAGTTAATAACCGTTTCATCAAGTCGATGTACTTTTAATAATAATTTAGTTCTTACTATTGAGTACAAACATCAAACATAGTTCTTAAATTGATAAGTCTTATGCGAACGCAACGAAATATCAAAATACATCAAGTCATAGAAGTTAAAGCCTATCAATCCAAGTCAAAACAAGCCAACCATGGTCGAAAGGATGCGAGACAGGTAGGGTAGGGTAGCCTTCATTCCATGCCAATGACTTCCTATAAAGCATCATCCATACTTGTTTAACCTAGCATGCAAATTAAAACCACTCAACTATGTTGAGTGAGTTCTAGTTTAGGTTAAAATATTGAGTTGCGTTATTTAAGAAAAAACATTTAAAAAGTAATGTTATATCATACTAAACACCATGGTGCATGTCAAACTTCAATCATCAAAAAAGACATCAAGTTGTGAGATGACTTAAAATTAATTGCTTGTCACAAAGTTAAGCATGCTCATACTGACATAAGACTTCCCATTTCTGTTACGCTGTCGCGCTCATAGGATTCATTAATACTTCTGCAACAAATGTTAGTCATCAAGAGTTTATCATCAATCATTCAACAATTAAAATCAATTCTAAACATGTAACATCAACTATAAACATGTAACAAATAACAGTCATAATAGATGATTCCAATCATGAATACACATAAAAGTATGCATATCAGCCCAAAATAATGTAAAGGGGCATCCAAAATTCACATGTGAGTTAGCTTCTTTATTGTTTTATAATGTACGGTTTGATCCTTGAACACCTAATCAACTAGTCAAAGATTCATATAACATAATATTATCTTTAACCATCAATATAACCTAGCGAAATGTGGGCTTTTCGAAAGGAATTCGTAAGGCAACATGCCGTTCCACACAATATGCTTTTCGCTAAAGTGACATTTCACCTACATTAACTTTTAGCCTATGCAAACATTTTGTGAACCATACATTTTTCTAAAATAATCAAGCGAAATACACTTTCTATATCATGTGTTTAGCGAAGTCTATCAAGAAGAAACTAAAACCATTAACGAAAATATGTCACCTTTCGCATTATCAATCGCACACGAAAAGTACCTAAAACTCCTAGTCGACCAACAATGACGGCTCTAAAAGGCTTTTGATATCATTAAATAGAAAATTATTGCCATTTATATAACCTACAAATTTATATAACCTACAAAATGAGTTTCGTTTACAATAGTTGCTGTGAGAGTTTTTTTTTCATTTAGTGTCATTTTGTTTTTTTATTCTGACATTCAATATTTAGTATTAACACTTACAACTCTCAATGTTGTAATCAATTTTTACGTGCTTATTTTTTTTACATATCGGTATAAATTTAAGTTGATTTACGTTTCAATGTAATTTCTTTTTTCGAAATGAGTAGGCTCAAATATAATACGTTTTTGTGTTATTTTATATATGTTTTTAGTTGTTTACATTTTAAAATAAACTCATAGATGATTAAAATTCGAGTTACTTTACGTTTCGATGTTACCGCAACGCGGCATACTATCTTTAACTTCAAAAAAACTTAATTTTCTTACATATTTATTTTTATGTATGTGTGGGTATAGGTTCAAGTTGGTTAACATTTCAACGTTAATTTCTTTCGAAGTAAGTCGTATCAAATATAATACGTCTTAGTGCTTATTTTTATGTACATTTTTAGTTTATCTACGTTTTGAAGTAACTTTTGTTTAGAATCAAGTTAGGTCAAAATATAATAGGTTTTCGCTAGACAATACAAATTCGAGTTACTTTACATTTTGAACCTGCAACAACGTGCGGGGAAATTTACTAGTTGGACACTTGGACGACAAAATATTAAATTACGAATTTCAAATTGAAATAGTTATATAGATAATGATCATTTGTTGTTTGAATTATTAGAAAAATAATATATTGATAAAAGTAAATAACTAAATTTGAGCAAATTAAAATAAATTCTACAATATTAAATTCTTTATAAACATTACACTTTTACTAGATAAATAATTGATTGGTTTATTAATAAAATTTCAAATAAAACTATATAAAAGTAATGAAATGAATAGAAGAAAAGATAAAGAAGGGTAAAAATTACATGTTATGTGCTTAATAGTATGCGAAGTATTATATAATATATATATAATATAATAAGGGTTTATTAGGGAACACTACAAAAGTGGGGAATACTCAAAAAAATTATAGTTCACATGTTAAAAAAAAATTATTTCTAAATTTTTTTGACGCTTTTTCTTATAAATACAAGTAGAAATTTTTTAATAAAATAAAAATAAATATATTAAAATGTTAAAAAACAGTTAAAAATATATATCTTATAAAATTAACTTAATATGTTAAAATCAATTTTTAAATTTTTTTCGGCGCTTTTACTTATAAAAATGGTTAGAAACTATTCGAGTATAAAATCATTTTTGTAAAAATAAAATTTTAGCCTTTTTTTTAAATGTTTTTGTAATATTTTTAGTTCTTGATTTTTATTAAAAAAAAGCTTCTACATGTATTTATAATGAGAAGCGCTTAAATGTTTTTAAAAAATTGATTTTTAACATGTTAAGTTAAATTTTTAAGAGTGTTCCCCGGTTCCCCACATTTTTAGTGTTCCCCAATGAACCTCACACTACACACACATACAACACACACACACACATATATATATATATATATATGTGTGTGTGTGTGGTGTGTGTAATATGGCTCGGTTCAAATGAGAACCATCACGAGTTGTGAGAACCGTGAAAACTTTTTTTTTCTTGCATGAGTTGGGCCAAATTTTTTTTTGCACAAACGTAGATGAAAATATTATAAACACGTCTGTGAAAAAAATAAAAAAAATGTCGAGTCGGTAGTTTTGACTTATGCACGTTTTTTTACTGCTGATGTAAATTATGTACGAAGATAAATATTTTTTGTGCCTCATGTAAACGTGGGTATGCGGCAGTTTTTTAATTTTTTTTGCTGAAACATATGATTTTTTATAACTTTTAGAAAATAAAATTTCAGAAAAACTTTTGAATGGCCTAGTTCTCAAAACTCAACTTGGTTCTATTTACCTTTCTATCTCCTCTCTCTCTCTCTCTCTAGGGGAAGATTTATTTGAGAAGAAAATGTAATTGAGAAGAAAAGAACAAAAGGTACAATTGTAAAACATTAAATAGTTTTACATTAATCTCATTTATTATCATATTTGACTAGTTAATTAGTCATAAATACTATCATCCTCCACACTAATTTTTTGCATACGCACATCAAAAGTTATCCTATACATTTCGAAATTTATCCTATACAACTCGTAATCTATCCTATACACCTAAATTATTTTATTTTATTTTTTTGAAAAATATAAATTTTGAAGATGTTAAATGTTCTTAGCTACCAAAGAGGAAGACTACAAATTAATAATCTATGTAGGTTTACTCATTATACCCTTATAGTAACATTAAAGACTTATATTAAATGAAGTAAAATGAAATATTTTTATTGGTTGAGATTTCTTCTTTTTTTTCTTACAAAAAATTTCTTCTCATTTGAACTCTTCACTATATATATATGGTAGAGTTCATGCGAGAACCACCTTTATTCCAAGAACCGCGAGAACCAATGTAAACACAAAAAATTACCTAAAAATATAAAAAACACACATTTTTTAAATATTTTTTTAAAATGCTATATTTCGTCACCCTAAAAAATTGAGTAACAATTATCGATGCACATGTGCATGTGTATCATTCTTTGACAAATTCCGTAATACATTACAAGTAGTAGACAATTGCACTTTCACTTACACCACCATCTGTTAAAAACTACTTTTTACATTATCAATATTAAAAATGCACATGTGCATCATTATGTTTAACCATGTTATAACGTGTTTTCGTACAAAAAATTTGTGATTTTGAATGATGAAGTAGGCCCATATACATGTTTTTTGGTTAGTAATATATAGTGGTTGATGGTTTGATTATATTTGTCACTTTATGATGTAATATGTTGTTTGGATGGTATGAGGGTGTTGATATACATGTGCGTAAAGTGTAAATATTGGTAATAGTATTGTATTATGGATTGTAGAAGGCAATGGTATTGTATTATGGATGGTAGGAATGTAATGATAGTGTATTATGGATTGCATGATAGATGAAAGGGAAAGTGTATTCAAAGTAGTGTACCAAAATACGTTATATCATGTTCATACATATAGATGTACATGTGCATTTCTAATATTGGTAATGTAAAAAGTAGTGTATTACGTATGGTAGTGTAAATGAAAGTGCAAGTGTCTAATATTGGTAATGTATTACGGAATTTGTCAACGAAATGATACATATGCACACGTACATCGATAATTGTCACTCGAAATATTGTTTTTTTTTTGTTTTTAGTGACAAAATATAGCGATTTTTAAATTAAAATTGTGTTTTTTTAAATTTTTAGGTATTTTTTGTTGTGTTCACATTGGTTTTCGCGGTTCTCGCAATAAAGGGTGGTTCCTAACGTATCCTTCTCTTATATATATATATATATATATAACACACATATACACATATGTATAGAGTGGGATTCCTGCGCAAAGTGTGTTTTTCCTACAAAATGTAGGAAACAATCATAACCATTGGATGGGTGTGTTTAATGCTTGAGATCAAGTTGGTGGCATTTTTGTAATATTTGTGTATCATTAATTAATTGTTATAATAGGTTAGGGGTAATCTGGTCATTTATCGTGTTTTAAATCAATCGAATAACACACCTCCTATAATCTTGTACATTTCCTTCTCTTTATCTAAAATCCACTATTGATGACCATCTTACATACAAAATTAGCTACAATCATGGATCAAGATTACAAATTCGGCATGAAATACAAGCGTAAGAGATGATCATAGTATTGTGTTTTATTGCACTCGAGGTTGGATACTAGATGTGTTCATAGTAGTGTGTTTTAGTGATAAAACACAATGTGACGAACAAGTACTAATTTGGTAAAGGTGTTGTTTTGTTTTACATTGTTATTGTTTTAAGGATTGATGTGTTAACACTACATTATGATTAGATCATGCATTTACATGTATTCAGTATGTTTTGTTGAAGACAACGTGTATTTGGAAAGTTTGATCATAGTACTTTGTTTAACTGCATTTGATGTTGGATACTAGGTATGTTCATAGTAGTGTGTTTTAGTGATAAAACACAATGACGAGCCAGTTATTGACTAATAAAACAAAACGTGACAAACCAGTAATTGATTGCTAAAACACAGCATATAAAACAAACTGTGACACCATTTTTTTTTTTTCAGCGAACCACTTTAGAAGAAGAAAAGGATTTGCGACTTGAATGATAAACAATGAATCGGTTCTAATATAACTGTCAATTCGACTGTAATGTGATAGTTGGTTTCCTTAAATTTTTCATGTGTTAGTTATAATATATATATAACCATAAATAGAATAAATATCAAATTACCTTCTTACCCTTTTCATTAAAATAACTATTTGTAGTGTAACACACTGTAAAATCGTGTCCAATAGTATAGTAACACGTGTCTATTTTTTAGTCTATTAAAGACTAATAGAGACTAAAGGCGTCAACATGCTCAAACTAAGTCTCTGAGTGATCTTCTGATGTCAACATGCATAAACCGAGCCTCTGAGTGACCATTAGTGTCAACATACTTAAAACGTAGCCTCTGAGTGATCATTAATGTCAACATGCTTAAACTTAGCCTCTGAGTGACCATTAATGTCAACATGCTTAAACTTGGCATCTGAGTGACTGTTGTGTCAACATGCCCATCCTTTGAGTGACATCAGAGTCAACATGCTTACAATGATTCTCTGAGTGATCCTTTACGAAGTCCTAACTCTCATATGTCCTATTTGTTGGACGAGAGGGATTAAATCCATAATTATATAAAAGTTGGATAACGGAGAGGTTAAAAGTGTCAACATGTTAATTTATACCTCTGAGTGACATTTTAACGAACCAAGAGCTCGACAATGACCGAGCATACTCCGGGTATGCCAAATATTGATTCCGGAGGGCTAAATATGCTATAAAGGTGTTTTAGGAGGGCTTAATAAGTTGAGGGGCTAAATATGACAAACATTGAAACTGGTCCTAGGGCGCTCACGGGGCACGAGAGGCAGGGGTCTGGTCTCTCGCGGGGCGCGAGAGGCCTGTGTCTGCAGAAAAATTGCTTGGCCTCCACACATAAGACCAAAAACCATTTGATTCAAAACAAGGGACTTCTAAACAGCTATGCCACGTTTTAGGACACTGGTAAGCTCCCTCTAACACCCCTTAACACCTGACATCACCTCCTTCAAGCTCTCCAACTATAAATAGGTGCAATGCTTCACCATTTGAACTTGCACTTTTCTCATTTCACATTCTATCTCCCTCCTCTGGAAGTTCCTAACTGAAAGGAGCATCCAACTTAGTTCTATTGCATCCTAGGAATCACTTGTGAGTGTTCTTTCCTCTTGCATTTTCGTTTATAGGTTTTTATAGCCAAAAGTCAAGCGTTTTACGAAAAACGCCTTGACTTTCGGTGAGGACCGTTATGGTCCAGTCATTGTTCGTAATGAACATGGCTAAGTGATCGTAATAAGGTAGCCGTTAATCCCTATTAAGGGCACCTCCTGAAGATCACGTTTGCTAGACCAATTGACGGGTCAAAGTTTAAATATTAAAAAGTCAAACATGCCATTTTTCGGAAATTTTGTAATCTGAACTTATATATGTTATGAAACGTGTTTTGGCACTTAAACAAGTTGGTAATAATTATAAGAACATGTAAGAACATGTTCGGCTCGTCAATTTCAGTTCTAGGGTCGGTTCGCAACCGAAAGTCGCAAAGTTTGACTTCTGCTTTGACTTTCGATTCTCACCCGATTTAGATTACTTAGCTACAGATCTAAGGTTGAATTATGATCGTAATATAATGTAGCATAACCTTATAAGGTTATATTACATTATCATAATCAGAATCTGAGTTTATGCACAAGTTCCGTAACTATGCCATTTTGACTAAAATGCCCTTTTTGCATAAAATGAGGTTTAAATGATAAAGAACTTGAAAATGAGTTTCCTAATAATATAATATTATAAGTAGGATTATTTGGGATGTCAAACCAGATTATAAACTGAGTTTATGAACAAGTCCTTGATTATGTCGATAAATGACGATAAAGCCCTTGTGGCTTATAAAATGGTTTTAACCATATCTTCTCAAAGTAAATCTTTTACCTACTGATATGTTATATTAAATAACATATCTAAGACATGTTAACTTAACCTTAACATTAGTTTACATTAAAACATCGCATAAATCATCATTTTACGACATAAGCGCCGTTTCGGCGCATAATATGGTCTTAAACCACATTTATCAACCAAGACTTGTTACCTACAGATTTTAAAATTTATTTTATATATTTTTACAGTAGGTATATGATATGAACTCAGAATCCCAAATAGTTTATAAAACTATGTGTAAAATGATCAAAATGCCCTTTCGGTGCATAGTTTGGTCACAAATGATAAATTACACATATTATCATGTTCCTACTGATATATATCATAAATTAATTATTTTTCCAGAATACTTAGGATCGTAACATTAAAATATATTCAAATTCCTTTTATACGGTATATAATTACCGAAACGCCCTTATGAGACATAATTTCGTTTTGAAACCTTAACGAGCATATAAGTTGATGTCCTGCTGATATTACAACTTATTTAAAGTGTAATGGCATATAGAACTTGTCCATGACTTATCCGGTTACCAGATATCGCTGATATGCGTACAGTTAAGTATATGTAACTAGTTTACGGAAATTAACTGAAACGGGTCTAACCTTGTCATTTAAGTCCCAAAATCAGAATGTTTATAGTTTATCCATATTACACAAGTCAAAGTACTTGTTGGGATTAAACTACATTCTATCTGATCATTGTTTAATCTAGCGTTATACGTATTGATCATGTACGCTACTCGGTCTAAGTCTGTGACTTAAATAAGACCGTTAGTATTTAATTGGTTAGCTTATGCCAAAATCCAGACTAAGACTTGCCGGTAAATGCTATCTGCACTTAGTACTGTTGTATACGGTTGAGTTATTAAATCTTGCATTTAAACGAATAATAGCTCAGGTAAATACTCTCGACTTATTTTCCCTATACGAGCTTGGGATACGGTAAACTATTACCGCTTGGTCGAAATGGGATCAATCGAATGCCGGACTGTGGCTAGTAAATCTGCATATTTCGTTTTAATCAGTTTTGTTTGTTAACTTAAACATCGGGGGTTAACTACCGTATCCTGGATATCCTCGCCTCATTAGATTAGATAATGGCCACGACCTTAGCGCGGGGTGTAGGCATACACTGACAGACGCTCAAATGCATTTACCCACAATTGTTGGGATAACTCCTTCATGAGTTCGTAAGTGGTGTGTACGTTAATCATGTCTCGGTTTTCGCACTGGGCCCTGTATGTATGGACAAACAAGTGAATCTGTTAACAAGGTTACAAAGTAACTTTCCCAAGTTATAAAAGATTTTGTGCCAACGTGCACTTAAAAGATTTTTAAAATGTTTTCAAAATGAGTTAGTTGAGTGTATTTACCAGCGAAAGCTGACGTGTTTTCAAAAGACTAAGCTTGCATTCTGCCTAAAGTCTGTTTTACATTCTTTTTGTACAATTTGCGATCCGCCTGTGGATCTTCTATTACGAGCCGTTTGTATATTATTTTTGTACTTTGAACATTTGGTTTATAATAGTAATTTAAATCCAAGAGTTCTGTTGTGCCGTGTTTAATTGTCTATGATGATATCAACTTACGTCACGATATTCCCCACCCGGGCCCACCGATGTTTGGATTTGGCTGTGGAAAGCCGTGGTGTGACAGGTAGCCAACGCCAACTCTATATATAGGGTTAGGTTCATTAGTGACAAACTTCTTAACTATATTAGATTATTTGTATATTATGTAAATTGTTTGCTTCAAGAGCATAGATGGATAAGACTCCAACCAAGGTGGCGTTAAGTAGAAGAAACATTCCTATAACGGATGATAGTTGGTATATATGTAACTCGAGAGTAGACTCAGTTGTGCATCTTTTTACTGATTGCGGTTCAGTACCAAAAGGTTAGCGCATGGTGTAGGGCCACCATTGCGGTTTGAGAGGTATAGAGAAAGAAGTTTATCAAGGTATTGCCATTATTGTGTGCTGGACTGCTAGAGCATTTGGAAGGCTAAGAATGGGCTCATCTTAGAATAATTGGTGTAAATTTGTAATTAAATAACTTGTTTTTGTGTTGTGGCCGTCCGATTTTCAGGTTGGTGTTGCTTTTTAATGAAGTTTTCCTTTAAAAAAAACATTTGGCACAACGATGCTTTGCTCCTTTCCTGTTCACCCCTCTACAATTGAAACTCGGTTTCTTTCTAAATTTAAGCCATTTGTACGTCTATGATTGTAATATTACATACTCCTTTAATAGTTGCAAAACAAGATAAAAGAACATTACTTAAATATCATATTTGCCCTCATTGGCTTTCATTGCCGTTCACCTTTATTTGTTATCATCATTTTGTTTAGATCCTTAATAAGTATGCTCTACTTGTAATACTTCGGGCCATTCCGTCATCATGTCAGCTAGATCATTAGGCTCCTGCCATCTTCAGATGCGAGCGTCCTTCAACCAAAACGTTTACATTGATTAGTAACATTGGAAATTAATAAGCGCTCTTACTATAGTACAATGCTATCTACGATACTTGTCAACACAAGTAATTCGCTAACTATATTGTTCCTTTATGAATTTATTTGGGTATCGTGCGTTCACATGATAGCCCTATGTGTTGTTTACAACACTTTTAACCCTGCTAGACCATTAATGTTTATAATAACTTGCTGGATCCTATGATCAAGTCTCGAACCGAACACATTTGATCATTAACCTTGAGCTCTGATTACCAACTTGTAAGACCCTATCTTATTTTATTGAATTTCTAAAAAAATTGTGCATTTAAAAGTGTAAACGCGAATGCATGTCTATACATATTTTGGAGTTTATTAAAAACTTCATAAACATTTAACATTATGACGTGTCGTCATTGATTAGTTCCGTAACAACGAAACCAAATGCGGAAGCTTGAGCTTTGATTGTGCTCGGTACTTCATTGAGCTTGATCGTCATCCAAAGGTGCTTACGATTACCCTACACTGAAAATTTGAAATTTATTAGTATTATAGCAAATAACCGAAAAGCACAACATAACCGACTTGGCAAAATAATCAAATCAGAAAATACAATTCCTGAGGTGGCGTCGGTGACGACAATATGCCGCGTCGGCGACGCCTTTTTAAATGTAGCGTTGGAGCTTTACTGCCGTAGGCAGTAATATAAGTCGTTGGACCAAGAAGCTGCATCGGCGACGCACATTAATGGCGTCGACGACGCCATCTTCTGCAGCAGATTTGCTGCTGTGGCGTTTTGTTTGTCCGTTCAACCCGTTTCAAGTCCCATACATTTAAACACGACCCGGGACTTACGGAGACGTATCCGTATAACACTATTTTCTGCTTTCATTTAGCGGTTGTCTACCGTAAGCTACGGCTGGCCACCGAAGCTTAAGGTGGTCTACCGCAAGTATTTCCGTCTCGCCGTTTTTATTAGAAAACTTTTGTAACTTATTCAATTTTCATCGTTTCCATGAAACTTGTTCCTAATTGTCTGTAAAAGTTTTCTTATCTATTTAATCCGAAATCCTTAACCCGGATTCATATTTCTTATGAATTATGCATCCATTTCTGGTTTATGCTCATATTTATTTTAACCCATTAAAAGATTTAAGCACTTAAGCTTAAATCTCACTTCCTCTTACCTTACTTCTAATTTCCACACTAAGATATCTATTTATTTTCCACCACAACTATAATTGTGGTGGATTGGTTATAGAAAATGATATATTTCCAAATCTACCCTTTGGTTTGACAATTTACAAAAAAGACCCGTTTTAAGGCATTAAGCCAAAACGGCTTATGCCATTTACTATTACAAAATCGAATGGGTGTACTTTCTTATAAAACTCATTTTTAAACTACCCTCATGGTCTTTTGATCGATTTATCATTCGAGTGCGTTTTGGTCAACTTTAGTCCTTTTTACGACGAATGACTTTTAGAAGCATATTTTGACCAAGTTGACACTTTTAACCCACGTTTTATTAAAATTTCATTATGTTCTTAAGAACATAAGGTCTAGAAGTTAAATCATTAGGTATACCTCTCTTTAGGTAATCCAATGTTCATCCAAGACTCATTAACTCTCAGCGGACCTTAAGTCCTCTTTGAGAGTTTGACTCATTAGACGTACCTGGCGTGGGTCATAACATTGACCCGTTTTGATACCTTGCTCTATTAGTTGCTATTTAATAGCGATGCAAGTCATACTCTATTCTTCCTATGAGCATAAAACTCAACAAGCGACCATTAGTCAACATTGTCATCACCATTTACCCGTTTGGCCTAAATGACCTTTTAGAGATGACACTTATTTGCCATCTCACCCATTTAGCCTATTTCGTTTTACACTGTGTGATCATATTACTTAAAAATATTTTCTTAATATGCTTGACCCATTATGACTTACATCATATGGTGTCTTTTTTAAAACTCTTTATTTATCCATCAACTCGTAACCGGGTTACCATTTTACCCCTCATTACCCATTATGGTTTACACCATAAGGTAATGTTTCAAAACTCCTTATTTATTCGTCATCACATGACTAATTTACCATTTTACCCTTTTTACCATCAATCATGGTTTCTTACCATTTTCACTTGTTCCGACCCGAATCACTTCGCATCGGAACATCATATTTCAAATGCTAATCTACCTTATTCTTAACTAAGACTATAAGTATGTGTTCTCCTTAAAATATGTAAGCTTTATTTACCTTGCATCCAATTATGTTTTTCCCACGTACTTGATCCGTTTGACGTGCTTCTTCTCAAGCCTCCACCTAGCTTGTCAAGCGCCAAACTATCATTTATCATTCACAAGATGGTTAGATTAGTCATCATTTATCAAGACTATCCCACCTTACGGACTTTACATCAAATTTACCATTTGATCTTATTATAGGTCTGTTTGACTTTTAAAAGTTAACTGCCTAATAACATATGCAAATGCACAATTAAGTTTAACAACTCATTTAAGCAATTCGTCAAATACACGGTAGTCATTATTCTTAGGCTACCATTTTAACTACTTTTCTCAACCAAGTTCAAAAAATCATTAACATCGGATTAGCATAATCTCATTCATTGTATGCTAACCTATAAATCTTATACAAGAACTTGGGATTGTTTCATCATTTAAAACAACCACTGCATCAAGCTTATCCAAATACTTAAACATTCATAAACATATGATAATTTCAAACCTCATTTAACATGAATATAACATCATTTCATTATATCATACAAAACCTATTCTATGGAGAGTATGAACATATACTCGAACTCATAGATTATTCAAGCATATTCTATTACAATCATGTATGATGATTCTAAGCATATGTATATCATCAACTTCATCATATTATCAAAACCCACTTCATTATCTACTTGTTAATCACTTACAAGTAAATCTTATCTCAATTATCTCATAATTTCATGATGTCTAATAAAATTAAGCATACATAACACTCATTTTCACCTTTGGATCATAATCCAACAATCTAATTGCAAGTATTCTACTTGTTCAAGTTATGACTTTCACCAATCTAAGTTTTGAGACATACCTTATGATCCTATCATTTAGGTGATCGTTTCATGCTTCACATTCCGAGTTCGATTCATCTCCAATTTGATGATTTAAGATGAACAAGGGTTTATGCCTTGTCTTGCACCTGGTCGTTACGCACACACACACCTTTTGTGTGTGTGGTATTTTGTTTATTTTTTTATATATTCAAGTTTCAATTTTCCCCTGTTGGTCCCTCATGTTTGAGGTTTTATTTATTAAGAGTTACAATTCATTATTTTATTACTAGTTCCATGTTACTAACTAGGTTAATTTATTCCTAGTTATTTTCTTTATGGGTTAACTTTTACCGCTAACGGTTCTTTACCCGCTCTTTAATATTAACGTGGTTTGATTACCAAACCCGTTTTTTGGGTGTTACAAATCTACCACCCTTAAAGAGGTTTCGTCCCCGAAACCTTTCTTACGTAGTTCATTGGGTTCAACCCAATGGACTTGGTTTCGTTTTCACCTGAGTGTTAGCTCATATTTTAATTATTCAGAAATCTTACCAGGAAGATGCGACAATTCCTTCGGATTCCCAATTAATGTCCGACCCCTTTCCTGCTCTTTTCCTTAATTGACATTTCGTTTTCAGAGCCTTTAATTTTTTGGCCAAAGATTATATATGCTTTGCCGCGTGCGCCTTTCATGTGTGAGGCCTCATGAACATGATTTTCATCTTATATTTCTTATTTTTGTCATTTACTTGATCGGGTTGTCATTTGGAAAATCGGCCATACGAGTCTGTCAATATGCCTACTCTACGCTTATCCTATATCGACAAGCAAAATCAAACAAGTTATTATTTTTACCTTGACTGGTCTTGCCGGTTAGACTAATTTATCACCGGTCACATTATGTCCCGTCATTCGGGTGCACCCACATCGCCTTTCCCGGCTTTACATGTGTTTAAGATCTCACGTCCCGTAGCTTGCGCTAAAGTGGAATTATATATATATATATATACACACACACACATATATATAAAACTATGTTATTCTTATTGATCGTGACTGAATCACGTCATATTCTAGTTTATATCACTCTTTCGTTTCAAAAAAAATTTCTTTTCGAAATTATCGTCTTGCACCTATTAGTGTCAAGACCTGTTTGTTTTAATATTAATTTTCCAATTCATCTCATATGATTTATGTTTGTTAAAATGTTGTTTTTAATTAAAAACAAATTTTTAGTTAACGTTTCCCTTCTAACTTATGTCAATTACTCGCATCGAGGAATTGACAAATTAGCATTTCTTCTTTTACTGTTTTTATTTCACGCGGGGAATTATAAATATTTTCCTTACTTTATTTAAGTTACCCGTAGGCCCCTTTTTACTTAGCCTCGTAAGCCATTTCTTTAGGCTTTCACCCTCCTCTTCTTCTTTTTTTAAGGTAAGACATTTAATGCTCATTCCTCTTGATTCGTGACCCGAAGGTCATTTTGGTTTCTGTAGACCTTTACACTATTTGTAACTCGAAGGTCGTGGTGATCTCGTAGATCATCCTTTACCCGTGTCGTTCTTTAAATATATTTGTGTCAATGCACCTCTTTTATTTTGAATGGTGACTTTCTTTTTTCGTGACTCAAACGGCAGCCCTAGCCAAGATCTACCCAGACTATGTTGTCTTAACCGGGCCCGCGCTCGTTGGTCAAACTTGGTTATGGCGTTCCCCTGGAAACCGTACTACCTCCACATGAGTTGCCTCGCTAAAGTAACAGTCGGATGAAAACTGGGGTGCGGTTCAGGATCGAACCCCTCTCGGTGGGTTTGTCACCATCATTGCCCAACTATTGAGCATAAGCCCAGGTTATATCCACCTCAATATGACACAAGTGGAAATTGAACTTGAATCTTCATTGAAAAACCCAAGTCAATTCCCACTTGTGTTTTATTGGGGTGGATATAACCCTTGGCTTATGCTCAGTGGTTGGGCAATGATGGTGACAAACCCATCGAGGGGGTTCGATCCTGAGCCACACCCCGTTTTTATCCCGTTGTTACTTCAGTGAAGCAACTTGTGTGGAGGCAGTACGGTTTCCGGGGAACGCCTTAACCAAGTCTGACTAGTCCAGCGCGGACCCGGTTAAAACAACGTCGTCTAGCAGATCTTGGCTAGGGCCGCCGTTTAGGCGGTATGACATCGGGTCACTCAAAAAGAAAGTCATCGTTCAAAAAAATTTATAAATACTCTACTAGTATTAATCGCAATTTTTTTAGATTGGAGGGAAAAAATTTAAAAAAAATCACTCTTTCACTTCTAAGCTATTTTGTATGTTAAGAATTTAGATTCATTTGTCAGTAATCTTACTCATTAAATATAATCAGAAAAGCATAAACTACAACCTGTGTAGTGTACAATTAAAATCTAAATCAAATATATTGTCTTGATTTTGATAAAGTTTGTGTTTTATTCGCACCATCCATTCTCTAATCATGCTGATGGTTTGTGTTTTTCAACTTTCGGCTAATTGGAATGCCTCCATTTGACTTCAGGAGACCATGACTCCTAAATAATTAATTATTATTACTTTTTAACGTCGGAATATTATATAAACAAAGCTAGCAAGATACTAAAATACACATTTGATTACAATGAAAAATAAAAATAACACCAAGAATTCTAGTCTGATTATGCACCCTAATGTTTTTAACCAAAGAAATTTATTCATCTTCAGTTCTACAATTAAAAGCTTATCATTTCGAGCTTTCCAAACAAACAAAATGTTGCCATAAAGATCGAGTGTAAGACATCATTGGCTGTCAATACTTGTTCATGAAGTCTAAAAACGTTGAGTAATTTTGTAACCGATCCAGGTTGATTGGGGCGATATTTGCACCAAATTGCCACGTGCTTCCATATCTCCTTTGCAGTTTGGCATCTGATCAACAAATGCCCCGTCGTTTTGATATTTGAGATAGGTATCGTGATATGATTTTGTATCCACATTTTGATATTTGAGATATGATGGAATCCCTGGTATAAAACGCGGGAAAAATCCTACTAGTTAAATTTATGAGGAATAAAGCTAAAGGAATTAAATTTAAACATTAACATATGCATAGGGCAGATAATGATCACAAAAACTAAGATCACACGACCTAGGAGGGTCATGCACGTCGCGTAAGTTCTATGAATTCTATACTATGTAGGCAAGCAACATCTAATATTTCAAATACAGAACATAATTGATTAAATATAATTTAGGATAACTTTCTAAAATATTAATCAAGTTTTAATATTGTTTTAATCAGTTTACTCGTATTTTTTTATTTTAATTAGGGTACTCAAGTTTACATTAATATTCTAATTGTATATATTTTACCTAAATATTGTGTAACCAATCCAACATGACATTTCTTTTATGTATTACATGGTGATATGGCTTAAAAATGGCAACATGAATTAATAAAATTGCCAAAACTTAAAAAGTTTTGAAAAACTTGTCATTCTTAAAGGGATATTGGATTTAAATAAACTCAACTTCCACCAAGTGACATATAGCACTCTAAACTTTCGATTTGTACCAAACCACTCTCACTTTCAACTCATTGGCATATAACACTCTCAAACTAACTAAACCCTAACCCACTTAGTTTTTTTTGCTGATGTCACACTTGTGTGGTGACGTGACATTTAATGTGGAATTTAATGATGTGGCAACTAACGTGGCGTTTGACTTGGCTTTTGATGACGTGGCATCTAACATGGCTTTTTTTATGGCGTGTTACTAGTTTGGTGACGTGGTAGCCGATGTCAGCAAACTGGGTTAGTCTTGGGTTAGTTTGGGAGTGTTGTCGGCCAATAAGTTGAAAGTTGGGAGTGGTGTGCTACAAATCGAAAGTTGAGAGTGCTATAGGCCAATTGGTGAAAATTATGGTTATTTAAATCAAATATCCCTTTTTTAAAATTCGTTCGCAATTTTTAAATTTTCACAAATATTTAAATAAAAGATATATATTTTTTAAGAATTTTTTTTGGCATTTTTTGAAAAATAACTTTTTGCGTTTATAGAATTTTCATAGTTTTTAAATTTTGCAACTTTTTTAATCTATGTTGTAATAGGAACACTCTTAAAACTTTATTATTCTATGACATCTTCCAAATTTATTCTGCGAATTTTTAATAGCCCAATTTATTAATAACAAATCAAGCAGAAAGTTAGACCGTAACTAACATACATAACATCAACAAACTAAACATAAAATGAGAACTGCACTAAATCATAATTATACATAAGGGGGATAGTCACCCCTGATAGTGAAGTGTGGTGGTCGTGACAATCATGATACACCGCTGCAATCACATGGTCATGGTGGTGTGATGAAAACCGAGGTAGGAATCACATTAGGAAGATAAAAAAAATTGAACGTTGGAGAACAGTCATTGGACTGTATGAAATCTTAATAAAAGTAACATTTTTAACTATAAATAAACCAAACCTTAATATTTTTCACACATTAAACCACTTAAAAATACACAACACTACAACACTTTTTAAATAAAACAACTTAAGTGTTCAAGCAAAACAGTGTCACCTTCAATGAAAAAAAAAAACGTTTAGGTCGAAGGTACGTGGTAACCTAGGCAAACTGAATGGGTTTCATTTACATAACGAACCCTTATGAACTACAATTCTACACCTAACCCAGCATGCTAACCCAAATCGTAACCGACGATTTCACTTTACCTACTGATCGGTGGATGACCAATAGACTGACTGTTTCGTGTATCATGATCCAACCCCCCCCCCCCCCCCCATTACCAAAAGCTACCATTCCGTAACCTAACACGTAAATTAACTCCCGGCTCAGAAGAAGAAGAAAATGATGACGAAGAGCACGTATAAGAGTTTGAAGAAAAGGACCAAAAGTACAATAAGAAGAGGCTCATGGAAAATGTTCTAAAAATCCTCAAATTATCAGGGGTCATTAAAGTTGGACGCATAATGAGGAGGTAGCCTTATGTAAGGCTTTCTTACATACTTCCAAAGACCGTAAGGTTGGAAATTAACAAACAAAAAAATGTTTTAGTGTCGAGTTATCAAACATTTTGGAAAGTTACTCGGTGGATTTTATCGAAACGTGGATCAACTCACTTCATAATGGAGATATTTAAAAAAACGAGTCATTTCAATGAATGATAAGTTTAAAAGGTTTTTTTTTACTTGTATTACTTGTTACATTTTTTTATTGAAATGTAAATTAAAACTATCAAATCTAAATTCAAGTTGGAGTTGTTTGGATTAAATGTTTGTTTGGGTTTGTGGTGTTTTTATAGATTTGTAGAGATGATAATGATTTTTGTGTGATAAAATAAGTTTTGTGTGGTATTTATACGTGACTTTTTTAAAGGAAAAATGTCATAAAAATATAATCTACTTTTCCAAATTTATAAATTAAATAATCTATACTTGTTTTGTCTCTCTAAAATAATCGAACTTCAATATTGTGTTCTAAAAGTGTTTAACTATCTAGATCATCATATTACCAATTTTTTCCTCTAATATTTTATTTTAATGCCTATGTGGCTATTATTTTATTAGGTGGATTTTATAAAACAAAACATATAATTTGTAGGAATAAGAAATCGATTTTATGAATAAAAAAGTGTTTTTTTAATTTTCAACATGAAAAAAAAAATTTATGATTTTAAAAAAATATATTTTTAAAACTTAAATCTGAGTATTTTATGAATTTTAGAATAAATATATGATTTTTGGAATTTATTTTAATTTAAAATTCATGTTATTATTTATATTTTCCACATCACATTAAAGATTAACGTTTTTTTTGTGAAACCTGACACAACATTGGAAACCTAACGATTACATAATATTAGAACAACAAATGAAACTCCAGTAACTTTAAAGAGACAAAAATAATTGTTGAATTATATAATCTCCTGATGATAAGTGCAAAAACACAAGGGAACCATCTTCCTACTTAATGGAATAAGATGAAGTACATTCATTGGTCTAGAATTTTTCTCCCCTTTAAGGCTTCCCAAAACAATTGACCAAACTACTGGTACAAAACTGTTGCGTTCAAGAATAGAGAACAAAAGAACAAGTGCTGAAATGTATAAGTGCACGTCAAGAAGTCAACAATCAGGTCAACAAAAGTCAAGACTGAAGACTAGAAGATCAAGTCATCAAGTCAAAGACTAGAAGTTTTGGATTCCTAGAAGTGCTATTTACACCGGTAAGAGAATCTAGTTGTTTTATATTATTCTCACTAGAAGCAGTCTTTCAATGCAACAGTGTAACTATCCAGCAGTTTACTAACTACCGATGGTTACATCATTTAATGAGTAGTTAGGGGCGTTTTCCTGGTGACGTTACCAGTAGCTCTCTCCAACTAACACATCATTAGTAACCTAACAACTAGTGTAAGATGTTTACTAATTGTTGGCAGTTACATCATGAATTCCAGATATGGTAAGGAGAAATGGGTTACCACTTATCCTATCAGAACAATAGTTGTTGGAGATCAATGGTATATGACCCTCATGTTCCATCTATTCCGAGTACTGAACGACCGGATGTTAATATTCCTAAGAAACCCGCTGATTACTCCAAGCAAGAATTCCAAAAGCTGGAGCTCGATGCTAAGGCATTAGTATACTGGCCATGGCCATACCTAACGAAATCTATGCTGGATTAACTCCACTGTGAGAATGACAAGGAGTAGTGGGATACTTTGAATGACCAATTCGGTGGTACTGATGAGGTTTCAGCAATATGAAACAGTCTCACATATTAAGGGAGAATCTCTAACTCAAATTATGATCTAAGACATAGTTTTTTTAGATCTCTTCCTGATAAATGGGATACAACTGCTTATTTGTTGAGAAACTCTGTAAGTTTTAACTAGATGACTCTCACACAACTTCATGACAAACTCCTCACTTTATGAGAGAGAAGTTAACCAAAAACAAAAGTTGATACCACCAGGAACAACTACTGATGATTACACATGTGGTAACACAACCCTGATGAGTCATCATCATCCAACAGAATAAATGAACATAGTTATGATCACCTTGTTGATATAACTGTTGGTTTAATTCTCATTTGGAAATCGGAATTATGCTTTGATGATGTGTAATCAGAAACCTATGGACCCAATTAACTAGGAAAAATTTGATATCCTAGACCAACTTGCACTTTTGAGTATTAAATCAAACAAGTTTTACAATAAAATTGGTAGGAGATTTCCTGGATTGTGGGAAGGGGTAAATTTGAGAAAGATAAATCAAGAGTTGAATGGTTTAAGTGTCATAGGTTTGGTCACTTTGTTAGGGAGTGCATAAATCCTACACAAACTTTTTTACCAAGTGTGACTTATCCTAATCAATAAGATCAATCAATTATTGGTCAGTATCCAAGCTTTTAAATACACATCAATTTATTCCCAAAATACTCCTGGTCCGAACACACGATCTACTTCTCACTTTGCATATGGACCTACTCAAAATTCATACCCATATGTGAATGGTCCTTCTCAATCTCAAATTCCACAATTTAATATGTCACAACATGTTCAATCATTGCTAAGTGCACAAACTCAATTACAGGCTTATTTACAAGTAGTTTCTCAAACTATTCGTCCCCCTGCACCAGAAACTACTCAGCAAAGTTCTTTTTACCCAAAGCTTTGTAGATTGGAGTAGTCAACCTGAGGATTTAAGGGATGAACATTTTAGCATGCTTGCACATGACCAAGGTCACGAACATCTTACACTAGTTGCTCTACAAGCTTTAACTGACACTTCATATCCAAGCAATAGTGAAACTACTAGTTTTCGCATTATACGACATGCTGGATCAACAAAAATTGAACCTCCTCAGGATATGGATATCAAAGCAGTGAATATCATGTTTCTTGAAAATTTTGAAAATTATGAGAAACTTCTGGCACAAACTTTTAGATCTCACAAAAAAGTGTTTGAAAGAAAAAGAACAAATTATGTCTAATTTAAAACATGAAGCCTCAATCACTTTATATAATTCAAATTACTTCTTTCAAAATATCAATCCTTGTCAAAATGAACTTGAATCTACCCAAGTGAATTATCAAAAGTGGGTAGAATATGCAAATGATTTGAGATTTTGTTGAATCAACAAACTAGAAGCAATGTAAAATTTCGTTGAGGATGCAATTACCCTCCAAAAACTAAAACCAGCGAAACCAAGTTCAATCTCTCAATTGAAAAAGGAAGTGTAAACACTGATCATGGTTCTTCTCACAAAATTCTTGATCAACACAACACCAAATGGTTTAATTAAACACGTGTTGATAAAAAATTCAAGCCAATGACCTATGAACCTCTGAAGGAAAAACAATACCAGTTGCTGACCCTCCAGCAATTTCATTCAAGACTGTTGGCCCCATCCAAAACTTAAAAGCCAAATCAAAGTTTGGCTCAAAAAGGGGTAAGAACACAAAGGATGTCTAATCAAAGTGCCAAAATAAAAGCATTGGCAGAGAACCAAAAGAAGCTGATTAGGATGGTACAAAAGTTGTCAATGGGTCAAAGTGACCAATCAAGTTGTGAAGGAACCAAGCCTACAAGCCATAAGGGATAGTTTCCAAAGTCTTACCATTGAAGAGTCCTTTTCAAATAAAAAAGGGATCTACTGTTTTTCTTCACTTTTATACACATTGCACAAAACTATTTGTTCTTTCCATCAGTTTGCCAAAATCCAGTTCTTGTTAGTGACCATTATCAAATCCAATAAATAAGCTTCCAGATCAATCAATGATTCTTTTAACCATTTCAGAATTCTTTTGTGATCGATTGCGAACCCTATCTCTCAAATTTCTGACTCTGAACTTCCATCTCACCAATATGATCATGGCAAACCTTGCTTTCCAACCCACTCAAAACCTTCTTCCTTATTAACCAAGGAGAAGGACCATCCTCAATACCACCATATGATAAATCTCACTAAAAAATCCTCATTCTATCATGCACATACAGTCAACCCAACCATATACAAAGCCACTTTGAATGACTTCTAGACCACAGCTAAGCTTACCTAAAACGATAAAGGGAAAGTGATGGCTGGCAATGCTTAGTTGGGAGACATTACCATTGCAATCACCCGAGAAATTCTATCAGCTCGTCTCCAACTTAATGATGCTCAATACATCCTCCAAATCAAAGATGGATACAAAATTTATTGATCAAGGGTACTATGGTGAAACAAAAAATGCTACCTATGAAAAGAAAAATTGTGCTCTTAGTCTTAAATTTATTTTTCATATTCTTCATGCAGTACTTCTTAGGTAAATCTAGTTCTTGGAACGAAGTTTGTAACATTCGTTGTAAAACGGGTTCCATAACCCGCTTTGGCTAAATAATCCAAGTATTTTAAGTTTCGTTCAAATTCGTGTTATTATTTTATGGTTAATAAATAAATTAAATAGTTAAAATATTAAATAAATAATATAATAATAATAATTAAGGGTTAATAATAAAAATAATAGTAATAATAAATGATAAGGGGCAACCGGGTTCGAATCCGGGTCCGCATCAAACACACACAGATCTTACACTACTAAGCTACACATACCATTTGTTTTAAACCCAAAACAATTAAATTTTATACACGCACAAATCTCAAACCTGCAATTTGAACTTTGGCAGAACCAGTAACCGCTGAAAACTCAATCCGAGCAATCAAGCTCAATTAACGTGTTCTCTTATGATTAGCAAGTGTAACTGACTTCAAATATCAGTTTTAATGAAAATTTAAAATCAAATGTTTTGAAACTGAAAGAATCATTGATCTTAAATTGATTTTGAAACCGAAAACATACCAGTCTTGATACTCTATAAATACCAACCAATTCATCTCGATTGAACTCGCACACTTTCTCAATCATTGCGAAGAAACCTATCCGTTTCGTTTGCCGTTGCCTGGAATCCTCTATCTATCGTCGGAATTTCCAACCGGAAAACCGAGACACTTCTCCAAATTGGTATAATCATCTTGACCTCTTTGATATCTTTTGATTAGTGTTTTTGTTGTCTTAACTGGTTGGGTTGTGTCCACACAAACCGCAGGACCAAGTACAGAGACCGAGACATGATTAACGTACACACCACTTATGAACTCACGAAGAGTTATCCCCAACTAGTGGGTAAAAATAATTTAGCATGAGCATCTGCAGGTGTATGCCTACACCCCGCGCTTTAGCCGTGGCCATTAACTAATGTAATGAGCCGAGGGTATCCAAGACATGGTCGTTAACCCCCAATGTTTAAGTTATCAAACAAAACTGATCAAAACGGAATATGCGGATTTACTAGCCACAGTCCGAAATTCGATTGATCCCATTTCCGACCAAGCGGTAATAATTTACCGTAATCCAAGCCCGTATAGGGATAATAAGTCAAGAGTATTTACCTGAGCTAGTCTTGATTTAAAATGCAAGATTTAATATCTCAACCGTATTCAAAATGAAATAAGTGCAGGTAGCATTTACCGGAAGGCTCTAGTATGGATTATGGCATAAGCTAACCAATTAAAATGCTAACGGTCTTAATTAAGTCATAGACTTAGACCGACTAGCGCACAGGATCAAAACGGTATAATACACTAGATTAACGGATGACCGGATAGAATGTATTTTAAACCCAACAAGTACTATGACTTGTATAATATGGATAAACCATAAGCATTCTGGATTTTGAGACTTAAAATGATAAGGTTAAACCCGTTTCGGTTAATTTCCGTAAACTAGTTACAGATAATTAACCGTGCGCATATAAGCGATATCGGGTAACCTAAGTCATGAACAAGTTTTATATGCCATTGTACTTTAAATAAGTTGAAATATCAGTAGGATATCAACTTACATGCCCGTTAAGGTTTTAAAATGAAATTATGCCTCATAAGGGCGTTTTGGTAATTACATATCGTATAAAAGGAATTTGAATATAGTTTGATGTTATGATCATAATTATCTTGAAAAAATATTTAATCTATGGTATAATATCAGTAAGATATTAATCATATGTGTAATTTATCATTTATGACCAAACTATGCACCGTAGGGGCATTTTTGTGATTTTACACATAGTTTTATAATTTATTTGGGATTCTGAGTTTATATTATGTACCTACCATGAAAATATTTTAAATAAGTTTTAAAATTAGTAGGTAACAAGTCTTGGTTGATAAATATAGTTTAAAACCATATTATGCGCCGAAACGGCGTTTGTATCGAAAAATGACGATTTGTGCGAAGTTTAATGAAAATTGATGCTAAGACCAGGTTTATAGGTTTTATATATGTTATTTAATATAACAAATCAGTAGATAAAAAAGTTTGGTATAAAAAGTATGATTAAAACCATTTTATGTGCCATAAGGGCTTTATCGTCATTTGTCGACATAATGCAAGGACTTGTATGTAAACTCAGTATAAAAACTTACTTGACATCCCAAATAATATTACTTATAATATTACATCAGTAGAAAATTCATTTTCAAGTACCTTATCGATTAAAACCTTATCTTATATAAAAGGGCATTTTAGTCAAAATAGGCATAATAACGGAACTTGTGCATAAACTCAGATTTTGATTGTGATCATGTAATATAACCTTAGGGGGTTATGTTTATCATCATAATGAAAACTTAGATCAGTAGCTAACTAATCTAAATCGGGTCAGAATCAAAAGTCAAAGCAGAAATCAAACTTTGCGACTTTAGGTTGCGAACCGACCCTAGAACTGAAATTGACGAGTCGAACATTTCTCACATGTTCCAATAATTATTACCAACTTGTTTAAGTGTCAAAACATGTTTCATAACATAAAAAACTCAGATTATAATATTTTAAAAAACTGGCCTGTTTGACTTTTTAATATTAAAACTTTGACCCGTCAATTGGTCTAGCAAACGTGATCTTTAGGAGATGCCCTTGATAGGGATTAACACCTACCTTATTACGATCACTTAGCCATGTTCGTTACAAACAATGGCTGGACCTAATGGTCTTAACCGAAAGTCAAAGCATTTTTTCGTAAATGCTTGACTTTTGGCTATAAAAGCCTATAAACGAAAATGCAAGAGAAAAGAACACTTACAAGTGATTCCTATGATGAAATAGAACTAGGTTGGATGCTCCTTTCAGTTAGGAACTTCAAGAGGAGGGAGATAGAATGAAAATGAGAAAGGTGCAAGTTCAAATGGTGAACCAATGCACCTATTTATAGTTGGAGAGCTTGAAGGAGGTGATGCCAGGTGTTAGCAAGTGTTAGAGGGAGCCTACAAGTATCCTAAAATATGGCATAGCAGTTTGGAATTCTATTGTTTCGAATCAAATGGTTTTTGGCAACATGTGTGATGCCCAAGCAAAAATTCTGTAGACACAGGCCTCTAGCGGCCCCGCGAGAGACCAGGCCCATGTCTCTCGCGGCCCGCGAGCGCCCCATAGATACTTTCAAACTTTGTCACATTTAGTCCCTCAACTTATTAAACCTCTAAAACACCTTTATAAACATAATTAGCCCTTCGTAGCCAACATTTGGCGTACCCGGGAGTATGCCCGGACATTGTCAAGCTCTCGGTTCATTAAAAGGTCACTCAGAGGTATAAATTAACATGTTGACACTTTTAACCCCTCCATTGTCCAACTTTTACATATTTACAGAATTAGTCCCTCTCGTCCAACTAGTGGCTCAATGGAGAGTTAGGACTTCGTAAAGGGTCACTCAGAGGCTCAGTGTAAGCATGTTGACACTGATGGTCACTTAAAGGCTCAGTTTAAGCATGTTGACACTAATGGTCACTCAGAGGCTCAGTTTTGAGCATGTTGACACTAATGGTCACTCAAAGGCTCAGTTTTAAGCATGTTGACACTAATGGTCACTCAGAGGCTTGGTTTATGTATGTTGATACCAGAGAGTCACTCAGAGGCTTAGTTTGAGCATGTTGAAACCTTTAGTCCTTATTAGTCCTTAATAGACTAATAACAAAAGTAATGACACGTGTCACTATATTATTGGACGTTTACGAGGTGTTACTAAATTTTGGCTGAAACATTTACAAGGATGGGAAAGGTTAAAATGAGCTAAAAATAATTGAAGAAGAAGCTGAGCATGTGCAAGGCAATAACCCCTACACAACCATCAATTGAGGCAACAATTTCAACTGAGCTTACTGCCCCTGCTGACCAAGGAGAACAACCCATCCCCGAGGAACCACAAAAAAAATTACCGAAAAGAGTGTGAAGTCTTCAGCACAAAAGACTTCTAAATCATCTCATTCTAAATCAAAAGCCACATCCACAAAGTACCAAAAAGACTACTTAGAAAGTTGAGGTCCCTGAGAGTCAGGCTGTACCACAAACTCAGCCAAAGATTGTGGTTACTTCTCACCACAGTGTCTAGTTCCTCCAACCAGTCAAACCATCCTAGCCAACAGTTTTGAGAAAAGACCCATGGAGGCGGATCTTCCTGTGTGGCAAGAAAATGGCACATCTCAACTACAAATTTCAGAGATGCAGCAACGCTATCAATCCCTATACACATGGAATCTAGCTCTCACCCATATGAGGAAGAGGCTCATCCCTCACTGGTTATTCATGATGGAGAGATTACAGTGGTGGCTTCATCTATTCTTGCTAAACCCATGGGTTTTCAAGAAGATATGGAAACAGAGCACCCTGCTGAAAACAGCAACTGAGATCCTCTATGTTGTTGAGATATTGGATGGTAAAAGTGTTGGAAGTCCCCAATACCAAGAAAAAGGGGCATCAAGAAGTGATTTTGTGACGAAAAGCCACAAAAATGTACTGATATAACCACCTCTGGTGGGTGAGGTGATAAGTCCATTAATTTGGATGATGCCTAAGACCAACAGTTTCATGAATTGACGGAACAGTTGGGTTTTGCAGTCTCTAAACTCAAAGAGTTGGTCACCTAAATGCCTCAAGCTAAAGTCCAGCTTAAACCTATTATATACCCAAAAGTTTGCCTCCTCGGAAAAGGAGCTTACCCATATACTTAACACTCTCACTCAAAAGCCACCAGCCACACAAACTAAACACTTGGTGACATTTTAGCCACCTCATCATTGCCAGCAGTGGAGCTCCAAGATACCTTCAAAAATATTCTAGAACCCATGTTCAAAGATTATTTGAACAAATTTTATGCCAAATCGTTTGGAACTTCTGCCCCTAGACCCTGGTTACACCATTTCACGTAAAGGCAAGAAACTGCTGATACCAAAAGGGCTTCTCCAAACATAATTAATGATGGAGTTGTAGCTGCCAAGAAAATAGCTGATGATGCTAAGGCTCTGGCCATGATTGAAAAACAAAATAGGATTGATACTGGTGATGTTGACCATGCAGAAAGAATTAAAAGTTTAACAAGATACGAGAGTATTAAGTGTTGTTCAGGTCAAAGCTCAGGTAGAAAGACAAAGAGCTAAAAAAAGTGCTGCAAGGCGCGACCTTAAAATCACAAAGAAGACAAGCTCCTCAGGCTCAACCAGTAGTTATTGCCTAAGGACAAATAACTAGTCTCAAAGGATAAACAACTAGTCCATGTCAAACAGCTGGAGTGAAGACTCAAACCGTTAGACCTGGCAAAACTATTGGTTCTCAAACAACTTCAACTCCACCAACAACCAGATCTTCATCAAAGACACAATCTAAGGCTAAACCATTGTTGTCAAAACTACTGATAAAGTGTCTCGTAAAAAGCGAGTAGTTTCTCCATAACCAGTAGTTACAAGCAAACCAAAACTTCCCAAGGAAACAACTACTCAACCATTAAGAAAAAGAAAGCTAGTAATGCAAGATGATCCTGAAGACTTCTTACCATCAATAACAACAAAACTTTTAACAACAACAATTTTCACAGAGTCGTTTGCTGAAGAATATCCTCATTCCCTAAACTTCATTAAGTTACTTTAAAAGTTGCAATTGCTGCAGATTGATGATAAATTAAACTATGATGAAAATTTAAAGAAAATGGAAGAGGTGGCTATCAAGGAATTCATGGAGAATTGGGTAAAATGACATATAGAAAGGCCCAATATGTCATGGATAGGAGAATGAGAGATACAAGGGCCTATGAACAACACATGTTCCAAGAATCATAAAGGCTCTCTTAAATTCCTCCATTCAAGCATTAATCAGTGGCTAATGCCTCAAACAAGAAAACATAGAATGATTCAAGAAAAATTTTCCTTATATTGTGAAGAATTTCTATGTTTGTTAAAATTGTGATGCATAGAAGCTATTGGTTGAAGTTGCTAGAGTTAAGAAGATGGTAGCAGACTCAAGCATCAAGGTCACACCTCCCAATTTGAAGATTGGCAGTAAAAGAAAGCTAAATCTAGAAGAGGCAGCAAAGACCTCCAAAATGAGGCAAGAACTAATTCTCATGGATAGGGCTCCTAAAGGCTCAATTATAAGGTGGAAGGAGTCTACTCTGTCAAAAGAGTATGTGGACTACCTAGATGCAAAAAAAAAATCCAAGAAAATTCCTACCAATACCAGACTTGGAGAACACAAAGATCTACCTTGCTGAAAAGAAGGAGTCTACTGTTGTTCCCTTTAAACCCCGAGAAATCTTCTCCTAGAATCCAAAAATCATGGAAAGTTACTTGAACAACTCAAAAGAAAACATGGTTATGCAAAATGGATTGTTGATTCGGATGAAGAAGAAAAGCTGTTGTTAGTTTCCTGTATGCATAATAATATACATGTGTTTACCAACCCAACAACAGGAACCTACAAAGTTGCATTGGAGGAATCTCTAAAAGAAATTCCACAAAATCTACCACTTCAATTAGTGGCTCCCTCTGAGGTCTTAGACTTGCTTCACAATCTCTCTAACCCAAAGATTGTCAGATAGAAAGCAATGAAGGACTCAAATGATGTGAAGATTTTTAGAGAAGATAACTCTAGAATCTAGGTGGATGGGTATGAAGTCCAAAGTCTAAGCCGATAAGACATCAAGGTTATTCTTGGTCTTGAAATGGAAAAGGATGTCGATGATGATCAAGCTCTAAATCTTGAACTTGGAATCAATAGAATCCAGGTAGATGGGAATGAAGTGCAAAGTCTAAGCCCAGAAGACATCAAGGTTATTCTTGGTCTTGAAATGGAAAAAGATTTTGATGATGATCAAGCTCTAAATCTTGAACTTGGAATCAAAGGCATGACCATGGAAAGGCTAAAAGACTCCATAAATAAAAGAATAAAAGACAGACTTTAATAAGTGTGATTTTGCCATCAACAGATCCAGGGGAGATTGTTGGGTTATATAAGACCTATTGATGATCAAAGCCAAAACCCAAGGGAGCTATCTTTCCTGTCTGATGGAATAAGTTGAAGTACATTCACTGGTCCAGAAACTTCCCCCTTGAAGGCTTCCCAAAGAAAACTAACCAAACTACTAGTATAAAACTCCTGCCTTCAAGAATAGGGAACAAAAGAACAAGGAATATCAAAGTGATGGTCAACAAGTCAACAGTCAATCAACAAAAGTCAATACTGAAGACTAGAAGATCAAGTCAACAAGTCAAAGACCAGAAGTTCTAGATTCCTAGAAGTGCTAGTGCACACCAGCAGTTTTAGAGAATCCAATTGTTTTTTTTTTCTTATTCTGACTAGAAGTAGTAGTTCCTGCAAAAGTGTAACTATCCAGCAGTTTACTACTGATGATAGTTACGTCAGTTAATGCGTTGTTTGGGCGCTTTCATGATGACGTCACCAGTAGTTCTCTCCTCCTACATATATAGTTCTTTGTATTTACTGTAATGCAACACTAAAAGCCACAGGGCATGAGAAATTAGTGTGAGAGAGTGCATCTGATGAGGGGCGTACCTTGTGTACCTTTGATTGTATTGTAAGCATTGTTTAATGAAATCTTTATGCAATAATTCCCAAATCCAAAGGTGTTGATGATGATGTGTTTTTATTAATTGCTTTTGCTTAAATTTTATATCTATTCAATCTGTTCAATCAAATTCACACAAATCATACTCTCTCGAACCGTACAATAATTTTTGTGACTTGATTGGAACATCTGGCAAACGTGGTTATATTTTAAAAAGTTCCTTTTTTAAAAAAAATAAAGAAATTGGATTTTAATAATCTTACCTATAGGTGGTTGGCCAATATTGATCCCACCTTTTAATATTACCACCGGCACTCCCACTTTTTAAGTATTTTTTCCAACTAGACCTTCGTTAAAAAACTTAACCCCGTTAAGTTTTTTTTTCGAATTTCAAATTGATGTTTTAGGGCTTTTGATCAGAGCGATGATACAAGCCGATTGATGTAAAACTTACATCAAAACGATGCTCCAAATGGCTTGATTTGTGTTAATTGAAAGTTTAAACACTCGAATTAAAGCACCGTTTTCATTGTTTTAAGGTAGGTTTTACAGCAATCGACTCGTATTATTGTTCTAATCAAAAGCCCTAAAATATTAGTTAGAAATTCGGGAAAAAAAAACTTAACTCTCTTAAGTTTTTTTTTAACAAAGGTCCAGTGAGAAAAAAATACTTAAAATGTGAAACTGACTTCCAGTGAAAGAAAATACTTAAAAGTGGAGAAATTGACAATGCTAATATTTAAATGTAGGATTAGTATTGCCGAATTACCACTAAATAAGATTATTAAATCCAATATATCTCTTTAAAGTATAACAATTTTTTCTTCATAAATATAGTTGTTAGAACTTACCCGATCAAAAGGTCCGATCTCCCTCTCATGTTAGCACACACGATCTAACCATTCCCGCAACACTCGTAGCGGCATGGTGTGAACGTGAGCCTACATGGCCGATCCCCCTAGATGCTATGACGCTCACTTTAGCCTAAGAGGAGATAATTGGTATATGAGTGAAACAAGAGGGACCCACGCGCACGAGATAATATCAGTAAGGCGTGTTTTGAAATTTTAAAAGGGTGAGGGTGGTCAGATGTGTCACGCTTTTGGGATCATTGCAATAATTGAAGTCATGCTAGTTTTAATGATGAGGGAGGTACTTTACATTATGAATATTTTTTTAAAGGTACATTATGAAATTATTTAAAATTTAAAATTTATAATTGAGTTTTCTTTAAAGAATACTTTACATGAGTTAAATAAATGAATTTTATACATTAAATAATAAACTATATATTTTTAAAAAGCTTATTTATTGTACAAGTTGAATAAATGTAATTTTATATATTTAATAATAAAAAATTATATCTATAAATACATATGTATTGTATCGGTTGAAAAAACGTAATTTTATATACCAAATAATAAAAAAATTATATCTTTAAAACTATGTGCATTACACGGGTTAAATAAATGTAATATTGTTTACCCAAAAAAGGTTATATTTTTATAAACACTTACAACGAAATTACACGGGTTGAATAAATATGATTTTACATACCAAATAATAAGAAAAGTATATTTAAAAAAACTAATGGATATACTCGCTATGCGATAGATATGGTGATTGCGGAGATGATTATTAAAAAGAATATACAGTGGTCAAACATGTTATTCAAGAAACAAATAACCAGCCATTTGAGTGATCAAATATAAATTATATTTTAAAAACCCATAATAAATCTAATTTTATATATAAAGTAATATTGAAAGTTATATACAATTTGATAAAAAGTTAAGTAATAAAATCGATATAATAATTTTTTTAATAATGAAATAAAAATAAATAATATATTAATATAAAGATTGATTTTAGTGATAAATAATTTGGTTATTAAAAAATATCTTAAATTAATAATTTAATTTTAAAGATAATATTTTATTAGAAAAATAGAAGTATTCTATTCGACATTAACTTTTATTTATTTAGTGTCATATGTTTTTAGTTATACATTTTTTTACTAATTTTTTAAAAAATTAAGACTTTGTTATTGTTAGTAAAATTAATAATTTTATATTTGTAACTTTGTTTAGTATTATTTTATTAAAAAGTGCAGATTATACATATAATTATATTGTGTCTTAAGGTATTGATGTCAACCAAAATGTTTTTTCGATTTTATGTCTAGTATTATATACAATATGATAAAAGTTTAAAGTTTATTAGAGATAATTACATCATGAAAAGACTAAGAGTAAATTTGTATTTACAAATAAAAAGTAGGTGTTTGTCAAAAAGAAGTAATAATTTAGGTAAAAGAAAACTAAAATTTGTAGCTGTTATATGACACGTTAGGTAATATAAACAATGAAGATAATATGATATAGAAAATCAAATAAATAATATTGTAAATGAAAAGTATACATTAAATTTAAACTAAATAATAATTATCTATAATTAAGTAGAAGAGATTAAATTGAATAATATTTGGTAGGAGAGTTATTTATAATTAATTAGAAGAGATTAAACTAATTAATAATTATCTATAAAAGATTAAACTAAATAATATTTAGAAGTAGGGAATTTATAAATAATAATTATCCATAAAAGATTGCTGAAAAATTCAAAAAATGTATGGCCTAATATGATGACAAGTATTCTTAAATAGTCTAAATAATTTAGTATAAATAAATGCATTATACCTTTTCAAATATGGATGTTTAAATGAAGAATTTTGAAATGTGTATTTCTAGTGTTTTTTCAAGACTCATCTTTTGTTTTTTGGCTATCCCTTTAAATCATAAGTTATTATAATCTAAACAGTTTTCTAAATAAAAACAAACATTTGGTGTTTTCAAATTCATATCAAAACTTGCTGCATTATCACATTTTTGCAGAAGAATAAAGCTATTTGACATCAAATTCATATTATGGAATGTACTTTGAAAAGTATCATCATCAACGATTGTTTATATCATGAAAAATAATCATGATACATAAGGTTTTGAACGATCAGATTGTATTAGCATAAGACATGAACTTCAAGAAATTCAGCGGCCAACTCACGAAAGACTTGCACAATAATGTAAACAAATTCAAGACTTTTAACGATCAAATCATAAAGAATATCCGATATATGATTACAAAGTCAAAATCGTAAGGTTTCCAATTATTATAATTTATATCATGAAAGTATCATGATCAAGATGTTAAGAAGGGAATGTAGTTGTATACACCATTTTACACTAGACAACTGTAAACGGCCATTTACAGTGTTAAACGGATGTTTACCACTTTTGATTGTTTTAAGAAAAAGTAAATTGTTGTACGATATTATACTGTTTTTTTATATGTATTAAATACACAACATTTTTTTAAAGTCTATATATTAAATATACAATATATATATATATATATATATATATACACACACTAATTTTTAAAGTTTATATATTAAATATACAAAGTGAGTTTTTCTCATAAAGTGTAGGAAGTGTTTTAGTGATAACTTGTGTCATCTCTAGTATTTTAATAAAAGGTTTTAAACTAATTGATTAAATAAGTTATTCATGGAAGAGATAATTATGGATAATCAATTAAGATTTTTTTATAGAAACCATTATTTCTTATGTCACACTTCGACTCGCAGTGGAATAGGTGACCGAGGCATGATTGGTTTATCCAAAGCTTATGAATTGCTATTAAATGGTTAAATATTCATTAATTCCATGTTAAAGGTTTCACATAACAAATAATCCAAATGAAACAAATACATAAAAGACATTGTACAAAGTAGACAATCAACTATAAGTCCATTTCTTGTTAACTAAGGTCCATCCTATGTCCAAATCTTCTCTTCATGCCTCTTCACCTATATCATGTATAAAAGTAGTTTTTTGAGTCAACAAAGGTTGACGAGTGAATCTCCTTGTTGTTAGAAAAATAACATGTTTAAATTTGTTTATTGAGGAAGAGTGCGTTAACCAATGTAAGTAAATATGTTGCATGTCATATGTCAAACCTCATAAAACAACCTCAAACAATAAACCAATCAAATGTAATGATTCCAATGTATGCATGTTGAACGGTATTATGGTGTGCTGCAAGGTTTAAGCTCAATCAAACAGAGCTAGCCTCGTATGTTGGCAACATCACGTTCCGCTCATAGGTAATGGGGAATAGACGAGCCTAAGACGACGTGATGTCCAACGTGAATGAAATGCACCAAGTGATAAACAACAATCAACACATAACACATATACTTCACATAATGGTGATTGCACGTATTTAAATCTTGTAAAATGTAATTATGAAATGCCCGACACATGATATACCAAAAAACATGTAATAAAAAAGGAGTTGTAAGATTCACTCACAGTGTTTCGTTTTTTAAGCCTTAGTGAAAAACCACATGAGAATAAGAAGAAAACCCAAATGATAAGCGTGATTTAACCTAGACAAACGAATGCAACAAGAAAAGGGTAAACGTTATGCTAGGCATAGCTAATTGAGCGAACATGATATGTTGAGCCTAACGAGCCTCTACAAGGCTACGCCAAGCCTAAAGGCGAGCCTAAACTAGGCTACCTAAACGAGCCTAATGCTCCTTAACTAAGAACCTAAACTAAACTAATTAAACTAAGAAAGCAATAAATAAATGAATAACAAAAGAGAATGGAAGATTACCTCGAAGAAAACTTTACAAATGAGAAGAGCTTGAAAGGCAGCACCTACTCGTCGAGAGCGGAAATAAAAACTACTAAACACAACACCCAAAGGGGTATTGCGCTTGTGGAACCACCAAATTTGGTTATTCCACTAGTTTATACTCAAACTATGTGTTGTAAGTTATAAGGAACCAAGCAAGGGTATTTATAGGTGTGAAAGGGACCACAAAATGGTATTTGGGGGCGATATAGGACGAATTTAAAACAAGGTTTTTGCGTCTTGCAAATCAGCAACAAACACCAAACTTGTTTTCGTGATTCCCGCTTGTTATAACTCCGCTTCACGCACGGTTTTCGCATACCTTCATTATTTTCATAGTACTATCATATGGAAGAGAGTACTCCAACATCCATGGTGTCGATAATTGGGCTTAAACCTTGGATCTTGATGCGGGTCGAGGGTTATGTTCTAAAACTTGTGTTTGTGATTCCCGTTACGTTGGAGCTCAGTTTTATGCAACTTTTGAACCTACTTGATCCTTAGTATACCAAGTATATCTTGGGGCTTTGAATGAACCAGAATGATAGCTCAAGGATGGAGAAAAGTTGGCAAGAAAGTCACCTAAAAGTCATCTTATGACAAAACTAAGAATACGACATGTAGTGCTTCTTGCTTGCTATCATTTACATCAAAACCTCCAAAACAATATGTCTTATTTTAAGGCATGTATATAATGAAGTTTGGATGATAAGAAGGTTAGGATATGATGTGTTAGGTATGTTCACGAGTCTTCAAAGTTTTTGATTAACTTAAGGAAAACCTTAGTCTTCGACCTTGACAGATGGAAGGTTGCTTCAAAATACATGGAAATGAATTTACAAACTTGTCTAAAACATGTATAAGACTATAAATCACCAGATATGATAACATTTATGATCAAAACATAGAATCCAAAACATTTTGTTGCTTAAACATTAAACAAAATTTCGTGGAATATGAAAACGGATCGGGTGTCAAAAACGGGTCGGGTTCTAGGATCGTTTTTGCCGGATGTTATATCTTAAACTCATAATTGATTCAGTTATGTACACCATATTAATAGTATCTTTTATCTCACATTCATATCTTCTTTCATCTGAATTCTAAGTCTAAAACATAAAACACATTAATTGTTTCTTGACATAATGTTTTATTAGTTTTTGAGTTCTTCACATCATGTTGTATTAGTTTTCACAATAAATCATAGTATACTTCATGGAACATTAATCTCATCCTTCATCTGAAGTTCAAAATATAAACACATTAATTATTTCTTGACATTGTGTTTTATTAATTTATGGTTTCTTCACACTTTGTTATATCAATGTTCGCAATTAAACACACCCTTAAACATAAAACACACTAGTGTCTGAAAAACACAATATAAAACACACCCAACATTTATAAAATTTATGGTTGTTTTTTTTAACATTGTGTTATATTTGCATCAATAATTTTAGAGATTTTGGTTGTTTTTTAGTATAGAAGGTAATAAGTGAGATAGAGAAGTTTGTGAGATTGAGGAGTGGCTTATGAATTGATGGTCACTTGCCTTTTTTAAAACACGACAAATGACTTGTTGTCCTTTATCAATCAAATCATTCCTTATTTAAAATACAAATATTACTAAACTGCCACCAAAATAATCTAACCATTAAAAACATTTATCCGATGGTCCAAATCGCTTTTACACTTTGTAGGAAAAAAATATTGTGTAGAGGAACCTTACCCATATATATAGGGTGAGAGTTGGCTACAAAATCCATTTTCCTACAAAGTATAAAAAGTCATAAAACACACTCAAAACTCACAAATAACATAGTGAAGATTACTTAAACACCATATTTGTGGGTTTTGTGTTGTATTTTGGATGATAAGGCTTTGATTATCGAATGACTAACATTAGTGTGTTTTATGTTGATTATCATGTTGTGTTTTTATATTCATAGTTGTACGATTGTGTGTTTGAAGTTTTAAGTATTGTTAGAGTTTGGATATTATGTTTTAGTGATCTTCACTATGTTATTTGTGGGGTGTGTTTTATGGCTGAAATTGTGATGTTTTATGATTTTGTGCACTTTATAGGAAAAATAGACTTTGTAGCTGAACCTCACCCTATATATATTATCTATAATTAATTATTTTTTACTATTTAATATTTATTATTATCTATCAGTTATGCGTGTATGTATATAACAAAAAAAAAGTCTGTACTTTCGCACGATATCATTATCATTTAACAGTTGAATTTACATATTAAGTTTTAATCTATTTTTACATATCCACTTGGTTGTGCTACCCAATATCTATACACCCTTTAAAGTGATTTGAATATATTCTCCCATATAGCTACAACGTTTTCTCTCTAGAGTGTTCATATATTGTTTAAACTTTCAATCGTACCATCATAAAATGGTTACATATACGTGAGCAATTGTAATTATTGTCACACCCTAACCTGCAACAGAATTAGGTGATCAGGGCATAATAATTGTTCATATCTCATGACAGTTATTAAAATTTAAATATTTATTTCATGTCATAATTAAAAAGTCACATAAACAAATATAATTCAAATAATCCATACAATAATTTCAATAAAACATGGAACATTAAAAATACCATTTATTCGACTAAGGCATTTTCTACGTGTCTTTATCCTCATCTCGTCAAACCTGATTTCCTGCATCATGTGTAAAAGTAGTTTTTGAGTCAACATAAACAAGTGAATAAATCTAAATGTTAAAATAGAATTGTTTTTGTTTATTTGTTTTGAGAATAAAAATTAACATCTGATTCACGGTAATTAAGTGATAAAAATACATACAATAACAATTAAATAATCCACATCCAACAACCAAATGACGATGTAAAACTGCGGTTAATATAATGAATACTGTAAATATGAGACTCAAGCCCATCGATGAGCGAATCTAAATGTGGCGGTGATACTATACTACAATCCATAGTCGTGGAGAATCTAGTCAGCCGATGGATCCATCTGAATACTGGTTAGCAATACTGATTAGTGACAATGGTTAGCATAACAAACAATGAACAAATTCCAAGAACTAGATAATTACACTTTGAACTTTACATGTATTTGAATAATGGAAATTTGAAGTACACCCCAAAACGTTTAAGTTGTAAAAAGGGGAGTTAGGAAAGCTCTCCTCAGGGTTATCTTTTGTGATTCTTTGAAATAAGCGCATGACGAGGATGAAAAACTACAAAGGACGAAACTACCCTAAAATATTAAATATGAAGTACTAAAACCCAAATAAAAATACAAACAAAACTAAATCTATGAATTTAGGGATTTTTGTATAAAACCATTTAAATGGAATATTAGTTAACCGATTCGTTTAATTCGTAAGGTATGTCTTCTTTCACCATGGTTTCCTAGATCTTGGATAATCCAAATGAAATCAAAGATCAATATCACTTGAAAGGTTAGGAGCTTTCCCGACAATATACTTTTACAAATCCATAAAACCGATTTCTTTTGTAAAAACATTAATTAAATATATTTAGAATTTTAATAAAATAAGGTTATAAATTTATATTTTCTGGAAAAATACAAGTGATATTTATAAGGTTTATTTTTAATAATTAATATATTTTACACTAATTTTATATGATTATAACATGATTAAAATGTTAAATAAATTCAATACATGACCCAAAATTACCAAAATTTGCAAGTGTTATTATTTCATGATTAAAAACAATAAACAAACACCAATTTAATTAAACATAACATCTATATTAAAAACCCTAAATCTCAATAAACTAAGAACACTAAGATTATGAACAGATCTAAGATGCCCTCTATCACAGAAATTGATAGAGGAGTTTTGTAGATCTTGAAAATCAAATAAGAATGGACATAAGAATTACCTCGTTTGGTTGGGAATTGAGAGAGAAATTGAAGAAAGATTTTCCAAGCCCTAGAATAAATTTTTGCTTGAATCTACAACTTGGAGAGAAGAGGTTTGCACGAATTGGAGGCTAGGGTTTACGTTTTAAAAATAGAGAAATCGTTTGAGAGTGGCTAGGGTTGATATAGTATACGGGTTTTAATTATAAAGATATTGGGTATTTTGCCCCTTTATTGGAGATTTGATTTAAATAAAATTAGGAAGTTACACAATGTATTTGGATGATTTTAGGTGTGTATTGATGTTTAGGCTCATTTGGGGTAAATTTAGATACCATAATTTGCGAAATAAAGTTGGGTTTGTTCTTGCAAAACAAGGGTTTGCGACTACAGATGAGTGGAAAGGTGCAGGCCACTGTCATTTAGAAAGGTGGTTTGTTGTTTGGATTGCGCTTCTAAACAACAGTGGAAGGAACTTGTTAAGTTTCCAAACAACAGTGGGAACTGTTGATTGGTTTTGTAAGTAAGCATTTGTTTTATTATCATATTTGTTTATATATATATATATATATATATATATATATATATATATATAATTAATTAATTAATTAATTAATTCAGCTGCTTAACTCGTTTTTCTTTTTTAACTTGAAAAAATATCGCGTTTTATAAAAATACGAATATATCGTTGGGATGAGCGTATGTTTCTCTATCATATTACCTAAGTTTCATAAAAATCGGAGTAGGGAAAATATAATACATTTTATTTATAACGGTTCGAAATATAATATATTTTATTTATAACAGTTCGAACCAGTTTACAAATGGTTCTGATTTGATTTTCAAAATGGTTCGGTTTTTTTTTTAAGATCCGTTTTTTACGGATGTTTCAGTTACCTTTTTTGTGAGAACTTTTTAGTACCTCTCCAAAGCGAAAAGTATATCGAGCTATTTCTATCATCTTCATATATCAAATGAACAATTAGACTAAAATTGTCCACACAATCAAAAACCCCAACTCTAGTATAAGCATCTAGTGTTTTTTTTTGGCACAAACACAAGGTTGTAAATACATCTTGGAATGAGCCAGAACCATCAAAAGCCTTAGTATATCTATTCACAAACTCCAAAAACTTCCATCAGTTGTCTTTAGACAAATAAACATTTATCTTCATCGTATCAAGAGTTGAGGTTGTCGCCCAAAGCCCACAAAAGTTGGACCTATATTTATTTGATTTAAATTTCCAATTTAAAAAAAAAATCAAATATTAGTTTACAAAAGAGTTGGACAAACAAATATATATATATTTTCTCACATGTCTAAAATAATTGGTTAATTTCAAGACGTATACTTTCTCACACGCCAAAATTTAATACATAAACCAGAGATTATCAAAATATTGGTTAACTATTTTAATAGTTTATATAATTGACAAATAAACTTTTAAATAATCCATCTTAAAAACTCGTTTATAAGTTGTATAGTTTATAAATTTAATTATATGCAGTTATAAATAGAGAAAAAAATGACTTAACTAGCTAGGAAAAAAATACTGCAAACCACGGTCTCCTAAATGATAAATGACAATTTATAATGGTAAAAGATGTTGATTCCAATGCACTGTAACCCGTTGATTACTATCACTATATAATAAACAGTCATTTAGAGTAGTGTATTATTCCCAAGTGGTGTATTGAACACATGACCCAAGAAGAACTTTTAACTATCGAAACTTGAAAGTCTTGTTTCACATCTAGCAACCCATGGTTACTGTATGGGTAGAGCTCATTATTATAGACCTGTTATAGGATAATTCATGGGTAAAAAGGAAAAATAAGCACACCCGCATGCTAAGTTACTTTTTTAGATTGAAAAATTCAAGTTATCATAGAAGAATCATATTATTAAATAACAAATAGGTTAAATGTATAAACTATAAATAGTACAAGGGTGAAATTAAAATGTTCAAAATAAAATAAACGTTAACGTTGATTGTACTCATCAAGTAGCTTGTGTTTTTACTAATAACCAGAGGATTTCCCCGTATTGCTGTGGGAATTTTGTAAGTATTGGTTTGATTTATTATGGTATCGGTATCAGTCTGGGACTGGCACTATATATACGAACTGAAATAGAAAACCCAAATAAGAAAGTCGTTATTATGCTCAAAAGGATATTGACTTGTGTTTTACATTGATAGAAAACTATAAAATGAATTTCAATAATCGTTCCAACAATAGTGATATCAGTTATGTTGTTATCCGGTCTAAATTGACATACATCGATATTATTGGGATAGTATTAGTCTGGCTTGTGAAGGTACTACTACAGTCCCAACATTCGCAATAGCTTACCATGCAAAAAACTCTATTACGAATTCAACTTCGTTATCAATTAAATTTACACAAGAAACCACAAAAATGAATATTGAGACTGTTATGGAAGTTGTTCAGATGGTATTGTTTCAATTTGTCACGATACTAGGAAAAACAATAAGCGTATCGCAAAGGTTTATTCTAAGTTTTATAAAAAATTACCTTATGTTATTAGAATAACAAAAAAATAAACGATGTTAATTATAAAAAAACACTGAATGTGAGGTATCTTCGAAAACATGTACGCATGTGATTCGGTTACTTATACATTACTATTCGTAACTCCGTTTCGAAAACATAATTATAAGAGTTGTTTACACCGTTAGTCCATGTGGTTTAGTCAAAATAACAACATGAGGTACTAACTTTTTTTTGTTGCAACATTGAATTCTATGGTTTCATTTTTATAACAATGTGGAATAATAATATAAATCTTAGTTAAAAACTAACAATAAAAAAGAGGTAGTTTCGTTATACTCTAAATATTTAATATAAATAATTTCCCACTCATTTCTTTTCCGCATAACCTAAACTAATTCATATGTTATCAGTTAGCAACATGCTGTTGTTTTAGGTTGAGGTATATGTAGCTTTGGTGGTGTTGTAAGCTTTTATTACTTGTACTTAGGGTTTTCTATGATGTACCAGGTTTTGGTATTTAAGAAGGGTTTGCTTTTTGGGATGCGTCGTTTGCACCTCACCACTTCCTCTAATAGCCATTAGCTACCGCCGGATCCACTGCCTTCGACGGTCGTCGGCTACCCTATTGTTGTGCTTTATCTTGTCTGCATATCTTTGATCCATGAGAGGTAAACTATAAGACCCTAAAGTGTTTTAAACGAATAACACGCAACGGAAATGCGAACCCAAAAATTTCTTTCTTTGTGAACATTATAGCATACTCAAAAACCATTTGAAAATGACTCCTTTAGATATTTACATTTTCCATATGATATGCATTTACAAAATTACATAACAATATGCTCCTGTACAATCTTTGCTCTGACTCAATCTGCAACCACTTGACTCCAGGATTATGGTGATTTCGTGTAAAATCATATCTATATGCATACATACTTATTTCATCCCTGTACATGCTCATATACAAGTTTCATACTCTTCTGCACCCCACACAAACTCTTCGGTATGATTGGAGTGCTTTTCGGAAGCTTAACGGGCTTGGAATGGGGCTACGGGATCCCGGATCGAAGAAAACAAAGAAACGGGAAAATCGGGGGGGCCCTGGCGACGCCGACGACCCTAAGACGCATCGCCAACGCCAAACTGGAGTTGGAGGGAGCATCAACAGCCCCTTGGGGCATTGACCAGCTTCACGGTGTTGATGTGCCAGGTAGGGGCGTCGTTGACACCCCTTGTAGGTTTGATCCCGGATTTTGTCCTTTTGCACGTTTCAGCCCCCATTCACGAATCCCAAAGGTCCCAAATCGTAAGATAACAATTTTACAAGACCCCAAATCATCCTATCCTTGATCCCATACCCCAACATCCACGATCCACATCCCGACACAGTACCTTCTAATCATCCTATCATGTCAAGTGTTTCATTCATGAATAAGGTACATATAACCCAAAACAACCTTACCTACCTTGTTCCTACCATAACCTACCCATCCTTTCATGATTTCCATTCTCCTTGCATTCAAGACTTCATTACATAATAAGAAATTTAGTTCTGAGTGTAACATTTGTCATACAACAGATTTTAAAACCCGCTCCGTTTTATAATGTAAATATACTCATGATGTCGTTTCGTTTTTATGTTAAATGTTTAAAAGTTTGATATAATAATTTCATTAAATAATAAATAAAGTAAAATAATGAATGTTAGTAAATAAAATATAATTAATAAAAAATAAAATAACGAAAAGTGAAGACCGCGGGTATCGAACCCGGGTCTCCACCAAACCAACACACACAACACACCACTACACTACACACACATATCTGAAACTCAAATTAAATAAATCTTATATTGAAACAACCCTGAAATCAATTTCAACACAACCGCCTGTAACCCCCAATCATTCTCGTTTTACTTATTTTATTATCAGTAGTAAATTAAATTAGTCCAACAAGGAATTACCGGATTGACAACCGGGTATGTCAAACTGTTGTTTTTAAACTGAAGAAGATGAAGTTGGAGATGCGTATAAATATAATTGAAATCGGTAAATACACTGGGTTAGACACACAGTCCAATGGTGTACTGTGTGCATATTAAACAAACAGACCCGGGTTCGAGCTTCACACACGGTTCCAAATAAACCAAACCTTTTTATAACTAATTTATAAATCAATGCAGGTAGTGTATAAGAATAATAAAAATTCCATATCTTTCGGGTTAGTCACACAACCAAATTGGTCGGGCTGTGTGTAACACGAATCAAGGGGCACGGGTTCAAGTCCGGGTATACGCATTGCACTGTTAAATAAAACAAACATTTTTAAATAAAATTAATTAAGTTTGCCCATAGTATGTGTATATATAGAATTAAAAACGAATATATTCCGGGTTAAACACGTAGCTTAGTTCGTAGAGCTGCGTGCACGTAAACGAGAAGCCATGCGTTCGAGTCTCACACGTTGCCAAAAATCGTCTGTTCGGCCCGCTGAAGGGTATATTTTTTTAATTAACCTTTTTGTTCATTTTTTTTCCATAAACTATAAAAATATATATTAAAATAAGTCCTTTTTAAACATAAAAATTAGTAATAAACGCTATAAAATTATCTAAAAAGTCTAATAAAATTCATTAAATAAAAATACTAGTTTTAAATAAAAGAAATATATTTACCGAATTATTACGTGAATATTTAGATTTGTTTTCTCGTCGGTTGGAATCCTTAATCGTGCGCGCTCGTTATCAACTCAATAAACGCACCCATTGTGAGTGAATTCTTACAAACTTCCCCTTTTTATTCATGTTTTGGGGAGTACATGTGTCATTTTATTTAAATATTTTATTTAAACACTTGTGCTATTACCATTATGTGAACTAACGTGCTATGTGATATTTTGTTTATTGTTATTTGTGGTTATACTTTCTCATTTCAGTCAAGCTGTCACATTAGGCCCATCAGCTCCCTGTATAAACGGGTAGAGTATCGCGTTGCCTAATTAGATCGGCTCCGTTTGATTGAGCCTTGATCTCACAGCTCATCATTTATTTTCTCATTTCAGTCAAGCATTCACAATAGGCCCATCAGTTCCCTGTATAGACGGGTAGAGCATCGCGTGCCTAATCAGATCGGCTCCGTTTGATTAAGCCTTGATATCACAGTTCATCATTTATCATGCTCATGTGTACATTGCTAGATGCTTATGTGGTTTGTGAATAGTTTACATATACGTTTGCTCATGTTTGGTTTATGCACATTTTGGTTAAATTAATCAACATATTTTTTCTTTCAAATATTTAAACAGAATTCACTCGCCAACTTTTGTTGACCCAAACCTCTATTTTTACACATGATACAGGTGAACAGGTTGAAGCTGGAACACATAGGATTGGGCCTTAGAGGATAAATAAAACATTATTTGAATGTCTTGTTTAGAACATTTGGTGCTTGTATGGTTTATGTGTTCGTTGGAATTTTCCCTTTTTAATTTGGAATAATAAATATGAAATTTTATAATAGTAAATGTCATGAGCTTTGATGAAAACCCAATCATGCCCCGACTACCATTTCCGCGCGGGTCAGGGTGTGACAAGGAGTCACTTACCTCAAGCTTCCAGATTCGTGCTCTCTTCCTTGCCTCCTCTTTACTTGTTAGCCTTTCGTGATTGAGTCCATGCTATTGAAATTTCATATCCTTTCATGCCATCATGTTCATAACATTGTCATTATCATGTTCATTTACACTAACATTCATTTCCAACTCTTAGGTTGCTTTGACTTGCATTCATCAATTACTAACATGCACAATACTTACACTAACAATTTATCATTCCAAATCCATGCAAATTTCATTTATCATCATGTATAATGCATAAATGATCTACTTTGTATCACATGATTTTCCGTAATCTTACAATCATATTAGGAAGTCTAACCATGTTATTCTCATATTAATTGACTTTTCAAAAAGTCATCTATCAAGCATACAAACTTCCAATCAAAGAACATATGTCCATTTTGATGTAGGGGACCATACTAATGACGCCATATTGTTTTCATACTCATGTTTTAAAACACATACTACCACATGGGTCACCTAGATTACACGCACACAAATACATAATCAACTTCAATCCATACTAGTATCTTCATAATCCTACGACTAGCACCATAACCCATGATTAGCCAACCCATTTCATTATTCTAACATTCTTCCTTTCTAATACATTCACATTCTTCACAAACTAACAATCAATCAAACACATGGTGTGCATCATACTATTCAAGCACAAAATACAAGCTAATAATGCATACTTCTTACCAAATCATACAATCAACTATATTGCCACCTAAGGCATATTCCTTATGTTAGTTTACTATCAATCATGTCATTATCACATTCCACACATATTCATTGATTGCTAGCATACAATTTCACATACTAACATATACTCGGCATTTCATCAAAAACTTGTTGTACGTACTACTATCTAAGCATAATGTACAAGTATTTCATGCTTCTCTTCCTATTTTTTTTGCTTTCATTTATCAACACAACTAAACATCAAATTAATTTCATACCATATTCAACCTAACTAACAAGAATTCATCACATACAACATAATTTGCCAAGATTTGAACAAGAGTTGAACATTGGTGACACACCCGTGTTGCCACACTCACCCTCATTAGTGGGTTTTATCTATAAACATCAATTCACTTTAAATCATCCACAATCCAAGTTCTTTTTAGGGATTCTACTACACCTTCATGCTTAATTTCATATTAATTCAAAAATTTGTCACATACTCATTTCTTGCAACATCATCAAATCTAAAAATACAACTTACCATATGTTTAGCAAGTCTAGATGATCAAGGATTTGAGTTCATGCATTAGAGAACAAAATGCATCAATTTGAGCATCCTCCCCATCTTCCTTCTTGTGGGTGTCGACACACACACACAATCCTGAATTTCCTATTTAATTGAAACTTCAATTCAAATCTCTAAGTTCAGTCCCCTCTTGTTTGTCATTTGATCACAATTGTCACCAAAATTTATTTCTTACTTGTTTGACTAAGTATTTAAGTAGGTTAAATAGCCTACTTATTTTATTTCATACTAACGAAATATAAAATTCGAGTTTTTGGGCGTTACATGAACGTCTGTGTTTTGTCCCTTTAACACGTACATGTTTAAGGTTTTAAGGTTTGTTTTAGCTGTCTTTGACGATTATATATTTTCTTTGGGTTTTTTGTTTAGTTTTCCAGTACATCCACAAATTTGTGGTTGCAAGTTATTGTTTTTTGGATTATGGCATTCTGGCTTCTTTTTCGGTTAAATGTTGTTATTGATGTTTTGGGTTTTCACTAGTTTTTCCGGTTAAACCGTTTTAAACCATTTTTTGGTGATGTGGTTCTCAACCATTTCTGTTGTGGCTATTAGATTTGTTTTCCGTTGATTATGCTATTGATGACGATGACACTATGTGTTCATCTGAGATTTTTGGTTAATACAAGTGCAGTTTATTTGTTTGTGTTCATGTGAGTTTTTTTGGTAATGCACATCTAATTTTTTACCAAACTGTTAGCTGGTTAATGTGATAATGTTGGAACTTTGGTTCTCGATGAAGATGGTTTTTTGCTTATTTGAGAGTGTTTGCAATGTGTGCGTATAAGGGGGTGGTGCTTTTCATTTGGTGTGGCAAACTTTCTTGCAGCCATGTCAAGCTTCTGAGCCTTAATGTTTACGATTCGTTTACTTGGTTGAAGATTTGAACGCATGCATTGTAATTGTTGTTTTTTTGGCGTAAAGTGTTATTTGGCGAGTCTTGATATGATGATAACTTTATGCTCATTTGAGGGTTTTTACAATGAATATGTACAATGGTTATTATGGTGCTCGTCACTTCGCTTGGCATTCTTTATTGCAACCATGTTGCCATTCTGAGTATTAATAGGTGTTTTGGCGTTTTGTTGTTACATAATGCGTAAAGGATTTGTTGTTAATTGATAATATATACATATTAGCAACATTTTCTTAAATAACTTGCTTGTTTTGTGTTTAATGTTGTAGTACACTGGATTGTTATTTAAAGTTGGTCAATATGCGATTGTTGCAAAAAGTGTAAATAGGCCATGATGTTTTAAATTTGTGTCTAGAAAAGTGAGAAGGCTTAAATGCTTAATACAAGCAACTGGTTAAGCCCACGTTTTGGAGTCTACAAAGTTAGCTTTGCTACTTGGTGATACGCATTTATGTTGGGGTCAAATAGAATGAGTCCTTTTATATATATATATATATATATATATATATATATATATATATATATATTGTTGCCGTTTGTTATTTACATTCAGGTTAACGACTTCATTGGTAATGACGAATAACTTGTTATTATGGTTATTGTGACAAATCTGGCATAAAAAAGCAAACGATTATATAGATGTCTACAAGCCTCTTTGTTGCGACTTCATAATAAGTTTGCATTCTTTTTTAATTGTTTAACTTTAATCAAAGTTAAACCTAATTGATATCTAAATTTTAAGGTTTAGAATGTCAACTTCTAACGAGTATCTGGATGTCTTTAAACGACTAACAAGGATTCTGAAGGATGTTATAAATTCTAACCGCCGTATAAACGAGAAATTGAACGAGCTAACTGAGTGAGTTCATAATATTAGCGAAAAACAAGCTGAGTTGAAAATTGCGATCGATGTGCTTTTTGTGCATTACGCGAAGCCTAATAATGTAGGCAAAAAAGAATCGACTTAGATATATTAGTTATTTAACACATTGGTTGTAATTTTCTTCATTTTTTTGTAATCAATGTTATAATATGTCGATTATTATTTGCCTGAATTAAATTTGTGACTTGAATTCTATATTTAACGTTATTAACACTTCCGTCTAAATGGAGGTTTTATTCTAGTTGAACAAACAATGGATGTCATTTTTGAAAACATATTATCATTTTATAAAAGTTGCCTATTTTATTTGATTATTTTAAAAAATAAACAAAATGTCGAAAGAGACAGTTTTTCATATTATTGAATGACGTCATCAATTTGAAAAAAGATAAAGTTACATATGTAAAGTGTATCTTTGGTTTATATCTGACGGTTTTTTATACCATCAGACAATACAAATAACACCTAAAAATTCCCCTGTCACTTTACCTTAGGCTACTCAGCATGGGTGATTAGCCTTTTGGAGGATGAGCCTTCTTGAAGGATGACCCTCTACGTCAGCTTTATGTTAGAGTTCTTATTAAAGAATGCCCCTCCAAAGATGGAACCAAGAAAATGAGTGATTACTCTACCTCACCTAGTTAATTTATTTATTTTTTCAATTCAACTAGTTTTTTAACATTTACAATATAAAATAAAATTATTAATATTAATAAACCACACATATAACCTAAAAAAATAAAAAACGAAACCTAAAAAATAACAAAAATAACCTAAAAATATAAAAAAAAAATAACCTAAAAAATCCTAAGAACTCAACTTTTTCGCTATCTTTTCTTTCATTTTTCGTAAAATCGCTCGATCTTCTCCCGGATACGAGTTTACGTCGGTCGTCATTATCTCTCACTCTTTATATTCGTTCTTATCATTCTTCAACCGAACTCGTTCTTTCACCTCACGTTCCTTCACTCACCCTTTTGGGCCGTGACCTTGGTGTACGCTTTGAACTGTGCCATAAACTCGTCCACTTTGGAACCGCCCCTCGTTGCGGCTTGTTTTTTTGCAGCTGCCGCCTTTTTGGATTTGTCCCTGCCCGGGGCACGTTCCTCCTCTCGAACCCCATACTCTTCTTCGTTAAATCCGGGCTCGTCGTTTATATTTATTTGGCATCGTGCGTCCAAGCCCCCCGCACTATAACTACCGGTCTCCAAGGTTTTTGTTCGTTTAGCCATTGCAACCTCATTTGGAACCGGCGTCCACTTGTTACCGTTTCGCAAAACTTCCCAAGCCCGTAAGTGTGGGAAAAGGATCGGATGCGTATCTTGGTATTTATGCATCGCCTCTTTAAAAGCATCTTCGTCATCATCCCACTACGGCAATTACCACTAGTATATAACTTATTATATATCGCCGAAAAGCGGTTCACGACCGGATGCATCTTTCGCCACTTCGAAGAGATGGAATCGATATCGCGATAATGACATTATTCCATAATCGCAAGAAACTTTGATAATATTTCTTTCCAAAACCCTTCACTGGTTTGGTTGTTACCTGTATTTTTAGAATGTAGCAAAAGTTATATTAAAAATGTAAAAATTTACATATTTTTAGTATAAATTTATATTTTTACTTACGATAATGGGGTTTTTTGATGTGCTAACCCACGCCTTCGCTAACGCCTCATCCTCGATCTTTGTCCAAAGTTTTGCCTTGCCTTTCGAAGGTTAATCTTTGTCACCCATCACTTGTTTCCCTTTTTTCCATTTCGAGGATTGTGGTTGCGTCTTCGGAACACATTCTTCAACGTCATCTTCTACAGGTTGTGGTTGGGGAGACTCCGGTGTTGGGGAATGTTGTGGTTGAGATTGAAATTGCGAGTTAAATGGGTTTCGCATCATCATTTGTTGTGACGATTGCATTTGTTGCATTGATTGGAGTTGGCTCATTTGAGAGAAAGCGTTGGGGGTTTGTTCAAAACCCGAGAAAGTGTTGTAAGAAAATTGCGAGGATGACCAACTCAGTTCCATCATAGGATAGTCCTAGGTACCGAGAAAATGTTTTTTGGGTTTTGGGTTCGGGTTCAGGTTGTATGGATCCATGGCAAAAGTAGAAGAATTATATAAAATAAAAGAGAGAATTGGTTGAAGTGTGTAAAAAATGGGATGATTTTGGTATATTTGTAGGTAAAATTATTATTTTTAAAGAAAATTGTTTTTTTTTACTTTATAGTCGTTGAACGGATTTTTTTGTCTTCACATGCCCTGTCTCCAACGTCCACGGCTAGACGTCAACGAGGACGCCACACCACCGGAAATGGTGTTGGGGGCATCGCCGACCAGGCCGGGCCTGGACGATCCCCACACCGAGTAGCCTTACCGTGCATCACTTGGTCTGGTTTCATCAATCTTTACGCATAAATAAAGTCAACCACTGTTGTAAGTTTTAGTGTTTAACGGTAAATTTATATCACTGAGAGTATAATCGTGACACCAACGGAAACGTTCGATTATATCCATCTCCACTAGCTTATAACGCCTACACACCAATATAGGAGGAACCTAATCTGGGAAAACCTCCCTTGTGAGAATCGAACCCATAACTTCTTGGTCTATATGCCTATCCCACCCCTAAGATTCCACTAGGCTATAATACCATGGGCTGTTGTTAGTTTTAGTCATATGTACTTTTTAAATGGACATGATTAGTACAACGTAAAGACGTATATTACTACCATATTCACATGTTACGTGATAAATGTATCGTGTATCACATTTTGTTCCATATCCGACTTCATTACACAAAGCACTAGCGGTAAGTGGGTAAATTAACCCAAGTACCCAACAACCATTCATAGTCGTCCTAAGAGAAGCAGAGTCAACCCTTTGTAAAAAAAACACGAAATCAAAACGAAGGTCCTATCATGTATTGGCAAATGTTTTAAAAAGTTGAAAGTAAGACAAAAGATGGGTCTTTTTTCAACTTTTGATACGTTGATAACGTTAATATTCAATTCGAACAGATTGTTCGAGGCACACTCATAGAACTATGTAACGGTAAAATTGAGCAAGGGAAGATTTGAGGACTAAATTGATTATGTGCGCCACTCTTTTCTTGTGAGTCATGACTAGTCGTTGCTGTAATTTTTTTTCTTAGGTTGCTAACATCAACTAACAAACAATCACAATGAAACACTTTTAAAGAATAGTTATTTTGTAAATGGATTCATGGTTAGAATGTGAAGAATAAATAAATAGGGGGGGAGTCACGTGAGAGAGTGGAGTAACAAATAATGATGGGATTGGTGGAAATGATTGCATCGGAGGAATTTGTCCCCTCATGGTGGTGCACTCGGAGAAATTTGTCCCCTCATGGTGGTGCACCCTTGTCCTCCTTTAACCAGGACCCCCCCCCCCCCCCCTGTCTATCATTGCCCTCGCGCCCATAACCTTCTCATTTGTTTAAGTTAATTATTTATACATCATTAAATAAATTATTAATGTATCATTAAAAAAAACTTGTTAACAAGGTATATAAGTAATTTTTTTTTGGTTGAGTGGTTAAGGTTTTTATTTAATGAAAAGAAAACCAGAGTGCAAATTATGATTAGTTTCGTATAATTAAGAAATAGGAGTAGAATTAGAGTAACATCTGTCATTCAAAAACAATATTTAAGTTTCATTGTGGTATGCGTGTGCCCTAATCGTAATCATGAGCATGTGCATAAACGCAATGACATAAGGGACGATTGTGTATACACGAACTTAATGTGCATATAGGAATTTTATGTGACTTAACGTATCGTTTAACATCTTCATAATCTAACACCTATATTTCCCTAAAATGTTTTGAAAAATAAAAACAAAACTTATAAAGTATGTAATTCACAAAATTACTACGATAAACACTTTCACAACAATAATGTATGTGCACACTGTGACACTACATTCATAACAAAAAATAAAAAAAAGAAACATATATATAAAGTATCATGAGGTATAGAGAATAATCAGATAAAAATGATGTTTTTGATTACTTAGCTCACCTTGATTACACATACACATGCCCCATTTATAGAGTACTAAAACAAGAATATAAGGAAAGACAATAAATTGCTGAGCTGGAGTCTTGGCTGTAGAACAGGCTGTTATGGGCTGGAAATCCTCAAAATATTCTTCACTTATTCTCTTCTTTCCGACACTCCCCCTCAAGTGAGTAGTGGGGTCACCAATACTTAACTTGCTCAAGCAGCTACTGAAAGCGTTTCCGTTAACGGCCTTTGTGAGAATATCTGCAAGTTGATCTTTTGATGATACATATGGGAGCTCTATGATTCTTTCCTCCAGTTTCTCTTTGATGAAATGTCGGTCTACCTCCATGTGTTTTGTTCGATCATGCAATACTGGGTTTTCTGAGATTTGTATTGCAGTCGTATTGTCACACATAACTTTATTGGGTTCCTTTTGGGAAAAAAAACAATGTCTTCTAGTAGCTTCCTGTCCAAAGAACTTCGCTTAACCCTCGAGCTATACCTCTAAATTCCGCTTCTGCACTTGACAGAGCAACCACTTTCTGTTTCTTACTTCTCCAGGTAACAAGGTTTCCACCAACCAAGGAAAAATATCCTGATGTTGACCTTCTGTTTCCTTTATCTTCGGCCCAGGCTGCATCAGTGTAGAGTTCAACATTTAAATGTCCATTTGGTTTGAACAACACTCCATGGCCTGCGGTCCCCTTAAGATACCTTAAAATTCTCTGTGCAGCTTCTATGTGGGCAACTTGTGGTTGGTGTATGAACTGACTTACCACTCTAACAGTATAAGCTATATCAGGACGAGTGTGAGAGAGATAAATTAACTTGCCCACGAGCCGTTGATACCTTTCTTTGTCTGCAAGCTCTTCGTTAAGTTCCACATGAAGGTTGTAGTTCACCACCATTGGAGTATCTGCTGGTTTACGATCAATCAACCCGGTTTCCGCTAGGAGATCAAGGACATACTTCTTTTGGCAGATGAAGATTCCCCGTTTAGACCTGAGAACTTCTATCCCGAGGAAATACTTGAGATTCCCTACGTCTTTCATTTCAAACTTTGAGAACAGATTCTTTTTCAGATGTGCTATTTCTTCTACATCATTTCCGGTAATAATCATGTCGTCTACATATATAATCAAGCAAGTTACAAGGCCATTTCTTCTCTTGAGGAACAAGTATGATCAGCATTACTTTGGTGATACCCATATTCTTTCATGGCCAACGTGAACTTTCCAAACCATGCCCGAGGAGATTGTTTTAGCCCGTATAAAGATTTTTTCAACAAACATACTTCCCTTTCTTTAAAACTTCCTGAAAAACCTGGAGGTGCTTCCATGTAGACTTCTTCCGTTAGGTCTCCATGGAGAAATGCGTTTATAACATCAAACTGGTGGAGAGGCCACTCCTTATTGGCTGCCACAGAGAATAGGACTCTGATGGTGTCCATTTTTGCAACCGGAGAAAAAGTCTGAGAGTAATTGATCCCATATGTTTGAGTGTAACCCTTGGCTACGAGTCGAGCTTTGTATCTTCCAATGGAACCATTTGGTTTATATTTGATTGAAAATAACCACCGACATCCAACTGTTTTCTTTCCTTTAGGAAGAATGCACTTCTCCCATGTGTTGTTTTTCATAAGAGCATGCATTTCCGTTTCCATAGCTTCTCTCCAGTTCTTCTTACCCTGGGCTTCCTTTACAGAATTTGGAATTTGTTCGGAATTTAAGGAGGTAACAAATGCTTTCGCACTGCTAGATAGGTTTCCGTCAACCATATTAGCTATATGATACCTTGAATTTCTGGTTTCCCTTTTGGGGAGTATTGTTTTGGAGGAACCCCTCTATTAGCTCTAGGAGGTAAAACATATGTTCCCGGTGTTGTTCCAGAGCCTCCTTCATGTTGTTCATTTGATTCGACCTCTCCTTGGACTGCGTTGTTCTGCTCAGCAGTCTCCACCTGCTCCATTGTCTCGGGACTTTCACGGTTGTTAGTGATAATTGGTTCAGATTCAGACACATTTTCAAGGTTTGGAGAGTCACTTACCTTTAACACCAGTCTGGATGATTCTTGTGTGAGACTTCCGACAGGCTTTGGTGACTCCTAGTATGTGTAGATGTATGAGATGACTCGCCTTCGCTTGCGGATGGAATCCACTTCAACCAACTCAGTGAGTCCTCATGCTCTATCTCCCCCTGACAACAGAGATGGGACTGATAGTAATATTCTGTTTCAAGAAAGTCGCAATGGACAGTGGTAATCACACGACGTCGTAATGGGTTATAACATCGGTATCCTCTCTGATTCACCCCATAACCAACAAAGACACATTTCTCGGCACATGGGTCAAGTTTGGATCATTCGGTTTTAGGTATATGGGGAAAAGTTGTACACCCAAAGACTCGAGGTGGTAAGGTAAGAGATGGGGGTAGTTTGGTACATGTGGATAAGGTATCTAGGGGAGTTTTTAAGTCAAGGGCTTTGGTTGGTAAACGGTTAAGGAGATACACAGCTGTGGCTATAGATTCGGGCCAAAAAGATTTAGGGACTTTGGATTCAAGCATAAGGGCTCGGGCCATTTCTACCAGAATACCATTTTTCCGCTGAACTACACCATTCTGTTCTGGGTGTTTTGGGCAAGTGGTTTGGTGAATCATTCATCTATCTTGAATGAATTGTTTCATGGAATTATTAACGTACTCCCCTCCATTATCAGATCGTAAGATCTGAATGTTGGTTTTGAATTTAGTTTGGATCATGGTGTAAAACAATCTGAATTTGTCAAAGACTTCAGATTTCTGTTTTAAAAAACACACCCATGTCATCCGGGTACAGTCATCGACAAATAATAGGAAAAAACAAAAATTTTGACCTCCATTAGTTTCAGCTGGACCCCAAACATCTGAATGTATTAGTGAAAAAGGCTCACTGACTCTAGTGTTACTTGGTTTGAATGGTTTTTTATGACTTTTGGCTAAGGCGCACGTTTCACAGTCTAGTGTACTAGTAGACGGGAGAGTTCAGGGAGTAAAAGATGTAGATGCCCAGCGGAAGGATGCCCTAATCTCCTATGCCAAAGCCATGCTTCTCTACTCTTTGTTCCGTGAGCAAGCATCGCAGTCCCTGACCGAGTCACCTCATCCACATAGTATAAGCCCTGTAGTTCAGTGCCACGCCCAATTATCTTTCCAGTTCTGATGTCCTGTAAGATACAAAAATGAGGATGCATTAGGATTGTGCAATTGAGTTCCTTTGTAACATGACTTATTGATAACAATTTGTGTGTTAACGAAGGAACATATAAACAATTTGACAATCTCAGATTGGGAGATATTTCGACAGTTCCTCCTCCCTTTACTAAAGCATTTTCGCCATTTGCAGTTTTGATGTGGGTTCTGTTTGGTTTCTTTGTAGAGACGAAGTCCGATGGCTCGTACGTCATCGTATCAGTGGCTCCACAATAAAAAATCCAAGGAGTGACTTGATCACTGCTTTTCTGTGTTGTTAAATAGGCTTCCCCACTTGTTGACGGATGGTCTTTCAACAACTCATAGTTCCTATGATTAGCCATTTGCAAAAAAAAAAGTTTTTTTTTAATATGCTGTCTATAAAGTCAGCTTATCTCTTAAAAAGAGAACACACAAGAGACTAAAAAACTAACAAAGTGAAAATAAAACACTAATGAAAAGTCTTTTTTCTTTTCAAAATCACGTGTCCTTTTAACTTTTGATAAATACCACTTTTGCTTGGATAAAAAAAAATATTGGCTTTATCTTCTCAAGAGAAATAAGAGGACACTGGTGTCTCTGTTAACAAACTAAGGCTTGAAAAAAAAGGGAAAAAAACAAGTGACCAGCATGAAACTCATGATTTCGGTGAGTGTCTAGCGGTGGCAGTGCTAGCAGATGGCGACCGGCGGAGGCAGATTGAACTGGCCGACGGCAACCTGAATCGCAGCAGCGGCTTCTTCTGATCGGATTGTACTGGTGACAGAGGTGCCGGAACTGGAGAAGACGGTGACTGACCAGAAACAGAAGTTACTGAACTGGAGAAAAAATTTGACCGGACGAATCTGAGAGCAAACTGTTGTTTTCGGTTGCAGGATGTGAAGTCACCGTTGTGTTTTTGGTTCAGATGATGATGTTGGTTGCGGCGAAGTTGATGGTGACTCTAACAATGTTGTATGTCGGAATTGTCGAAGCTGATGAGGTTTGATTTTTTTGGAGTTTGATTTTTGGTTTGTTGGGCTTTCTGTTTTGAGGATGGATCTGGGATAGATTGTAGACGATGAACAAAGTGTTTTCAAGAATCAGAAACACTGCTCTGATACCATATCATGAGGTATAGAGAATAATAGAGATAAAAATGATATTTTTGATTACTTAGCTCACCTTGATTACACATACACATGCCCCATTTATAGAGTACAAAACAAGAATATAAGGAAAGACAATAAATGGCTGAGCTGGAGTCTTGGCTGTTATGGGCTGGAAATCCTCAAAATATTTATCACTTATTCTCTTCTTTCCGACATAAAGTACATACATGATTACATGAAACATTTAAGTTGCACCACGTATGATTTGTCATAGACGAACACATACGCATGTGTAGGCCATGAGCTTAATGTGCATATAGGAGCATAATGTGCATATAGGAACTTAATGTGCCGTAACATATTGTTCTTTAGCTTCAACTATAACACTCGTGTTTTCATAAACTATTTTTTATATAAATTTTGGAACAAAAATCCCCATGTCAGTACTTTTTATAAAAGAATATAGCATCTTACTATTTTGGACCAATAGTACCTCTTTTTAGTTCGTTGTTAAAGGATATATATATATATTTAATATATTTTAATTGTAATTAGCCGCACAGTAAAAGGAAAATTAAAAAAAAGCCACGTTCTGAATGTTATTCTTTTTGTTTAGATTACACGGTGTGGCAGACAAAGACAAGGGAGCAAGAGCATGCAACGTAGACGTTGCATCACCAAAAGGGCTTTGCCCTCCTATCACAAGAAACAAGGGGCGGTGAAAGGCAATGGGGGGCAAGGGTAAGGGCAAGGTGGTGTAAAATCATATGGGTTAAAGTTGAAGAGCCCCAACGGCCGTGGAATTCTTGCCTTCTTCATTGGCGGGGTGGTGGGACGCACCCCACATCGTTCAGTTTTAGAATGACAAACTTATTAAGTTACACACTTTTTGAAGGTATTCTTACCTTACCATGTTTACAATGGAAGTGGAACGCTTGTCTAATTGAGAAGGAACATCTTAATATGCATCTTGATACCGCTACGTAAGCAATTTGATCCAATGGTTTATAGGTGATTTTATAAAATAAAATTAAAATTAAAAAACAAGTTTAAAGTGGAACCTAATTTAGGTGTGAATTTAAAACCTTATTTTAGACTTTAATGACATAATATTATTTTCTTTTCTGCATCCTAAACATGTATATATGTTGGGGATAGCGTGTTGTCACTTTCCTTCACATCTTTTGTCCTTTTTGTTTCTGTATTTATGTTTTTATAGACCATGTATTAACTCTCACTAGTCACTCGGTTGTTCATGGTTAGGAGTTCGAGACGAAAACACAACCATTTTTAAGTGGAAGACCTGGCCTGGTTAGGTCTCCATCCGCTTAACTCATCATTAGTTATGTTCGGATTGTTTATCACTACAAATATTTAAAAAAATGTTTCAATATCATTTTTGGATAACCTTTTACAATAACCGGATAAACCGAACCGATAAATTATAATAGTAGGCGTAATCCATATATTTTTATGTTTGAGTTAACTTGTTTAAGTGTTTAACTCATGTTAGTAGAAATTATCAATTTTATTCTTGAATGTTAAGTCTTTATAATAAAAACATTGACGTTTTTATTTATAATTGAAATTATTTATTTATTGCCTAAAAAAATAACTAAATTTAATATAAAAATTAAATAATCTTCAAAGTATTATAAAAGAAAATTTCTTAATAAAAACTTAGGAGAAACATAAAAATTGATTAAAATATTATGTTATGCGAACAATATTAATTAAAAGGTTAAAAATAATAACTTAAATGTAAAGATATAAGAAAAATTGTTAACTTGTAAATTATACTTTTTTATCTTTTGAATCTTACGTAATTTTGTTTTCAAAACTGAAAAACCGAACTGAACCGGTGTAAAACTGAAAAAATCAAAACCGAAACCAAACGGTTTTCAAAAACTAAAAACCGACATGTCGGTTTCGGTTTTGGCTTTGCCCAAAAACTGAACTATGCACTCTGCTACATAGTTGTATGTTTATGTTATCTTTTAATTTTTTCGATGCACGTTTAGCATGATTATGACCATGATATATTTCTATTTATAAAGTCTGTGTTTGAGGTTGAAGTAATTATATGTTGATTCATGATTTCATGAGTTTTAATCATGATTTGGCACATATGTTTATAAAGTTTGTGCTTGAGGTTGAAGTAATAATTATATAAGTTCATTCATGATTTCATGAGTTTGTATCTGGCACATATATCATCAAATAATTGGTTTTAACCTTCTATCGACATAACTATGGTAATAAAAATCTTGAATAAAAGGTAGCCGAAAATAAGAGATGTAGGATGGTAAAAAAGCCTGAGTCCGACGGGTATACCCGAAACCCGACACATACGGGTCTGGGTATCGGGTCTGGATTAAAAATATATAAAAATTCGGGTACGAGTACTGGTATGAGAGTAAGTGATACCTTTCCGATACCCAGCCCATTTACCGGAATAATACCCGAAAAGTATATTATTTTAAATTTAATTTTTCATTTATATAAACTTTAGTACATATTCTTATTCATAGATTTTGCTTTGTCGTTCATCTTTAAGACTTTAACATACACATACAAGATTTTATGTTTAGTAAATGCAAAATACGTAAACTGACATTATGTATTCTAAAGTAGCAATACCTTAATTAGTTAAAATATATATTTCAAATATGCATTTAAGTATAATATGCATGTATGTTATTGGTCATATGTTCCTTTCTTGTAGTTATTAAAATATTAAATTTTATAAATATTAGCGTAAAAAAAGCACATGGGATCGTCAGTGGTATTTTTAACAAGCTAACGGGTATACTCAACATACCCGATGGGTAATTACCCAAGAAATACCCGACCGGTAACGTGCCGATCATAGGACAAAAAATTAAAATCAGGTATGAAATTAAGATTATCAATATCTGACCATTGTCATTCTGAGCCAAAAACCTTGTCTTTCAACAATATTCGTTTTTCAACGGACCAATTACTACGGTACAGGTAGTTTCACTTGTATGGATCCATTTTTGTTCAACATTACCTCTAGGACTCAAAAATATATGCTTTTAAGACTTTTCATCACATTTTTTATAAACTTTTTTAACGGCGGAAATTTATATAAAAATATAGGAAACGAGCCAACAACTTTATATTAATAAAATTTTTTATAGTTACAATATTTGGTATTAAACTAGTTCATATTTTATATACTTTTATAGCTAAGTTGGATTCATATTAAATTACTTAATAACAAGCAAGATCATATATTAGTGAAAGTAGTTTTAATATTTTAGAAAAGAAAGTAAAAGATTAATAGGAAAAAAGACAATAATGAGAGAATTATGTGAGGAATGAAGTTGGAAATGCAGAGTGACATGACAAAAGAATCTGAGGCGACCGAGGGAGGTCTGTACGTGAGATTTGGAGATCCTTCCACAGCTGACCTATCCCACCCTATTTCTCTGGTCAAACCCTAATCATAACATTTTTAAATAATTAAAACTCTAATTCATTCGTTAAAAATATATTTAATAATTAAATAATAATCTGTAAGTTTTTTCTTACGGTTAATTTGGATCACTAACAGACCACTTGAGTATAATCGTGTCACCAACGGAACCACCTGGTCATATCCATCTATACTAGGCGTAATGTCTATTCATCAATTCAACAAAAAACCTAATAAATATGGGAAAACCCCTTGTGAGAATCGAACATAAGACATATTGCTTTCAAAATCTTATCTCACCCAAGATGCCACTAGGTATAAAATTGTTTTGATACCGACAAATCCTTGTTAAACATACAATTTAAAAAAAAATTAGATAATTTAATACATTATATAACTTATCGTTTATTAGTAGCTATAGGCTATGGGAATTATTGTTTATGACACAAGTGTTTCTTAATATTATAAAAACTAAGACTGTTACCGTGGGTTATTTTTCATCTCTGATGCTCAAAATAAACATGCAACTAAATATTTACACCATGATCTTTGTTGGTAGTAATGTTTTATTAATAAATTAATAAAAAATGATGTAGTTCTTTTTGACAATTATAAAAATAGAAAGACGAACTTGACGCGTTAAAACAAATTTGATATTGATTTTTTTTTTGTTATCATATTTTACTAAATATACAAATATGTTATATTAGACTACTAGGTTTAAACTTCGTGTATTACACAGGTAGAATAAAATAAATATAGTTGATCATGAAGCTTAAAATATAATAAACGGATTTTGTGATAAGATTTTATTGATTTTTAAATTAAAATTCTAAAATTGAATAATAGAATCTAAAAGAGAGTGATATTAGAGCATTCACATTTGAATTTTGTAAAGTAATCAAATGAATTCAGTTAGAAAATAGATAAATAATATTTGAACATAAAGAATACGGAAAATAAGAAAATGCATCTATGATTATGGCTTATCATTTATCAATTAGGAAATATATATATAATATTTATACCTAAAAAATCCATAAAATAAAAAAATAAAACTTATTATGGCTTATTTTGTGGAAAAAGAATTACTTATTTAAAATATAAAAGATCATAAGTGATTTAAGGATATTAACTAAATTAGAGATAATCCACCACTTGTGGCCTAGTGGTTGAGATGCTTGGGTTTTTTAATGGAGACTTAAGTTCAATCTTCATTTGTGTCACTTTGGTGGATATGACAATGATTAATAGAGCCTAGCCTCTTTGCATAGGTGTCGGGCTTTGAGCCACCCGGGTTTTCGTCCCACTGTGTGTGTTACGCAAGAGAGTTTTGCTATTGTGGTGGCATAATGATTGTCAAGAGGCAGCTGATCGTATGGTTTCCCGGGGCCCAAGCCAAACTCTGAAGCTAGCGTGGAGCCCGGTTAAGACAACATAGTCTGGCCGGAGTGGCGCAACGGAGCTCTCCAATTTAGAGAGTGCGGTAGCATAATACAAAAAAGTCACAATTCAGAAAAAAAACTAAATTTAAGATAAAATGATGAGAAAACAAATATAAGGATGCATACTAATATCACATATCTTACTCATAACTTTACTTTAATATGTAGCACTAGTATAGATTTTACAATATATCTGGTATATATACACTACTAGAAAACTGGGTAATTTGCTACGCACTTTTCTGTCGCGCATGTGTAGCAAACAAGCATTTCCTACACAATTGCTACGCATGTGGTAAGTAGCAAAAAACACTGTCGCAAAATCGATTGCTACGCACTTGCTACGCTTATGGTGACGGTTTGCTACACAAAATTAGCGTTGCAATTTTGCTACAGATTTGCGACATCATGTTTTTTTACTTAGATTTTCTATTTGCTACGCAATTACGACGTATTATTTACTACGCATCTGCAACGTATCATTTGCTACGCGCTTGCAACACACTCTTTGCTACGAATTCGCAATGCCTATTAATATTCATTTTTTTCTATTTGATACACATTTGCTACGCAAGTTGATTAAGAAAAATAACAAAATAAATCATTATAAAATTAAAAAATCCTCACTACTAAAAAATCTGCAAACCTGTTTAAAAAAACAATAATGATAATAAATCCAGCAAAACCACAAAAACCATAGCTTAATTAAAATAAAAAAATCCATTACAACCAAGTATAATATTGCAAACTTCTAATCAGATATGATAGCAAAAATAACCGATAACAATTGCTATTAGTTACTAGGGCCACCACTTTTTATAAGTTCTTCAAAGTCTTTTTGCATGGCTTCACGTTGAGCTTTCAGTGCGTCCTCAAATGCTTTTCTATCAGCTTCACGTTGAGCCTGAAGCCGAGCTTCAAACTCTTCAAATCGAGCCTCTGAATCTTGAATTTGATTCTCCAAAGCTAGGATCTAAAACAATAGCAAATATATAAGAAATAGACAATAATAGGCAAGCTGAATCAAATTTAAATTTATGGTCAGAGCTATTCACAACCCGGGTTAATTAGATCTTAACGCATATTAAAAGTTTTGGTTATAATCACTTTAAGTTTAACAATTTCTTAACTAAAGATTTAAGTGTAAATGTTGATTTCCTTCTAAATTACTAAGTGTGATATATTGTGATATAATAGGGAAATGCAGTATAATGAGTGCATAATTATTATGATTATATTTATATCATTCTCGGATATCTGAAAACTGAGTTATAAAATTAAAGGAAACTAGAGATCAAATAAACTTTGAAGAGGAAGATTGGTCGAACCATGAATTTATAGTTGTATATCCTATCTCGTATGATGGGTCAAAATAATAATACCTTATCTTGAGATGGCCCAACCCCAAAAGATGCGGATGGTTTCCCCGTCATCAAGTAATTTATATTAGTAGATCCTATCCCATATAAGCGGGCCGTACGACCCTGCACACGCTTCCATACTGTAGCATCATCCATGGTGAATTCCGCCCCGTACAACTCCTTCATATCTATCAAGTATTCCCCCTTCAATTTATCAAAACAACACGAATGTTACTGTGGTAAATGTTAATGCGATAGTTATATGAATACAATTGACAACTTACATATATTTCTCTGGCTCGAGTTGTCAAAAATCCATCCCTTCCATGTCAAGCTCCCCGTTCTCAAGCCTTGCTTTGGACTCTTTTGTGAGATGGGTTTGGAGGAAGACTTCTCTAAAACTAGGTACCTAGCCGGTTTTATTTTTCTACACAAAAAATAGAATATAGTTAATGTAATAAGGGTAAAGTGGAAACAACTACTAAAAATTAAATATATTTATCTTACGAGTCGAACTCTATGCTCATCAAATCCCAATGACCCGCCTGTATGCCGGGCCCGGGGCCTCTTGTTGGTGCTATCGGTGCTCGCGCGGTTTCTTGTTCCGCTCTCAGATTTCTTTTTCCATTCATCTGTGTCCCAAATCTGTAGAGAGTAAAACACACACACACACACAATATATATACAATAAAATATACAATACAATAATTTATTAAGTCACTTACCTTACACATATCACGCCATATGTTGATATGGATATGACTAGGCGGAAATTCACTGAGTTTACTGAAAAACCTTGGATCTTTTCTCTCAATAACACGTCCGACCTTCTTGGCATCCTTGATAGCGCTATATCTCATCTTCGCCATAATGTCTCTATAACGGTTCTTCAGTACATTTGTAAATCCCTCATAATTCATTTGCTCGTTTCTCGGACCCCAACTCCAACAAGTCTATAAGAAAATAAAACTAAAAGTAAAAAATATAAAGACAAGTTACTGAATAACTAATCGACATGTTACCTTAAATCTGTTATACATTTTTCCCACCACATCGTTTGGAACATCTAGAATTGTCACCCAAGGTCCTTCCAAATGCTCCTTTAGAATTCCAATGATGTTCCTCACAACTTTATTTGATCCAAACCTGCAGTAATAAAATAATTAATTAAGTATATTACATTATTTGGACATGTTGTTGCATTAAAATTAAAGACATACCCTTCTCCAAGTCGAGATATAGGTGGCCTTTGAGATATATCACGAGTTCCATCTCGGTAATTTGAGTCACGCTGAGAGTCAAACCGAGAGTTGTGTGGAGAGTAGTGCTGAGAGTCAGGTGGAGAGTCACATGGATGGAAGCGTTGAGAGTTAGCTGGAGAGTCACTCGCTGGGGATTTGAGCGGAGATTCGCGCAAAGTGGCATCTACGTCATCCTTATCATTCTCCTCAGTGTGATCATCATAGAACTCATCATCGTTGTCAACATTAACAGAATTATACGAGAATGTCTGACTCACAGTGTGGCTATCAACTCCCTTGTTTGTAGGTCTAGTAGTTTTTCCCCCACGAATAAGGACGCGTCCCCTTGAGTAATATTTACCCGGACGGATACTAGACTTACGTGGATGTGATTGTCTCCTCCCATCTTTAGCACCCGAATAGCTGCCAGAGAACAATTGAAGTGGTTGTGGCCTCCTATCACCCGTGCCCGAATGACTACCAGAATTTTGTTCATGAGTTTGTCGCCTCCTATCATCTGCACCTATACCTGAACGACCACTAGAATTCTGTTCATGAGGTTGTCGCCTCCTATCATCTGCACCCATACCCGAACGACAACCAAAATTCTGTTCATGAGGTTGCTGCCCCTATCATCTACACCCAAACGGTTATGTTTAGTGACCTTTCCACGAGTGCCCGACATCGCTCCAATATGCACCCTGCATTTAATTACAAGAATAGTCGGATAGATAACATAATACAAGTAATATAAGAATGACATCATTCTGATAGAAAACAACTGAAAGTGGACATACCATATGATCAATCAAAAACAACTTAAAGTGTATACGACAACAAAAAAATTTCTAAGACTTTCATTCGTCTTCATCAGAAGAGTGGTCAGAAAAAACCATTTCATCATCATAGTCTTCAGAGGTATCCTCTTCATCTTCAAACTCTTCCTCCTCATATTGCCTGTCTTCAAATCTTCCATTCTCACCAGTTATCATTTCATCCATCGTGTGGGTATTTGTGACTAAGCAAAGGTTGCGTTCACTCCTAGTTACTTCACTTGGTACCTCAAACCGTTCATCAAACTGAAGGAAACCTTGTTCTTCCGTATTCTCATCTATTTCAAAATTCTCATCTATTTCAGGAGCGCTGACTTCATATATGTGTCGTGATTTTGTCTTGACAACCTCAGATCCAAGTTGAAACTTGGGATTGACATCAACCAGGTTATTTTTGTTAATGACGACACCACGGTTGTTATCAAACCATGTACATTCAAAAAGTGCAACAGTTGAACATTGCTCGGTGCCATAATACTCCAGCTCTATTATTTCATCCAACAGCCCGTAATAGTCAGACTCTTCAGAGTTATACGTCGATCCTCTCACGCATACCCCATAGTTGTTAGTTACATGTCCCTCACCATATTTTCGAGTGTGAAATTTATAACCATTTACAAAGTAACCCTTGTAACATTGAACGGATCTTGATGGTTTTCTTGCTAATATTTGCAAATGTTTAGTGCTTCCATCAAATAAGTCTGTGTTTACCTACATTTTAAGAAAACACAAGCATTGTGTTGGTTAATGATGAAACTATATCAACTATTATGATGTAATTGGTTTACTTACACGTTCTTCAAACCATTTGGCAAAGTGTTCATCTCTTAGTGTTGGAACTAGGGTTTTTGGATAATGTTGGTTTGCAATTTCATCAAACTCGAGGATGTAAGTTTCTAATTCTGCACAATTTAGAAGAACATAAGTGTGTGCCTTTTTAAGTTCTTACTTAGGAGTCTGCGCTTTCCGCTCTTTTCATATAATCTTTTCGATGGAACGGAAAACACGCTAAGCTAAGAGTCTCCATTTGAAGTGCGGGGATGTTGCGGCGCGAAATTCCGTGGCTCTCGATTATGGCGTGTTTCCATCGTCGATTCAAAGTATAATGAACAGTAGGTGGCGATTTCATTCACTAGGTGTTCTCTCGCAATTGAACCCTCAACCCTTGATTTGTTTCTAATTCTTTTTAAGCATACCAAGCTTCCTACATTTTGAATTTTTCAAGCAATATGTTTGGAATGATAACATAATTCATAAATTTGTTTTATCTATAAGGTTACAAAGAATGTAATTACCTCTCGTATTGGTACATCCATATGTATTGCATTGGACCACCACGAAGAGCTTCACGAGCTAGATGTATGACCAAATGTTCCATGGAATCAAAGAAAGCAGGAGGGAATATTTTCTCCAACTTACATACGGTTGGAACAATAGTGCGCCTCATGCTAAGCAGGTCATCCACATGCAATGTTTTTGAGCATAAGACCCGAAAGAACATGCATAGCTCCATTACAGCCTCATATATCTCTTTTGAAACAAAACCTCTTATAGCGATTGGAAGCAACCGTTGCATAAACACGTGAGAGTCATGGCTTTTGAAAGGATAAAAATTGTTTTCCTTGATGTTTACACAACTCCCTATGTTTGACGCATAGCCATCTGGAAATTTAAGCTTTTTCAGCCACACACAGACTCTTTTAACGTCGTTTTTTTGAAGAGTGTAATTTCCCCTAGCAGTGGTCATCTTCCCGTTATTACCAAGGATGGGGTTTAAATGAGGTCGATTACATAAAAGCTCAAGGTCTTGCCTTGCTTTCATATTATCTTTGGATTTATTGTTGGTGCCCATAATTGTGTGGAAGAGATTATCAAATATATTCTTCTCGATATGCATCACGTCGAGGTTATGTCGGATTAACAAGTTACGCCAATACGGAAGATCCCAAAAGATACTTCTCTTAACCCAATTATGTGTCTCCCCAAAACCATGTGGTTTTTTATAATCTTTATGACCAAATGGGATACCCTTATAGACGATGGGGAAATGTTGTATAGTCTGCCATATTTCCTCTCCGGTTGGCTCCGGAATACGTCTTCTACGTGTCACCTTTATGTCTTTCAAAAAATTAGTACTATCTTTACGGAAACAGTGTCCGGAGGGAAGATGTTGTCTGTGACAGTCAAACCAACATGGTTTCCCTCCAAACGACAATTGGAATAACCCCGATTCATCCAAGCAATATGGGCAAGCTAGCCTACCATGTGTGCTCCATCCAGACAACATTGCATAAGCAGGGAAATCACTAATTGTCCATAGCAGTACAACCCTCATTTGAAAATTTTCCCTTCGATACGCATCATATGTTTCAATGCCTTGACTAAACAAACTTTTTAGCTCATTTACTAAAGGCTGTAAAAAAAATCCAAATTCTGTCCGGGATTCTTAGGACCTGGGATGATCAATGGAAGTTGTACGTAACGCTCTTTCAAGGCCAACCAAGGGGGTAGGTTGTAAACTGTTATAAATACCGGCCAACACGAATACGGGGTTCCATTAGAATTATTTGGACTGAATCCGTCGGTACATAACCCAAGACAAACATTACGTGTCTCTTGTGCAAAATCAGGATATACCGAGTCAAAATGGTACCAAGCCTCACCTTCACTGGGAAAATTCATCTTTCCCGGTTCTCTAACATGATCTGTATGCCAAGTCAAATGCCCGGCCGTCTTTGTTGAATAGAACAATCTTTGAAGTCTTGGGGTGATAGGCATATAGGTCATCACCAAGTTAGGCACCCTCTTACCTATTTCCTTGTATCTATCTTGATTACATACCATACAACGATCCATATCAGCAAATTCTCCATAGAATAGCATGCAATGGTTTTTGCATACATGAATCCGTTGTGATGGCAACTCTAGTGGCTTTAGTATCTTCTTGGTTTCGTAAAAGTTTCTAGGTAACTTATTAGTATCGGGTATAATTTCTTTGATGATCAGAAGTAGTTTATTGAATGATGAGTCTGAAACGTTACAATCTGATTTCCAATTTAATAATCTGGTGACAGTGGAAAGTGTCGTGACGTTCTTCGAGCCATCCCACAAAGGCTCGTTAGATTCCCTAAGCTTTGTATAGAATGTCTTGGCTATATCATTTGGATCTTGTGGTCCTTGCTGATTATAAGCATGGTGATTTTGGTGCATGCTTTCTATGACCATTTCATCATACTCAGTATATTCCGCATTATCGTCATCAATATCTTGACCAGCATGTTGAGATGGTATGAGGTTTGAACTTTGGCCCACGTCTTGGGTATTAAATTATTCACCATGCACATACCAAACCTTATAATCATCCATGAATCCACTATCATATAGATGACCCTCAACCTCCATTCTCGTCTTGAAACGACGATTTTTACATTTGCCACATGGACATCTAATTACTAAAACCTCGACCCCTTTTATAACTTGATTTTGAATGTTGGGTATGTTGGTAAAAGCAAAATCCAAAAAATGATTGACATAAGGCATAAATGATGGATTGAAAAAACCATCACTAGTGATTCTCATCGTGTACATCCAATCTCTATCAGACGACATTTTATCAATCTGTAACTAAACTCCACAAGTTTTAGAACTTAAAATACGCGCCCGCACAAACACACACATATATATGTAGGGTGCATCTAGAAGCAAATAGGCTGATTAGGAACACGGAGGTACATAAAATATTGTTGCATTTTGGGCTATGTTGCCAAAGGCGCAAGGCGCAATCAAGGCGTAAAGACCTCGCCCTAAGCCTAGGCGCAGGCGCAAAAAGCGAGGTTCACAAAAACCTACAAATTAACCCAAAATGAAACACATAATTTCAACAGAAAAGACATAGGTTGAAATTAATGCCCTTTGTTGAGAGCCTTTATTTACAAAATTTAAGTTTAATATTTCGGAACTTATGATAATGATCAACATTAAGACAAAGATACCAAAAAACTGTTGTTTCAAAGCTAGTGAAGATGATTGATGGTTTCTTCTTGTAAGTAGCAAACAACTTCAAATTAAGGCACCATAACTCATCTTTTCTATGATGAATTCAAGTATTCAATAATTCAAAACACATTAGACTCCTAGTTATAATGTTCATATATGTACTTCAGAGTTTGGATCTAATGTAATGATAAATGTAATACATAGATGACATTTGTATGTGAGTCATACACTCATATACGTGAGGTTCGTTATGACACCAAGAAAAATCTAAGTTTCTAGTGATATAACAGGGTTGTGTTCAAAACAGAACCAATATGACGTAGAGCAAGCAAGATCCACATAAACAGCCAAAACTAAACAGCCATTGATCAAACCTATAATAAACTATTCAATTATCTATCATAATTGATATAGACACACAAGTCAGTTATATCAAAACTACACAGCTTAGTCACATTTTCATAAGGAATCTGTTATGAAAAAATGTAGTATAAGGGTTAGTCTTGTAGCTTTGCAGAAATATAAGTGCCATTTGTGTAAGTAGCTTGAAAGGTCAATAACAAGGCTAACCAGTTTGTATGTACTTTAGCAAAAGAACAAAAGATTAGTGAGGGTGAACCGCAGTTAATTTTACAAATCTTCACAAAAACCAACAAATTAACCCAAAATGAAACTAGGGTTTACAAACAACCACAAAATTTTCGAACCATTATACATATATAAGATGTTTCTATTGTTAATTAGCTTGAAAATTGGTTCAATTCGTACCTTTAGCGTCAAATTCGGCCTGCGAATTAGTCTCCGACTTCAATAGCACAATGGGGCGCTGGAGCAGAGGGTATAGCGAGCGGGTAATGAGACTGAATCCTTTAGTGGGAACGTGGATAAGAGATTGACATCCGATTTCTTTGGTGAACAGAGTTTTTGTTTTTGCCTTTTAATGTGTTTGCTTTTATTTTTAATTTTATGTTTTTGTATATCTTTTACTACAAATTTTGTAATATTTTATATTAGGATTTTTAAAACTTACGACCTATCTTTTTGGACGTTACCTTTTGAGGTGGATAGCTGAGCGACTACCACAACAGACCCAGCACGTGTAGTAATCATTTTCATTTTGATAATATTATAACTTTATTTTTTTGGGTTGTCTTTTTTTATAAAAAAAACTTTGCATTAATTTATATTACGATTTTTTAAAATTAAGACATAACTCTTTGGATGTTACGTTTTGAGATGGATAGCTGAGCTACCGCCACAAGGAACCAAGTACGTGTAGTGATCATTTTGGTAATACTATGACTTTATTTTTTTATGTTGTCTTTTTGGGTTGTCGTAGCATGTGCACATTATGTAGGTATCGTACATGTATCATAACAAACAGAACAAATATTGATGGAAATTTTATCACATCCTCGTTGCGACGCGTCAATTTAATAGCACTAGTTATATTCAATTTTCTTGTTTATCAACTTGTAGCATCTATTTATTATTAGTATATTTTATTATTATTGTCCTTGTTTGATCATGTAGGACTTTGATTATCCAATTTGATTTTCTTAACCAACAGAGTTAACTTTATGGATTGTAATGGTCATTCGGTTTTCGATCCTGAGCCGCACCCCGGTTTTCATCCGGCTGTTACTTCAGCGAGGTAACTCGTGTGGAGGCAATACGGTTTCCGGTGGAACGTCGTAACCAAGTCTGACCAATCCATTACGAGCCTGTTAAGACAACGTAGTCTGGGCAGATCTAGGTTAGGGCCGTCATTTAGGCGGTGTGATATTGGGTCACTCAATAAGAAAGTCACCGTTCAATTAAAAGAAGTTATCCATCAACGTTAACGGGTCGTGTTTGGTAAATGGGTCGTGTAAGAAATGTATAGCCCAATATTTACTAGATACTTTTTTTATAAATAAATGGTTGATTATAAATTTAATAAAAGGATTTAAAATCAATTGTTTTAGTGAGTCTATTGCTAATATAGTTATAGTAAGGGTATTATTAATAATTGGTTGTTTCAATGAGTCTATTGCATTCTCTTTGTATTCTTAAAAACTTTGGAATGTAGTTATAGGTTAACGTAAATGAATCATAACTATGTAACCGTATTCATAACAGATTGACCTAAAATAGCATATCCAAGTGAAGAATCATATTAAATAGTATGAGTTGTCACTCTATCCCTATCCTCTAAACAATTACTTTTGTTTTGGTTAAAGTGATACTATCCATATCTCTTCACCCACATAAAATATTAGATCAATATTTATATTTAAAAGGGAGTCCAACAACCAAAGCCAGGCTATCTTTTTCCTCATGTTGATCTTCATCGAAAAATTACAAACGTTGCTATCAGAAAAGCTCTCAATAGGTTATTATCACTCTTTTTTACTCAGGGATATCATCATATATACTAAGGATAGGGTATCCGATACCTAAATGAAATAAAAGAAAAAATTTGCACTTCGGAGACGAACTTGAAGGGTAGCATGGGCATGTTTTTGTACATATAGAATGTGTATGCGTTATTATAAGTACATGTATATATATGTATATGTGTTGTTACTTGTAAAACTATATATTATTATTATTATTATTGTTGTTGTTGTTATTACTACTTATATTATAATTTATATAACTATATAGTAATTTTATTATTTAATGAGATTAGTCCCTAAGGTTTGCCCTAAAATGCCACTTTAGTCCATATAGTTTATTTTCTCCCCTAGGTCCCCGCCGTCTACAATTTTTTGTCATCTTCATCCAACCCACCAAGTTCGTCTAAAATATTAATTAACTTAGGGGTATCTTGTTCATATTACATATAGGTTTTTTTGTCATTTTAATCCAAAACGTTTCTTACATTTATCTTTTTTTATTATTTGTATTATATATATATATATAATAATTGTAATTATAATAATTATTATTTTATTATTATTGTTATAAACTTATCTCTCTTATCCTCTATCTCACAGTTCACCCACCACCACAACACCACCACCCATAAGCTTTAACCTTTATTTCTGGTAACCCCCCTTCCCCACACCAGCAGTTGTCGTTCCTGACATCGGAGGTGGTACACGGTACAATAGACGACGGCGGAATATATCATTTTTTGTTTGACATATGAACGTTCACCAGAAAACATTATAAGCATACATTCAAGTATAAGACAAATTATACAAATTCGTTTACAAGTCAATTTTGGGTACCTAGATTGCACTATCGAATGAATCTAAAAAATGTAGGTTGTCGCCGTAAAAATACTCCAGTGATGGTTGGGGATTATGCAGTGTGTCTGGCGGTCGGTTGAAGTGGCACGTAACGGAGATTGTGATTGTTGACGTTGGCTACGGGTTTTTTGGTGTCGTTTCCTTGCCGGAATTTTTATTCTTGCCGGAGAATAGATAAAGAAACATAGTGGAGACTGAAAGGGGGAGCGTTGAGATGGGTGTTTGCTAGAGATCTCTAGCGAGAGGCGGATGGCTGACCAAGACAACAATGGAAACGTCGACATAAATGAGTAGGTCATCCCGATACTTTGGACTTTTTAAAACATTATAGTTTATAAAATATGGCAAGAATACGTAAAAAATTATAAGTTTGTCGTGGAGAGGAAAAGTGTAACTAATTACCCATAATTATGTTAAAACTCAAGGATTTAAGTGTAATAAGATGGGGGCTAAAATAAAATTATTGTTTAAAAGACCATTTACCCTCATTTTAGGGATGTATTTATAAATTAATAGGGAAAAATTTCTTATTTTTTGGCTGTCTTAAAATGTCCTCCCTCATGCATTATAATGTAGTAAAGATAAATTAAGTCACTTTGTAATACATTTGTTATACACAATTTAATTTATCTTGGAAAAAAAATACAAATTACGTAGCAATTGTGTAAAAACACTACCTATAATTATTTACATTTTGTTGCACATATATTTAACAAAATTTTTCGTAGCAAATGCGTCGCAAATTATTAAAAACTAAATCATTTTGTGACGCAGTTGCTACGCTTACAGTACTTTTTGGTTTAATAATTTTTGCGTAGCATATGCGTCGCAAAATTATGAAAAATCAAATCATAAATAAATGTCAGATATTTTTTATGAAAAATAGTTGCTACTCAGCGAAGAATCGTTGGATGATGGTTTGTAATCACGATTGACATTGTGACGGTTTTTCGTAGCTAAAATATGTCTTTGTTCTCTTCCACGCCACTTACCCACCCGTACTTTTTTCTCCACGCCATCATGCTGACGTGGTTGCCACATGTTGCTCCACGCCTTTCCTTCAAGCCCCTCCACATCATGCAGTCTAATCACTTTCCACGGTCCTCTCTAACATATAGAACTCACCCAAAAGCAAACCACTAACTAATATCGCCATTAGTATCGTTTTTGAAACGCTCTTCTTAGCTGCCTTACGACATCCAACAAGAATTCCCAGTTTAATCTATCATATACCTTCTTTTCAACTTTAAGCACTAAACATCAATTTTTACTAGTATTTGCAAAGTCCACTCTCCCATTGGCAATCAATACCCCCAGCCAAACATGTTATTGTAGGCTTGATGCTTGTTTGTTATGATTTCTTCTCAACCTTCATAACATACTTGTACATGGGGTATTGATTGGTATTTAATAAACATCCCCATCCATTCATCTAATATGTACCGGCCATCAAGGAATGCATTTTGTACTCCAACGATACCATTAATATATTATTTACACTTTAATACCAATCAAACAAACAACTCTTACATAGGAGTTTAAGCTAGGCTGTCTAAGAGAATTCTTAAAAATTTTTGGGCCCTTAACGAGTAAAAAAAACAAGCCCCTATTGGGCATTTTTTAATTGTGTTTGTTTTTAAACTGTTGGACCAATTATAAATAGGTTTAAACTTTACTAAGGGAGGACGGGGTGCGTATAGTGAAGAGGAGCGAAGATGGGGTTCACCGTACGGGCACAGCGCCGTCGGCCCCCATCGGTGTGTGGTGCACTTGTGAATGTAGGGAGTAGTCACCGCGTAGGGAAGAGAAGAGAGAAGGGGTTAATAGTGGACTTCCTCTTTTTCAACCAATCACATTTTTATCTTTTTTTGGTAGAGTTCTGTCAATGTTTGAGTGCAAAATAAAGAGTGGAAAGAGGGAGTTGACATGACATGAAATGATTGGCTGCGGTGGAGAGGTTACCGCTCCCCACGTGGGGAACTCCCCTTACAAGCTAATGGGTGTTGATGAGTAAAATAATGTTGGTTGCCGAGTTTCAGGTTGATGTGTTGAATTAATTGACCCGAATATGGCCCATTTTATTATTCTTGTAGAAAAAACATCAACACACACATAAATTCATGTTAACACAATCAAAACCCACTTATCATCAGGCGAGCCATTGGGTGGTAATCAAGTTATAAACGTGAAAATTTGGTCCATGGGTTAAAAATGGGTTAAATGAGTTAGCGAGTTGACCTGTTTAATTAAATAGGTAAATGGGTAAACCTGAACACATTCTATTAAATAAGTTAAATGAGTTATTGGTGTTCGTTTGGTTCGTTTGCAGCCATAGTTGTTGAGTAATGGAATTAATTATTATACATTAGTTTATACATGTTAGCTTTATTTGGCACCCAATGTTTAATAACATTCCGTAATAATAACATTTTCTAACAATTTGACTTGACAAAATAGTCGATCAACTTAATGTTTTTGTAATATTCTCAAATCTTCTAGTATTTCTTTTTTTAATCAATTTCAGTTTGGAAAAACTTTTTTTTATTTAACAAAACCCTCTATCAAGACAATTTACATGACAATATACGAATTTGAAAAAAGTTATTGTTCTAAACAGTTTAGTACATTATAAAGAGTATCACATTGAAAAGTTTTATACCACCAATATATAATCCAGTTTAAATGAAAATTCAACCTCAAATATAACTTTATATTAAAAGTTTATTATCATTTCTCTAATATTAATTATTTTAACATTTCTTCTTCTATCTTGAATGACATTTAACTCTATTATTTTTACTATTTCTTCTTCTATCTTACAATGGAATGTAATGTAATATGCTTGACTTGTCATCACCTTCAAATAATGGGACCCAACCATTCCATTGATGATATGAAACCATGCTAGATATTTAGAAGAAAAAAAAATTAAGCATGCCAAAACCAATTTAGATTCCAACAAGTACACTCCCTCAACACTAGCTATAAAATTAATCAGGATTAACTAGATGTCAAAAGAACTCGATTTGATAGAAAAGCCAGAACATTTAGGGCGTGTAATAACTAATAATAATATATGTATTCGAAGGAGACCCAAATTTATCTTTCAGTCCAATCTTTTCGGTTCTTGAATTTCTATCAATGCGACGTTAGAATTTTTAGGTCACCGAGGCGGGCCACATAATAATAATAACAACAACATTATAAATTACATACAATTCTATAGAGTTTTAAGAAATCCTGTTACAATAGAGTAATCTTCTCAAAACTAGAATGAAACCCATGTTCTTCACATTTAAATTCATCAAAAACTTCATACACAATTTAACGAAGATGCTAAGTCGGATGCTGACAAGGAGAAAAAAAGGCATAAAAACAATTTAGGGTAGAAGAATGAGAATGATGGTGACTAACACATAGGTTTTTAAGCAAAGTTTGAAGGTATATGAGTTTAGTCACTCAAACCATGACAGATCTAGGGTTATCGTTCGTAAAACTACGTTATCAATCACTTTTCGTTACCATACATAACTAACGTATATGAAGAGTAAAGTGTGGAATGGGTTAATTTCTACTCAAATAATAGTCCCATTAAAGTGGGTCGCCCATGTACATATTCAGGTTTAAGACTAGTTCTTAAAGTTTATATGAACTTGAAACTAGGGATGAGTTTTTCTTTTCCCAAATACTCATACCCGTACCAATTTTAGGTATTTGGTACATGTATCGGTACCCAATTTTATTGATTTTGGTATTCGGTACTTTTGGTATCCGTACAGGATCTGGTAAAAATGGGTACTGATACTGAATTTTATATAGAACTGTAAAAGTTTCCTTATATTATGTTTTATTTCATATTATGGTATTTACGGTACTCGTATCGATTTTACCTATTTGGTAGATGTATCGTATTAGTACTTATATCGATTTTACCTATTTGGTACTCGTATTGTGTTGATACTTATGCCAATTTTACCTATTTAGTATCCCTGCGAGTACTCAAAAAAATAAAATAAAAACAAGTGGTACCAAAGCGGGTACCGTACCGTACCAATATATTCGATACTCAATTTTGTTCAAATTTAATATCAGTATTTTTTTAGTGACGATACGAGTACTTTACCAATCACATCCCTATTTCAAACTAATATGATATTTGCATTAGATTATATGCTTAAAGTATTTAGGATTAAGATGGTGGCTTTTAGGAGTGTAATATAAAGTTTGAAATCAATTATATGGTAAAAGTAAAGTGATATAAAAGAATTAGTTGTTTTATGATTACTAGAAGATGATGAGTGAAAAGAAATCTTCTCATGCAAACCCTAGCAAGGAAGACAAAATGATTATATATCTCCATGCTTTCTCACCTTTGATTATATCTAATCATCATCATCATTAGTATCATTTGTAGCCATAATCATCATCATCATCATCATCATGCATTCTTCAATTCAATTATCCTTTACTTTCTTCCAACCTGGGATGCTGTATTATGTTGGCCAAGGGTGGGACATGCATCCCACAAAAAACTGAATCATGCCATGATGTTGTTGACTTGGATAGATGGACTACCATTATAATACTCATATAGCTTTTGTTAGTTTCATCACTATGTTCCCTCATATACGCTCATGATAGTATGTAACCATTATGCCATGAGATGATGCGTGTTCAAGATTGGTGTTATAAGTTGCCCTCATCAATAATATTTCTACTCATTAAACATTCTCATCATGAGATTCTGTAACTAAATAATACATTTAATTTCCTTGTAAATAAGTTGTTTTTAATGAAACAAATCCCTTTTCTAGTTTTGTTTTACATAATTCACATCATTAAAATTAGAACAAATTACATGATGGCCTATGTGGTATATCTGAATTTTGTTTTTAATTCTCAAGTTTGAGAAATTACATACTTGAACCAAAACTATGAATAAACGTAACATAGATAGTTCTTGAAGTAGATGTTAGATAACTTTTATATTAATTTCTAAGAAATGACAAATATAGCATTAGGTTAAAAACCAAAAAAATAATATAATGTAATATAATATAGTTTTTTGCATGGCCCCACCCACCTAATATATTATACTAAGAGTAACGTTATTTGTTGCCCTTGTCATGTTTGCCAGAATCAACATGCAACCCTATAAGGAAATTATGAAACATGCCCTAATCGTCGTTTGCAAATTTCATCAATTTGTTTCCCTGTAAGTAACGTTTCTGATTGCAAGTTAAGCTATTGGTAATCTCGTAATCTAACACAGTTAAACCGTGTAGATTGAAACCTAACGCTTTGAGTCTTTTGTACAGTTGCGGTCATCTTGGTGTTCTTGAACATGAGTTGCAAGTGTCTAGTGGGCGATCGATCACCACGAGGGGTATAGACGGGTGTAGATGAAATCGATGGGGTTTAGGCCTTTATGATTTGTAGTGACACAAAGGAGGAGTGAACGATGGTGAAGCTGTGGATATGGAAGGTTAATGGTGGTGTTTGCGAATGTTAGTTTGCTGGTGGCGGTGAGTTTGCTAGTGGTAGTACGGTGATGGTTAGCAAGCTGGTGTGTGGAAACAAGGGGGTGGGGATGGATGGGTAGCAGTAGCAGAAGTAGTAGTAGTAGCAACAGCAATAGAAGTAGTAATAATAATAATTTAATAATAATAAGGAACACGGGTAAAAAGGTCATTTCACCACTTTTCCAACGACCAAACGAATGGTTAACTAACAAAAGGATGCAAAATGTAGAAAATTGCATACGACGAATGTCACATCCCAACTGATGGTGAAAACATCAGGGCGAGACATAATAGATTGTTCAAAGACTCATGGTACTAAAATTGAAATATATTAACGATCAAAATTAATTGTCTTACAATACATAGAAAGGAAACATATCATTTAAGTAGAAGGTAACAACAACTTAACATTAATTTAAATTGATAGTCTAAGTCTAAAAGTCCTATGTGATCTCAATCTTGTCATATCATCTCAAGCATCTCCAAAAAACATGTAAAAGAAAGGTTAACAAATAATTGTTGGCGAGTATACAAGTTTGATACATATATCATATGTGTAAAAGCATAATTTACATGTCAAAATAACTATTATGGCAAATATGTAAAATTCATGTACAAAAGGCATAATTCAAACCTAATATGTAAGACAATGTGTGCGCCCTAAAATTGAAATGCTAGGTCAAATTTAATTTAACAATGACCATGAATCTCCATCTCAATGGTTAGATTAAACTTAGGCGGGTTGTCAATCCTATAGCGTTATAAATGTAAAGGGCGGCTTGCAAAGTTAATGAATTTGCATAGGAACAATTGTAACAGGTATGTAACACATATGCATAAACTAATATTAAACATGTAAATGGATATGTATTTGTATAAATGTTGTGCAATTGATGTGTAATTTGTATAGTTGCATTTTTTCCAGTACCAAATAGTGCATAAAGTAAAAGGGATCATGTATACTTATGGTATTGCGAAGATGAACCGAGAGAAGTCACGAACAAGCGTAACGAGTAAGATGAGCAAAGCGAAGGCTAATCTAAAAGAATAAAATGTATATATGTATAAGTACATGGATGAAAGAATAAATGAATAAATGGAAAAACTAATATGCGAGTCTTAGATTGGATCTTGACGTAAGAGTAAAACTTGGGGTGTCAAACGAACCGAGCCGAGCCCGAGCTTGACTAGGCTCGAGCTGAGCTCGATTAACTTATGAGAGCTCGGGCTCGAGCTCGGCTCGATTCGAGCTATGTTTTCAAGGCTCGAGCTCGGCTCATTTGTATTTATCAAGCTCATGCTCGGCTCGTTTATTGTCTATCAATTAATATATTAAATGAAAATAATATAAATAATAGACTTTTTAGGCTCGCGAGCTCGATAAGTGAAGCTCGGGCTCGTTTACTAAATAAGCTTATTTTTTTGTTCGTGGTCGACTTGTAAACAAGTTTGAATAAGCTCGGCTCGTTTGCACTAAGGCTCGACGAGCCTAACGAGCTTCACATGCGAAGATCGAGCTCGGGCTTGATAAACAAACGAGCTTTGTTTTAGGCTCAAGCTCGGCTCAGGCTCGATAAGTCTCGGCTCGTTTCAAGCTTTTCTCGACCGATCTCGTGTAGCTCGAGAGCGCTCGGCTCGTTTGCACCCCTAAGCAAAACCAACATTAAAATGGAATAAAAACGCATCATAACGTGTTGCATAATAACCTTCGAAATATTGGAGACCTTAGAAGTTTATTTTCCATGTGGTCGATTTGTTAGGAAATCAACTATAGTTATGGGAAGTAATTTAGTAACCGATATTGAGTAATAATCTTAAAAGTTTTATTTACTTAAAGGTTATCCCAAAGTGAGTTACATATGAAAACAACTAAAAGTAACCATACAAGTATTAAAACTTAAGGGTCTGTTTGGTATGGGGTAATAGAAGGGCCAGGGAAAGTAATGGACGAGGTATTTGGAATGGATGAGGGAATGCAACGGATCACTACCATTCCATGTCTTGTTTGGTTACTATCGGGAATGGAATGAATTATTACCGTGTATTGTTTGGTAAGTAAGAAAAGACGAAGGAATAAAATGGGAGGTGAGTGGTGGCGGTTGGTGGCGGTGATTGTGGGTGGTGATAGGTGGTGGTGACCGCTACGGTGATGGGCAGGTGGTGGCGAGTGTCAGTGGTGGGTGGGGGGCAAAGGCGATGGGGGACTGCGGTTGGCAGCGACTAGTGGGTGGTAACGACGGCTGGAGTCGGTGGTAGGTAGTGGCGGTGGTGGTGGGTGGCAGTGGTGGTTGTCGGCAGCGACGGTAAGTCGTGGTAGTGGTAGGGGCGGTGGTGGACCAAAAGTGGTAGTTGGTGGTGGAAGCGGTGGCGGGTGGCAGCGGCAGTGAGCGTCGGTGGTGGGTGGTGGCAACGGTAGTGGGTTGTGGTGTTTTAAATGAAGGGTGCAAGTGTAACATCCGCCATAAACGGATCCTAAAACACGACCCGTTTGTAAACCGAATTCCATGCGTATTAAATAAAAGTGAAAATTCTATTATTGTTTGCATTTTCCTTTTATTATTCATAAAATGAAGTTATAATAAATTAAAATATATAATTATTTTAGGGTTAAAATATTGAGTTATAAATAAAAGTAGGTTAGTAAATGATTAAATATAAAGGAGATGGCTAATAATGTTAATGTATTAGGTTTAAAAAAGTAATGAAAATAACAAGACATCTTGACTTCCATTTTTATATTTTTTTTGTCCGAATAATCATAGTGAAAATAATAGTTTCATACACTCAAATTAATCATTATTAATACATAATCAATCTATTAAAGACCATTTACTAGTAGGGCCTCGCTCGTTGCTTATCCTTTCCTCGTCAATCGTTCGGAATATGCTAGCTTGGTTTGGTTCGGTTTGCAAACGAGCTAAGCATGAGCAAAGGTCGCTTGGCTCGGTTCGATTCGAATTAATTTTTATTAATTTATTACATATATAATTATATATGCACACACAAATTACATGTATATTCATATTTTATACATTCCGCTCTATTAGATTAGGACCACTATAATCAAATATATAATTATATTTATCCATACTAGCCTAATCAAACCAATAAAAAAATTTAACACCAAATTTAAACTAAAACTCTAAGTCGTGAAGCGACAATATTTGATCTCTTTCTCTTATCAATCGTCTCTCGCTCTCACCATATGCCACAATGCGACAATTGTTCTTTGTTGTATATTCATCGCCTCACCTGTCTCAACCAGAGCCTCATCCTCGGACGATCTAGCCGCAATCTTAGTGTCATCCTTGGACAGTTGGACCTTAGTCGTGACCCGATAGCGGAAATATCGAAGGAAACATGCTAAATCTATGGTTGTCCAAGTTACTCGTCACTCGCTCGGAAAATTACATGCTCGAATATGTTCGTTCGGATTTTGCACTGTTATAAACGAGCCAAGCATGAGGAAAGATCCTCTCGAAGCAGCTCGTGAACAACCCTATTTACTAGCATTCTTATTAACAAAAATATTTGAGAACAATTTAAATCTCTAAAATTTTTATTAACTATTTCTCTCTCTCTCTCCTCTAAAAACCCTAGCCACCATTTCTCATTTCATCCAAAAAAAATTCAACTAAGTTGTCTCAAGATTCATCAAGAAGGAAACAAGGAGCATCATTCTAAATCTCGAATCCATCTTTATCTCCATATCTATTCTTCATGGAAGGTAGTTATATATAGTTCTTTCTCGTTTCTTTTTACTTTTATGTTTCAATTTCTTTTAAAACTTACATTTCATATCACTTGGGGTTTTAGACATAGTTTCGTTTTGATTGTAGATATTGCTTGTGTTTTGATCTAGACTAGGAATTCTTCTTGTTGATTTTTATATTAAAGATAGTGGTGTCAATATCATAAGTATTATTTTCTTAAATATCATAAGTTTTAGTTTTCTAAAATATCATAAGTTTCATTTTTCTAGTTATTTTTTTAAATATTATATGGAGTTATTTCTTTTGAGATTTTAATATCATAATCATGATTTAATAAAAGCTGTATAAAAATTAGTCTCATTTTATCAAAATAATGTTTTTTAAGATGTCACGTGATTTTTGGCTAGATTTTTGCTTGATTTGTGGATTTCATATTCATGACTTTAGACTTTTGTATAAAATTAATTCTTTTTTTGGAAACATAAAAAATATATATTTGTTACCCTAAAATTTTGATTTAATTTGAGGTTGGAACCTATGATGTTTTTGGACTATAAAAATGGTCAAAGATAAAATATTTTAAAATATAAAAAAAGATAACTTTTGGAAAACTATAAAATGTGTGTTTTGTTATACACATAAAATATGAAAAGGTATATTTTTCGAAGTTTTAGTATATTAAAGTTCAACCATCAAATTTTAAATATGTTCGACTTAATATGTTTTAGTAACCTTTGACATTAATAGGTACATACTACTATGGGATTTAAGTATGTCATCTAATTACATAGTAGTAATTGTTTGGTAAATATATTTAGGTAAAAAAACCCCAAGTCATAAAGTTGTATTAATTTTTATAATATTTTCTTTGGTGTGTTTATTTAAGTATATTTTTGGTTTCCTATTACTTAGGATAATTGTTTCATTTGGATCGTTTCTTTTCGACACTCATGCAATTTTAACTAAAGATTAACGAAATGCAACATTGTTTGTAGATCTTATCTTTTCCCCTCTTTTGTTATTTTAACTTTTTGGGGTGTGTCATATGTCACTTGTTTTGTATGGTTTCATAATATTTTTTATCATTTTCCAAACATGCAAACTAAAGTGTCATATGTGCGTATGGATTGTTTCATATGTTTCGTTACTTATTTCTTATACGTGCATTATGTGTTTACCGCTTTGTGTCATTGGTTTCGTGTGGATCCACCACCCGGTTGACCGTTCCCCATGGCCATGGGTTGAACTCGGGACGCCACATTATTTCATTGGTTCAATCTTCAGGGTTTGAACCGCATCATTGTTTCATTATGTTTCTTTTCATCGTAGTGGTAGTTATGTAATTGTTGAATTGATGGTTGTTGTTACTTATACACTTGGAGTTGCATGTGAAACATTTTCATAAAATACCTTAACTAAACTAGTTAATTCAAATAAAATCAAAGAACTATTCATCAATTTATTGTTGACACAAAAATATTTTACAAATGATTCAGGTATGAAGTGGTTGAGATGAAGTGAAGACAAATAGGATTGTGACTTAAAATAATAAATGGAATTTTGTTATGTTCCTTTTGAATTATTGTATTTAAATCTTATTGAACTTATATGTTTATGTGTGACAATTAATATTAATTATAATAAATATTCAAACTTTAAATAAATGTCAAAAGCCATAGGCAATCAATCATGCCTCATACCTTATCGGTTGTGGGTCGGGGTATGACAGCAAAAGGGGGTGGAATGAAAAAAACATGGGGGCGGATGGAATGATTTTGAGGCAATGGAATGCCTTATGTAATGGGTGATTTCATTCCATTGACCAACCAAACACCCTTTTATTTGTTCCCTTGTAATGATCCATTCCATTTCGCCTCATTCCTACATACCAAACGTTACCTAAAGGGTAGGTACTGTATATGTAAGGTTTTATATTTAAAACCTAAGGTATTTGTGTGCAACAAATACTATATAAAATATAAATCCAAAGTAACTATTTGTTATTTATTGGATGTTATTTATATGTTTAGTGATTTAAAAAATGGTTTATATGATTTATAAGCATTTTCAAGAATCAATAAAATAATATATAAATGGTTAAGCTAAACTAGGGTGGGAGTTTGTTACAAAGTCTATTTTCCTACAAAGTGTAAAAAGTCATAAAACACCATAATGTAAACTCTAATACACACTCAAAACCCACAAATAACAAAGTGAAGATTACTAAAACGCCACATGTATGAGTTTTGTGTTGTGTTTTGGATAATAAGGTTTTGATTATCGAATGACTAAAATTAGTGTGTTTTATGTTGATTATCATGTTGTGTTTTATATTCTTAGTACTACGATGATGTGTTTGAAGTTTTTATGAACTGTTACGGTTTGGATATTGTGTTTTCGTTATCTTCACTCTGTTATTTGTGGGTTTTGAGTGTGTTTTATGGCTTAAATTGTGGTGTTTTATGACTTTGTACACTTTGTAGGAAAAATGGATTTTTTAGCCGAACCCCACCCAGCTAAACTAATACTTAAACAAGATAGAACATCATAGTATAAGGTATATTTTATTGGTTAGGTGGTTAGTATGGTCATATATGAGAACTAACAAAAAGAATAAAAAATAATGTGGGGAGTGGGGATTGAACCCATAACCTCCTATTCAAACCCAACCTTAACACAAAGTGTCAACCATTGGACCAGGTTATCACTTTGGTTTAGTAAAGAGAAAAAGAAAATACATAAACATGAACAAGAACAAGATTCAATCCCATGCTTTGCAAGGTTGGAAAGGATTACGATACGGTAAGCCAAAACCCTTAGAAGAATCTTATTCTCTGGATTGAATCCAACCATATGCAAGAAAAATGAAGTTTAAAGACTAAGTATTAAGCTCAGAAACTCGAATCAAACCTTTTGGTCATGCAGATCACAACTCCATGGTCGTGCATGTCAAGTGCATGGTCATGCGGATGTGCATAATTTTAAGAAACTTTACTGAATTTGCATTTTGACCCCTAAAGTTTGATAATTTCATTATTTTGTGCTAAAAACTCATAATTAAACATGTTTATGTATATATAAGCTAAGTAGTTAATGCGGTAAAATATCTGATATCGGTCAGATCGATATTTATCAGATATTTAAGATACTGGTTATTGCGGTGGGATATCGGTAATTTTAATATCATGCTAAATTTATATATATAACAATTTAACACTAACAATTCAATATACTCTTCTACCACTCTCACATATTAACCTTTTGCAACTTGCAGCACACTAAAAATTGTATCAAGTAGGAACTAACTAAGACTTAAAACACTAACAACTAATAGTTAAGACTTAAAAACACTAATAACAACAATAAGAAGAAAGACCAGTGGTAGAACTAAGAAGAATGGTAGAACTAAGAAGAAATATATTGGTCAAATATCGGTCAATATCGCTGATATATATCGGGACCTATATTCTTACTAATATTTGCACCGATATCTCGGCAGGAGACCGATAACCGATATATCACTGATATATCAGGATATTAACTACATTATATATAAGTGTATACAAGTATATAAAATGATAAAAACTATAATACATGAAGACTCCAACAATTTATTGATTTGGAACGTCAATGATCACAATATTGAAATGAAGTACGAGATTACGATGAACGAAAAAAGTACGAATATTACAACGAGTGTACAGGCGTCCATAGTTTCTTTAGTGGGTTGTGTGTTGATTCTGACAACATAGTAGAGGGACACAAATTGCAATTTACTCTAATAATAAATACGTAGACACACTTCTAGGAAAGCTTTCATTTCAGAAGATGGTTTTACGCGGAAAGAAATAGAACATTATAAACAATTCATTTTCTCAATCTTAAAAGTTTTAAGATTATAAGAAAATTGTTGAAATAAAACGATTATTGATATCTTTTTGAAGTGTTAAAAAATATGAATAAATTTTGTTTAGTATACAACCTATACATGCGCAACACATAACCCAATACATATGGATGAAATAATGTAAACGTTAAAAAACATATGAGCAAATTCATTCAATATGTCTTTATGTATATAAAAAGATTAACGATATAGTTTTCTTCTCATACCAAAACCCTCTTCAGACATTGTTTTAACTTATAACATTGTGTTAAAACTTTAGACAGCATGTGTTAAAATTTAAGACCCACGTGTTAAATTTCTTTTCACACATAAAGACATGATATTTTTCTCTTTGGCAAACCCTCTGCAAACCTTAGAAGATTTTAGAAGTAACTGAGTCAAGTCTACACCAATGAGAGCTCGCGTAGACGATTAATGAAACGTCTTTAGAAAAACAAACAGTTTGCATATGGCATTGTCTGTGCGGCGCAGACAGAAGAACCTGCGCATATATGTTCTAGAAAAACAAACACCACCTTAATGCACGTGTGTTCTTAGAATGTGTCGTGCTTTCATAACAACAAGGCTTCCTTACGAAACTATCATCTCCCTTATTTGTTCTGCATTGCACTCATATCTCCACATTAGTGACACGAATGGAAGATGTTGAATCCACGTACAATGAAGCTTTTCTTATTACCAGACATAACGTGTTTCGGGGCCACAAGCAAAATGGTTATCATAGGAACTCGATAGTTAAACTTGATGGGGATTATTATAACCATCCCGAGTAACCTCCCATGAAGTTCTCGCATGATCTTCAAGAGTGAAACCTTGAAGGTCGAGGTCATATATACAATGTTAAGGCAGACAATATCAACAAAATCACCTTATGATTGTCGTGGACGATATAATATGATAACACCAACTTGTATATCGAATCGAAAGGCCTAAACTTTTAAATACAAAATGATCATATGAACATATTATTTATAGCATCCAATGTAGATTGATTCCAGTAATCATATATAGGCACATCCATGAAATTCTAATCCAAAACCGAACATTTTAGTATGATAATACCCAAAGGCCAAAGGAACATGAATTTACAGAAATAACAACAATAATAAATCACAAACCTCTTTTTAAAAGTAAATTAATGATTTATGTGATAAACTAAAATGTGTAGCTTTTATAATGGGCTAATTATTCTGGTGTGATGATGTGATGACCGATACAATAAGCATGAAATGATTAAAGCTTATTAATTGTGTGGTTGAATTTGAAACAAATTAAAATTGAAAAGAATGATGGCATGCCTACCGGCTCTTGATGCATTGATTGACCTCTATAAAAGAGTAATAAACTGACCGTAACTTCGCTATATACCCTACGCGAGTGCATCGATCTTTCATTTGGACAACGATATCTCATTCGTACCATCATGTTTCCTTATGTAGCAAACATTTGTATAAAAAAAAAGTGAACTTACAGTTATCTAAATAAACTTGTGAATGTGCAAACACATAGTGACATAGATGCAAACATGTAAGAAGTATAAACACTTTTATACATATGTATGAACACATGCTAACATGTGTATTGATCTTTTATAAATGATTAATTATTTAATAATTCGCATGACCATGTCATACTCAGAACTCATAAACAGATTATTATAAAGTTCATGAGATATGGAATCTTAATTCCAAATTTAATTGTTGTAGTTTTCCTAACTTTTCAAAAGATGATGTTGAGATGGTTTTTGAATGGTAAAATAATATTTAATATGAAAAGTAATAATGAGAAGGAGAGTTGACCGAAATAAAAATGAAGATTTTTGCTTGGAATGGACTCATTCAAAATCAGACAACTTTTCCAACTTCTCACACTTTGTTCTTCTAACCAATCATCAAACCCACCTTAGGCAAATTGCCATAATCATGTCACACCTTAATTTCAATACAATCTACACAACCTTAACATCATCCACAAGAGAGGTTTGTGGCTCTACCGATGGCAAACGTGAAAGAAAAAGAAAGAGAAACAGAGAGAAAATGTAGAAAAGTTAATGGGAAGAGAGAGATACAATTCACTTTCCAGCGATATCATGGCGGTAGGGGAGAGCAAAACGCAATTAACAGAATAGAAACGGAAAAATCAATAAAAACGAACCAAAATAACCGACCCAAACTCATAACCAATTGGGGGCGTAGCTTCTACTGGGCGGAAGGGGGCGGCCGACCCCCCGAACTTTTCGTTGGAGCATGTAGTTTTCGTATAGAAATTTTTGGGTATATACGTTTTCGACCCCACGGTTGGAAATCCCAAGCTTCGCCGCTGTAACCAATAGTTAATTTTTTTTCTTAGAAATCCGATAATTGTGGTTTGGTTTCGATTATGCCTCGCTCCAACACGGAATTATAAAAAACAAGCCGATTTGAACTTGTTTGAACGTCTTTTATTGGACTTATGGCATTAATAAATCATTTTGGCTAAAAGGTTCATGCCAAAATTAATTAATATGTTAGCAAACTTTTAGGCCCAAATTCCATATTTTGGGCCAATTATTTTCAGGCCCAAATGTGAAGCTGAAAACTGAACAGAATTCATACAAAAAAAAAAAACGAAAAACGAGCGGTTTTCTCCACCCAAAACTTATGTTTTGATTCGATTTGAGCTCAAAAGCATTACGTGAAGGTAAAATGCACAAATTGGGGTTTTATTTAGAACCTAAAACCGGGTAGGAATCGGGTCTGGGTTTGATCAAGAAAGTCAAGAATCGGGTAGGGTAAGAACCGGTTCCGGGCACGCTCAGGTTTTGACCAGTTTGCCTGGTTTTTTTTTGGGTTTTTCACCGGGTAGAGGTGAAACTGGGTTCGGTGGTTCTAGGCCGGGTCGGGTTCGGTTCCTTTCTCTACACCCGGGTTTGGAACTAGTATGTACCCACGGGTTGAGTATGGTAGGAACCGGGTTTTTATGAGCATCCCTAACGATAGAGGTGTGCACAAAATTGAATTAATTGAACCGAAGCAATAACTGATGGTTCTGTTTTTGTTTTTTGAATAAACGAATCTTCAGTTTCGGTTAGTCATATATCTAAAACCGAAAATAACCGAACCGATTATCCAAACATATTTATATAATTTTGCATTTAAAACTTTAGCAACTTTGTACTATTAACTAGGAATAGATGATGAAGATTTATATTATGCTTCCACTAGACATTGTGTACTTTTAATTTTTGAAGAATTGCAATATGCATATCTCTATAATTATGCAAGTTTTATATTCATGAGTTTATGTTTTACAAGCTTTATGTACCTTGAATAATTAATTGAAATTAACCAAAACATTTCATGGTTAACCAAACATAATCGGTTATAATTATGGTTAATACTTTTCAATTAATCAAATCCTCAGTTAATCGAACCCTCGATTAATTGAACCTACAATTAACCGACTTTACACACCCTACCTAACGCGCGGAGCTCCAAAAGTGGATAGTAGTAGAGTTTTTCTTTTCTTTTTCTTATGAATGATCTAAATAAAACTAAAACATAAATTTCAAATGAATATTGTTGCGGCTAGCCGATATGTAAGGCCAATGGGGTGTGGGAATGAGGAAGGCGAGGTGAGCGGCCCAGACTGGAAACCCCCCCAAAGCTCCCAATGATCCACTTCTCTCTATCTCTTCTATTTCCCTCTCTCTCTTGTTCGGTGAAAGGAAGGCTCCATCCCTTTGATGGGATGGAGAGAAAGATGATGCGAGGTGACGGATGTGGGTGATCGAGGAGGATGAAACCATACCCCGTAGTCTAACTGTTCAATAATAGTAATAGTGGATGTGCGTCACGTAGACGTCTAGGCAGAAGGGTTTCATACTCATTAAACATAACTAATGATTAACTTATAATAGCCATGCATTGATTTTTAATCTATCCCATTAATTACCTTTCTAAAAACTAACATTGTTTATTTTAACTATTTTTTAAACAACAAACAATGTAAATTCTACTTCATAAATATTTAACTTTTTTGACTATTTTTATTATTACCTAAACAAATAAATAACGGTAACCAAATAACATAATAAAGAGTAGTAGCGTTAGTTATTAAATAATAATATTAAAAGTTATAATACGAAAATATTACCAGTCTTTGGACACTCGGAATCGTCGACCAAAGCATGAGCCAATGTGAGTTGATCATCCAAGGTCTGAACGGCTCCTTCGGGCGTTGCTTGTTTCTTTTTGCTTTTCATTTCGTGATTTTGGGTTGTGTTTCAAGAACGACTTTTGGTTCAAGTTTTATTTCGAGAACAAAAACCAATTTGCATTGTGTTTTGGGAGGTTCTTAATACCAACCGGAGAATGTGAAATTTGAAAAATCCATTTGGAAAACATTCGGAACGTCTAGATTGAACCAATTGTTTGGATTCGTGCTCGTGGATCGAGATTAGAATTTATAAAAATATAAAGAGAAAGAAGATGGAGTAGAAGATTTTTTTGGTATACATGTATATACACACACCACCTGTTTATAGATTTTTTTTGTTAAAAAAGATTATTTTCTTTATAAATAGCCCGTTGTCATGGTCATGGATCCAATAGTCCAAAGTTGTTGGCCACCCTCTTATGATCATGCTACATTACACATGGTCTAAAAGATAATTATTTTCACTTTCATATTATATTTTAAACAAGATTTATACTATCAACCATTTTGGTTGATTGGAGTAGAGGTGCACAAATCGGATTCTGGCCTCAAACTGGTTCAAGTTGAAACCGGGTCGGTTTGAATCAATCAAAGTCAAAGTTGGGTTCTCGTCAAAGTGGGTCGAGTTTTTGAGGGGAATGATTGTGTTTGATTGGTTTGGATTGCATTTAACCTAGCTCAAAACCAATTTCAAAGCATAAGTTACAACCCTAGGGGTTGGGTCGGGTTTGTTTCCCAACCCGGTTACCTCTAGATGGGCCTCTTGCGTACATTTTAAATAACAAACTCACATCATAAAGCTCAGCACTTGTTATGTTCTTTAATAATGTACTAATAATAATGTGGTGCGACTATGGCCCGTATAATACTATATGTCGGTAGGCCCTAGAGTACCCATAATTCACGGTCTACATGGGTAAAACTTATAAAACTAAGCATTGAACAAACCCTCAAGTACCTTTAACATATCTTGAGAGCAAACTAAATGTATAAGGCTGGATGAAACTTAAACCCACACTTATCACCTCATTTCATTAGGAATGGCAAAAAAATCAAACCCGACAAAGAAAATCTGGAACACTTCAGTTCGGTTGTTCATGTAACGAAACATATATTCAGGTCCAGGTGTGGAATTAGTTATAAAACTTTGTCCGCATCGATATCATATATATTAATATATACACGACTTATAATGTGTACTTGTGTATCCGCCTGTTTTGGTGTTGAAGTGGAACACATTTTTACAATCGGATATAACTTATTAGACAAATATATACACAACATAATGTGTACTCGTGAATCCGTCTGGTTTCGTGCTGAAATGGAATACATTTTTGCTGTTGGATATAAGACATGCATCGATATCATATATATTAATATATACACGGCATATAATATGTACTCATGTATCTATCTGGTTTGGTGCTGAAATGGAATACATTTTTACAATCTAACATAAGACATGCATCAATGTCATATATATCAATATATACACGACATATAATGCGTACTCGTGTATCCGTCTGGTTTGGTGCTGAAATGGAATACAATTTTACAAGGATATAAGACATGAAATAGGCATCCAACCCGCATTGTCATTCGTACCACTTATCAAGCGCACAATTTAATGACTTTTTGAACAAGGACACAAGATTTTGCTCAATCTTACTAGATAGATATTAACACCATCCAAACATATATATATTAACACCACCAAACATATGGACATTAACACCACCAAACATAACTCAAAGCACAATAATATGGGCATCTAATTGCATAAAACTCATCTCTTTTCCAAATCATTCAACCATCTAATTGCAGAAAACAAAACAACATATATCTCTAAGATGTAAAATAGTTTTTAAACGCGCTTGATTCAAATCTTCTAAGTTCAAAGCAATCTCCTTCGTCTGGGCCGAGAATTTCCGTCTGGCTCACGTCTTCTTCTCAAACTCATGCCAGTCATCGTGACTTCGGACTGTATAATGCCAGCAACACTCGACATTGAATGTCTATCGATCAATGGAAACTCGTCTTGATTTATTTCTTCAGGGTGGTCCCGAAAATACGAGTCGACAAAACTTTCTCCAGATGTAAGGCTAGGGATATAATCATTTGGCAAGTCCACTGTAACATCTGGTGAGGTAGCAGGTACTGAATCGCGTCCCCTTCACATCCCACGGGATGTGAAAATCCTGTTTAGCAAATGGGTACTCGGGATTTCTTGCAGGTTGCTCGACATTGGATCCCGAGAAAGATGGAATCGGTTGTTATCAAGCCTTCGAATCATTTCAATGATTGGGAGATTAAGTGTTTCTCGTTGAAAAGAATGTCTCCAGCTCTCGATCCGGTGGGCTGGCGGTCTATTAGGTATCTTGTAACTTGAATTTGGATCTATCGCTTTTGTTACATGCGGGACGTTTGACCGACTATAAATCGGAGTTATGGCTTTCATAGTTACTTCGCCTTTGCAAATCGGACATTGTTTTGCATTCGAGTGAACAAACAACCACCGGTAAATACACGGCCAGCAAAATAAGTGACCGCAGCATGTCACAACCGGCTCACTCGCTAAATCCAAACATATATACAATCGAAAAAGCTACCTTCATCACCGTTTTCGTCTGCTTTAAGCGCTGCTTGAACCTTTTCGTCATCATCAGCGGCAGCACCACTGGCTGCCTGCCACACCTACAGGTGGATTTACGGCCACCGTAGGAACGGGAATATGCCTATGAACTGGCGGCAGCCGGTGGTTAACTTTAGGGTGATTGGAACCCACTTCCCTTATAGAGCCACTTAGCAACTCATCAATGCTAATATTGTGTGGCTGATCACTAGAGGGAGAGTGATCAAAATATCCCAAATTAAGGTCAAAATTCATTGTGTCCTGTAATGAATGATCAAAACCAATTTGAGAATATACAAATTTTATTTAATTCGGTTCAGTTTTCAGGCTAATAACTTCAAAATCCTAACTTCTTTTTTCAGTTGTAAAAGTCACTATGCACTAGTCGGGTGGCAGGGTACCGACTAGCAATTAACCAGGATTAATCGGATTAGAGTTTTATACACATACAAAAATTTTCAAAATTTTATATATAACTTTTCAAACTTATTAATCGGATTGGATTAATAAGTATAATTTTTCGAATACTTCAAAGATTTTGACCAAATTTGCCGATTTTAACTGCCTTTGACCGATTACCGATTTTAGGCCCGGCTAGGTGAAATATAATCAGTAAACTACTAATTACCATAGATCGATTAATACCGAGTTTTACAACACTGAGCATAACCCCATTAGGAAAATATTAAAAAAATTAGGGGTGGTAATTCTTGACATGGCCCGAAACCCGACCCAAACTCGTCACGAAAAAATATAGGTTTTGGGTCGACTAACACGACCCGTATAAAAACAGGTCGGCTATGCTTGACCTGTATTAAAAATAGGCCAGGTTCAGGTTGACCCGTATTAAAATAGGTCAGGTTCGGGTTGACCCATTAACCCGTTTAAGTATTAAAAAAGAAACTTCTATACTTTTATTTTGTTTTCTCTGTTTTCCATTTTACGTGGCTAGGTATAATAATTTAGCTTTGTCACACCATATTATCTACTTGTCCCACTTATACACACGAGTAAACAAGATACCGATAACTCTCTTAAAACCCAACAACCCACTTATAAATCGTCAACATGGTTAGGGTTGAACTATTTGATACGAATAATAATATGGGTTGCACATTTCAACCCGCTAACCAGACACGATTGACACCCCTAAAAAAACCCAATTCAGCTTTTTAGAGCAATAAAAACCCTGACTTTCTTCAACTAATACTAAGCAAAACAAAACCCCAATCAAAATTTTCATCCAAAACATAATTCAGTAAAAACCCAAATCACTTCAAGTAAAAAAAAACCCTAATTTTATACCTTAAATTCTGAAATCACAGTACCAAGAGACAGAGCATGAAATCAAAAACTTTATGATCAAAATTAAAGAAACATCAATCCAAAAAAAACTAAAAATATAATTAAAACTATGTACATCAAGTAAAACAACAGAATTAAAGAAACAGAGCATGAAATCAGAAACTTTGTGATCAAATCAACATGAATTCATCAAACAAAAAAGTAAAATTAGGGATACAACAGGAATTAAAGATGAAGACCTTAATTGAAGCGCAGATGCGAGATTTTCATCGGTAGATGAAGCGATCGAGATGGGTGTGCAGTAGAATTTCAGATGGAATCATCTCTTACGATAGCAGTCGAGAATGATCAAAGATGGGTGCTTGTGATTTGTGAGTGAGATGTAACAGATTTATAGTCTTGTTATAAACATGAGTTTATGATTTTTGAGTGAAATTTCATTAATTGCTTGAGTGGTTGGGTTTGACCGAAATTTAAATTGAATTTAGTAAATATTAAAAAGAATAGGTTTTGTATAGAAAAGAATAGGTTTTGTTTTTTTTTTTCTTTTATATTAATTTTGGGTGTGTCTAAACACATCTTGTTTTAAACGTACCCCATCTTACGAAAGGGATGTATATTTTTTAATGATGGGCCGCTTCTCAAATTTTGTGATAACGCGAGTATGTTTAGTAGCACCTTTAACTTTGATCATGAAATTACTTAAAAGTTTATGAAGGTTTTTTCTAGTGCTAGCAACTCATAACACGACATGTTAATATGTATGACTAACGCAAAGTTAAGCTGGTTTGGTTTGAGTTAAACGGGTCTTTAGTCGAATGACATGATTAAAATCTTGCTTGAACGAGTTCAAACCGCATGATCTGTTTATGACAAGATTAAACCCGTTTAACTGACGGTGTTAAATAGGTTAACAGGTATACGACAAGTTCATAACCGATTTATCAAAACTATTTATTATTTTGAGTAACGAAGTATATTAATAATTTAATATTTGATATATCTTGTATCTGTGTATGAGATGCGAAATTACTTAAGTTTTTCATAACATTTTTTTCCGTTTTGTTTAATCTCTATACTCAGCACCACACTAAAACATTTTAATGGAGTTATCATTATAGCAGGGATGTACGATGCATCATATGTATCAATAGATAGCAAAGAAGCATATTCCTTTTACATCATATAAAACAAACCGAAAAATTGGTAAACTAGCATCTATTGGCAATTCTAGCAATTTGATGTAAGAAATAAAAATAGTTGCAGTAGGCAAAAAAAATTAGTAATATAAAGATCATTTAATATGCATTTTTTTCAACTAATATGAATGTGAATCCTTTAAATGTTGGATGTAGTAGAATTAAATAGTTTGTTATCCTTAAAAGGAATTATTTTCATGCTAAATCTTAAAATGATTGTTTAAAACGCGAAATTACGATATAACTTTTTCAAAAACAAACCAAACTGAACCCTTCTTAATCTTTCAATCCTCACTCAAGACCAATATGGCGCATTACTCAACCCAACCCGTCAGTTTTGGTATGCGTAGATTGTATATATATATATATATATATATATATATATATATATATAATATATATATATATATATAAAGAAATAGAGAATACATAAACTTTTGCTAACCAAATTGAAAAAAAAAGCAGGCAAAAAAATACATACGCAAATACACAACATACACTCATAACAATGGTAATTATCCCCTTAATTATCAACAGAAAAGTATAATTCATTGATTAAAAATAACATGCTATACAGAACAAAACATAATCAAATTAACACAAAGGCGAACATGGAAGGGAATAACAAAACGTACTCAAATCAACATATTGAAAGTCCCATTTATAGCAAACATTATGAAATGAAACATCATATTACCAGTGGGTCGTTGATTTCATACTTTGATTCACAACAGAATTAATTTGATGCTTAATAATTCGCATGAATCAATATCAATAGCAACGCAGCCTATGCAAGATGGTGAACCAATTACATAGGGCCGGTATTTGATGTTGATAAGTTGTTCTTACAAAGAGGGCCAATTGATTGATATTGTTGATTTAACACAGATCGCTCATTTAGTGAACAAATTTTGAGGTGAAATTTCGACATTGATTTGTTGTGATTAAAAATGTAAAATGGTAAATATGAAAAATCAGAATTGGTACCCTAATAATTGCATTGAATAAAGGGAGAAAACAAGTGAATGTGGAAGTGTCAAATTGCTTGAATCGATTGTAAAGAGTTTAAAATGTTACCTTTGATGTCGAAAGTGGCTGATGCATGGATTTTGATTTAAAGTTTAAAGGACTAAGAACAGTATCTGAAGATGTTAAAGGAGTTGAGGATTTGGTTTTGGATGGAGTGCTTATTGAGTAACAAAACATGCATATAGTTTCATACAAATGATAATGTGCAACATGAAATATAATTTTGAACCATCAAGTAACGTATCAAGTTTATGAACCAACACATCGTTTAATTAATTTTGTTATTTCACTATTTTAAAGTAAACGACGCGTCGTTTCATGAACGAAGGTAATAGTTCGGATGGGGTGTCACATAACCTAAAAAAGGAACCCTCTGATTTGGGTTTTCACATTTAATTTACACACAACAATCTTTTTCAATATTTAAATACTCTTCAAACACTCAAATGATAATATGTAGCATCAAATATAATTATAGGGTTTGTATATAATATTTGGAATGGGATGGGAGTTGTTTTTTGTGTGATTAAAAGGGAAAACGGTAAAAATAGAAAATTAGAATTGTTACCCTAATAATTGTATAGGATAAAGGGAGAAAACAGGCGGACATGGAAGTTTCAAATTGCTTGAATCGATTGTAAAGAGTTTAAAATGTTACCTTTGATGTCGAATGTGGCTGATGCATAGATTTTGATTTAAAAGTTTGAAGGACTAAGAACAATATTTGGAGATGTTAAAGGAGTTAGGGATTTCTTTTGTATGAAGCGCTTATTGAGTAACAAAGCATGCGTAGGGTTTTATTCGAATGATAATGTGCAGCGTTAAATATAATTATAGGGTTTATTTACAATATTTAAAATTGGAATTGGGACACACATATTGTTTCACCATTTTTATGTTATTATTATTTTAATAAATAAGGCACTACAAATTAAAGCAGCATGTTTCTTAATGAACCAACGTTAACTTACGTAAACTTCATGTGTGGTTATACATATTATAATAAAGTGACACGTCAAGTTTATGAGCCAACACACGGTTAATTAATTATAATATTTCACTATATTAAATGAAATGTCGTGCCGTTTCATAAAAGAAGGTAATGGTTCGAATGGGGGTATCTCATAACCTAAAAATGGAACCATCATGATTTGGTTTTTCACTTTTAACTCACACTCAACAATCTTTTTCAAGTTTAAAATAATCTTCAAACACTCAGATGATAATGTGTAGCATGAAATATAATTATAAGGTTTTGATATAATATTTAGAATGGGTGGGAGTTGTTTTTTTTGTGATTAAAATGGAAAAACCGGTAAATATGGAAAATCATATTTGTTACTCTAATAAGGGAGAAAATAGGCGAACATGAAAGTGTCAAATTGCTTAAATCGATTGTAAATAGTTTAAAATGTTATCTTTGATGTCAAATGTGGTTGATTAGGTAGAAATTTTTCCTTTAAATTTTTCTATCATTGTAAAATATGTATGGGAACTGAAGTGATAATCAATTATTGACCTTTGAAGTACACGTAAGCGTCACCAAAAATTATGATAATTTAAATTGAAGTTGGGATACACACGTATTGTTTCATCGTTTCTATGTTATTATTATTATTATTATTATTATTATTATTATTATTATTATTATTATTATTATTTATTATTATAATAAGGCCAAGAAAATTAAAGCAGCGCATGTTTCTTTAAGAACCGACGTGAACTTATACAAACTTTCTGTGGCGGTTATACATACTATAATAAGTGACGCTTCAAGTTTATGAACCTACACAAGTTTAATTAATTTTATTATCACAGTATTAAAGTAAACGACGTGTCGTTTTATGAACAAAGGTAATGGTTCGGACGGGGAGCCTCATAACCTAAAAACGGGACCCTCTGATTTGGTTTTTCACATTTAATTTACACGCAACAATCTTTTTCAAGATTTAAATAGTCTTCAAACACTCAGATGATAATATGTAGAACTAAATATAATTATAGGGTATGTATATAATATTTGGAATAGGGTAGGAGTTGTATTTTTTTGTGTGATTAGAAAGGAAAAAAGGTAAATATGGAAAATCAGAATTGTTACCCTAATAATTGTGTAGAATGAAGGGAGAAAACAGGCGGACATGGAAGTGTCAAATTAATTGAATAGATTGTAAAGAGTTTAAATTGTTACCTTTGATGTAGAATATGGCTTATGCATGAATTTTGATTTAAAGTTTAAAGGATTAAGAACAACATTTGGAGATGTTAAAGGAGTTAGGGATTTCGTTTTGGATGAAGCGTTTATTGAATAACAAAGCATGCGTAGGGTTTTATTCAAATGTTAATGTGCAGTGTCAAATATAATTACACGATTTGTTTACGATATTTAAAATTGAAGTTGGGATACACCAGTATTTTTCACCATTTCTATGTTATTATTATTTTTAATATAAATAAGGCACTACAAATTAAAGCGGCGCATGTGACGTGGTGCGAGCAGGTTATAATTTTTGTTATATTTTAGGCACTTTTTACTTGTAGATCAAGCTTTAAATTTATAAAACACGATACTATACTACCACTCCACACACGTTAGGGCAAGTGCACCCATTGTGGACGTAATATAGTAATGGTAAGATACCGAGGTCGTCCAAGGACACAAGAGTTTTTAATACCGGCTTAGCATTAACGTCAAATCTAACAAATTTTGATAAAAGTTTTGAAAGTTTTAAAAGATATAAAAGTAAAACGTAAATAAAAAGGAAAAAAAATAGACAAGAAAGAATCACTTGGTTCCGACTCCTCTTTTACATATCCTTTGATAATTTCCGCATTTTGGGCATTTTAAGAGATTATATTAGTTATAGTTGTAGGCCCCTCTTGTGAAGGTGACGTTACCATCAACCTATTGGTCTGAGTCGGCAGTGATACAATCCCGCAAGGTTGGAATATTGGAAAATAATTAAGTAAGTTATTAATGCGAAAAGTGGTAGGCCCATCTTGTGAAGGCGACGTTACCCTCGACCATATTGGTCTGAGTAAGCAGGGATACAGTCCCGCAAGGCCCAATAAAGTTTTAATAGTAGTTTACATCTAAGGGTTCAAGTCATTCTTACTTCCCACGATTTGATGCTATCTGCCTCAAGAGAAATCCTAATAACCTTGAACCAAGTCCTCACAGGATCTATACACTGAACGAGATAAGAACTTTACCCAAACAATCTTCTAACCCCCTTTCAGGTAGTTAACACGCTTTATATAGACCGTAATGACACGAATGAGTGAATCAACGAAACATGAAGAAATGTATAAATAAAGTTCACTTTCAATATAAAAAATAGTTATTAAAATCATTAATACATACCCAAATAAAAAGTTGCCAAAGATTGGAAATCAAAAGTAATATATAAAAGATTTGTCTTCGCCAAGTGATGTAAGAGGTTTAGACAAGCATCGTCTTTGTTTGACAAGAACTCTTACGATCAATTTTGGATCCCGAGATTACTACACACTCTAAAAGGTGAAAGATTGATGACAATCGTGGGTGTTGGTGTTGTAGTGGTGGTGGACTGATGGCAAGTGTGAGAGAAGTGGTTTGCCAATGGATGCCTTTTTTCAAAACCAAGCACCTCTATTTATAGCTAACAGAAATCGAACACGGGCCCGTGCCCGCCTGGCACGGCCCCGTGGTGGACTTTTCTCTGCAGATGTCAGGTCTTTGTACCAACACGCCCCGTGGTGACAGAGCACGACCCCGTGGTCAGTGTACTTGCTGTACTATCTCAGATTCTGTGAATCTTAGAGTTGACCACGGACCCCGTTGAGAGCTGGCACAGCCCCGTGTTGGTTGTCTTTTGATGTTGTTTTTTCTGCAGAGAATCTTTACTAAGCTTCTATCTTCGTTATTTTTGTTGTTTGGATGTGATTGGGGGTCGGCATGTCGTGTCAATCCTTCTTCTTAGTATTTGTGTTGGTTTCTACTGTTAATTTGTTTCTTTTATTTGTTTAAGCTCTTTTGATCCTGTAATTTAAAAGTATACAAAGAAACATACTTTTTTCCAACATTAGTACCGAAAAAGGGTTGATTTTATGGCTTGTTTGATGTAATTTATATGTTGCATTTTGCGCAGATCAGCATGTTTCTTTATGAACCAACGTGAACTTACGTAAACTTCATGTGGCGGTTTTACATATTATAATAAAGTGAGACGTCAAGTTTATAAACCAACACACGTTTAATTAGTTATAATATTTCACTACATTAAAGGAAACGGCGTGCCGTTTCATGAAAGAAGGTAATGGTTCGAATGGGGTGTCTCATAACCTAAAAATGGAACCTCATGATTTGTTTTTCCACATTCAACTTACACAATGATCCTTTTCAAGTTGAAAATACTTTTCAAACACTCAGATAATAACGTGTAGCATGAAATATAATTATAGGCTTTGTATATAATATTTAGAATGGGGTGAGTGCTGTTTTTTTTATTAAAAGGGAAAAATGGTAATATGGAAAATCCGATTTGTTACTCTAATAATTGCGTTGAATAAGATGAGAAAATAGGTGAATATGGAAGTGTTAAATTGCTTGAATCGATTGTAAAGAGTTAAAAATCTTAAGTTTGATGTCATATGTGGTTTATGAGGTAGGAATTGTTGCTTTAAATTTTTCTATCATGTACAATATGTATGGGAATTGAAGTGATAATTCATTTATTGATATTTGGAGTACTTAAGCGTCACCACAAATTATGATAATTCAAATTGAAGTTTGGATACACATGTATTGTTTCATCGTTTCTATGTTATTATTATTTTTAATTTAAATAAGGCACAACAAATTAAAGCGGCGCATGTTTCTTTATGAACTGACACGAACTTATACAAACTTTATGTTGTGGTTATACATATTACAATAAAGTGACACTTCATGTTTATGAATCTACACACATTTAATTATTTTTATTATTCGCTATATTAAAGTAAACGATGTGTCGTTTCATGAATGAAGGTAATGGTTCGGATGGGTGTCTCATAACCTAAAAATGTAACCCTCTGATGTGGTTTTTCACATTTAATTTACACGCAACAATATTTTTTAAGATTCAAATACTCCTCAAACACTCAGATGATAATATGTAGCATCAAATATAATTATAGGGTTTGTATATAATATTTGGTATGGGGTGGGAGTTGTTTTTTTGTGTAATTAAAAGGGGAAACGGTAAATATGGAAAATCAAAATTGTTACCCTAATAATTGTGTAGAATAAAGGCAGAAAACAGGCGGATATGGAAGTGTCAAATTGCTTGAATAGATTGTAAAGAGTTTAAAATGTTACCTTTGTTGTCGAATGTGGCTGATGCATGGATTTGGTTTAAAGTTAAAGGACTAATAACAATATTTGGAGATGTTAAAGGAGTTAGGGATTTCGTTTTGGATGAAGCGCTTATTGAGTAACAAAGCATGTGTAGGATTTTATTCAAATGTTAATGTGTACCGTTAAATATAATTACAGGATTTGTTTCCAATATTTAAAATTGAAGTTGAGATACACCCTTGTTGTTTCACCATTTCTATGTTATTATTAGTTCTAATATAAATAAGGCACGACAAATTAAAGCGACACATGTTTCTTTATGAACCGACATGAACTTATACAAACTTCATGTGGCAGTTATACACATTATAATAAAGTGACGCTTCAAGTTTATGAACCTATACACGTTAGTTAGTTTTACTATTTCACTATATTAAAGTAAATGACGTGTTGTTTCATGAACGAAGGTAATGGTTCGTATAGGGTGTCTGATAACCTAAAAATGGAACCCTCTGATATGTTTTTTCACATTTAATTTACACGCAACAATATTTTTTAAGATTCAAATACTCTTCAAACACTCAGATGATAATATGTAGCATCAAATATAATTATAGGGTTTGTATATAATATTTGGTATGGGGTGGGAGTTGTTTTTTGTGTGATTAAAAGGGGAAAAGGTAAATATGGAAAATTAGAATTGTTACCCTAATAATTGTATAGGATAAAGGGAGAAAACAGGCTGACATGGAAGTGTCAAATTGCTTGAATAGATTGTAAAGAGTTTAAAATGTTACCTTTGTTGTCGAATGTGGCTGATGCATGGATTTGATTTAAAGTTAAAGGACTAAGAACAATATTTGGAGATGTTAAAGGAGTTAGGGATTTCCTTTTGTATGAAGCGCTTATTAAGTAACAAAGCATGTGTAGGGTTGTATTCAAATGATAATGTGGAGCGTTAAATATAATTATAGGGTTTTTTTACAATATCTAAAATTGGATGGGAATTGTTGCTTTCTATCATGGTAAAATATGTACTTCTTCAGAAGTGATAATTCAATCACTGACATTTGAGGTACATGTAAGCGTCACCACAAATTATGATAATTTAAATTGAGGCTGGGATACACACGTATTGTTTCACGCTTTCAATGATATTATTTTTTTAAACATATTTGGCGTAACAAATTAAAGCGTCACATGTTTCTTTATGAACCAATGTGAACTTATGCAAACTTCATGTGGAAGTAATATATATTACAATAACGTGGCGCATCATATTTATGAACCAATACAACATTTAATTATTTTTATTGTTTCACTATATTAAAGGAAACGATGTGTCATTTCATGAATGACGGTAATGGTTCGGATGGAAGTGTCTCATAACCTAAATATGAAACCCCTCTCATTTGGTTTTTCATATTCAATTTACATGCAACAATCTCTTTCATTTTTTTAATACTCTTCAAACATTCAAATAGTAATGTGTAGGATGAAATATAATTAAAGGTTTTGTTTATAAATATGAATTGCTGCTTTTTGTGACTAAAAAGAAAAACAACACTAAATAATGGAAAATCAGATTGTTACGCAAATAATTGCGTTGAATATGGGGAGAAAACAGGCGAACATAGAAGTGTCAAATTTCTTAAATCGATTGTAAAGCATTTAAAAAGTTACTTTTGATGTCGAATGCAGCTGATGCATGGATGTTGATTTAACGTTTAAAGGATTGAGAACAGTATTTGGAGATTTTAAAGGAGTTCGGGATTTGGTTTTGGATGAAGCGCTTATCGAGTAACAAAGCATGCATTGAGGGGGTATGGTCCCAAAAAACCATACCCTTGACTACATTTTACAAAGATAACCTTGCATGCAACATGCAGTGGTGCGTGTTCTTTAACACCAATAGGTCATACAATGAGCTTTGCGTACTCAGCGCAATAGTGAATTAGACTAACAACAATAGGTCACACAAGTAGCCTTGCGCACTCAGCGCAACGGTGAATTAGACCAACACCAATAGGTCATACAATGAACCTTGCGCACTCAGCGCAACGGTTAATTAGACCAATGCAATTAAGTCAACCAACGAGCCTTGCGCACTTAGCGCAACGACAAGTTAGAGTAAATAACAAGTCACACGGGGAGCCTTGTGTACTTGGCACAACGGCAAGTTAGACTCACGTGCATAGGATACTAGACCCTGCGCAGAACAACATCCCTCTGAGCTGCGATTTCTAAAACCTTGCAAGGACAAGACACACATGAGAAGCGGCTCATAGTTTTGGGACAAAAGGATATACCCCTGACACCCTGCGCTGGCGGGAAAAACACTGAAAACCTCGCAGAAGGGGTAAGCACTAAGAGGTGTTGACCATACTCAATGGTACAAAATGGGAGAACTATGACCAAGGGTTGCTCGGCAGGTTGCGTATGACAATATCGCATGAGCAGTAATGCAGACGTCAGACTTCACACCAACCATATCTCTGCCAGTGACTGTTCCACCTTTTCCACTTTCGGCTGGCAGCAGACCTAACACCAGAGACGACCGCCTTTACACGTGGCACCACTCAACATCCGACAGGACACGCCTCCTGACAGTGGACAATTCTCCTGCAGGGAACATTTAATGTCTGACACAGGGGACAAAATGGATGTCTCTCGCTGTATGGCTCGGGCCCAAGGCCCACCAGCCCATCTCTTGGACATACCATTTCGGCTATAAATAAGTATCGGATCTCCAGGTAAAAGACACGCTTACGAACTTATTTACATACACACTTACAACTTACTACCTTACTTATAATCCTCAAATACTTATTCTCACGCCGGAGTATGGTCACGGAGAAAACCACCTTTTTCCCCGTGACGGGACTAACAGCGCTGCTAGTTTTGCAGATCAGCTTAAGTGAGCTCACCCCAAAGAGTGAAGTGAAAGGACAACCCTTTATGCAGAAATACCTTAATTGTAACTTATATATGCCTGGATATCCGTAGGTTCAACCGATGCTTATGCATAGGGTTTTATTCAAATGATAATGTAGACCATGAAATATAATTATATGGTTTGTTTACAATATTTTAAATGGGTTGGGAATTGTTGTTTTCTATCATGGTAAATAATGTATGGGAATTAAAGTGATAATTCAATTACTGGCATTTGAAATACATGTAAGCGTCACCATAGATTATGAATTTAAATTGAAATTGGGGAAAACATGTATTATTTCATCATTTCAATGTTATTATTATTTTTGTATAATAAGGCACAACAAAATAAAGCGGTGCATGTTTCTTTATAAACCGATGTGAACTTATGCAAACTTCTTATGGCAGTATACATATTATAATAAAATGACGCACTGAGAGTGACGCATCAAGTTTATGAACCAAAACACGTTTAATTAGTTTTATTATTTCACTACATTAAAGAAACCACGTATCGTTTCATGAATGAACGTAATGGTTTAGAACCTCTCTGATTTGGTTTTTCGCATTCAATTTATACACAACAATCTCTTTCAAGTTTCAAAAACGTTTTTCAGCGACAGAAGACTAACGGTGTTAGGGTTTTGTTAATCAGGGTACATTTGAGTCCAATATGTTAATAGTTAGCACTACCGATAGTTATTTTTGAAGTTGAGACTGTTAGCGGCCAACGGCGAACAGTTAGGATTATTAAAATCCAATATTCCTATTTAGAATAGGGTAGGAGTTATTGCTTTTTTGTGATTAAAAAAGGGAAAATGGTAAATATGGAAAATCATAATTGTTACCCTGATAATTACGTTGAATAAGGGGAGAAAACGAGTGAACATAGGAGTATCAAATTCAAATCGGTTTACATTTTTTTTATGTACGCGTTGTATAGATTCAGCATTGTTTCCTTACGTGCTTATTATTATATATGTGTGGTATATATTTAAGTTGGTTTGCATTTTGATGTAAACTATTTTTGTAAATGAGTCAGGTCAAATTTAAAACGTTTACATGCTTATTTTTTGTGCGTTTTTAGTTGTTTATGTTTTGACGTAAATTTTGTTCGGAGAGTCGCGTCAAATATATTATTTTTTTCATTCGACAGTATAAATTCAAGAAATTGTACATTTTGAAGTCACAATAACGCGCGACAGGTAAGATATCTAGTTATGTGTAATATGGTAAACTCTGTAAAATATTCTTTGATCATATTATGATTTATAAATTTGTGATTTGTTATATTTAAGCACGTAGGACTTTTGTTTTAAATATGTTATGAGATGTTCTTCAAGGGTGTTTTGATAACTTCTATTTTCCTTTGTTTGTTATTTGTTAACCATGTTAAATGTGTAGAGTCAGGTCAAGTCGTATCTTATTATATCATCTGTGTTATTAAACATGTCATGTTTAATCGTGTTAAGCGAGTCATATCATGTAACTTTTTTACAAATTATCCCGTGTGTGTTTGGTTCTTGTGCTAATCATATAATGGTGACATGTTTAACCTAAATGGACATGTTTTATCAGCCCTAGTTTTTTGTTGATTTTTAGGCTATGTGTAATAAGGCATTATAGTGGCGTGAAGTAGCTTGATAATGCCTTCAACACCGTCCTTATGGGCGCTATAGGGGCATGTAAAGGAATGGACATTTCTAGTATAACGCCCAAGGAAAAGAAAACAAAACGGAAAGTAATGACTGAAAGGGCATTAAAAGATGTTAATCATTACACATGTTCTAAATGAACAGTATGATGCTGATGTGACGAAAAATGTCATCTAAGAGCATTAACCATTACAGATGATAACATGGATAATATTTGATATATATTGTTTCCGAAGAAACATGAATGATTTTGAATTTACAATAATAAATATAGTCTTTTTTAATATTCCATATTTAAATATTATAATACTTTATTATTATATTTACTTTTATTTTTTAAATATTTTTTATTTTTTTCTTTTTTAAACCTATATTTCCTTATCATTAATTATATGTTTTTAATAGTTTTTATCTTTTATTAAATCATTCATGTATTTTATGTTTTAAATAATATTTGTCTTTTATTAAATCATATTTTCTTTATCAGTTAATTTAATATTTTTTTAATAGCTTACGTTATTTAATTTTTTTGTCAGGATATTACGTTATAAGATTTGATAAAAAAATATATATTGTTTCCGAAGAAACATGAATAGTGATTTTGAATTTACAATAATAAATATAGTCTTTTTTAATATTCTATATTTAAATATTATAATACTTTATTATTATATTTACTTTTATTTTTTAAATATTTTTTTTTTTTTCTTTTTTAACCCTATATTTCCTTATCATTAATTATATGTTTTTAATAGTTTTTATCTTTTATTAAATCATTCATGTATTTTATGTTTAAATAATATTTTTCTTTTATTAAATCATATTTTCTTTATCAGTTAATTTAATATTTTTTAATAGCTTACGTTATTTAATTTTTTGTCACGATATTACGTTATAAGATTTGTTAAAATGAAGTTTATTCAAAATAGAGTATTTAGTTGGTATGGTTTTACGGTACGATAATAAACTGAACCAATTCTGACGGTTTGGTTTCTAAACAACATGCTTCATTTTCAAATAACCTTTGTTTTACATTATCATTTGCTATGTTTCCTCGCAATGCGCGACGACAACAAAGCTAGTTATATTTAAGACACATTGAATGCATAATAACTGCATTTGTATTTATTGCTTTGCTAATTAATACGGGGAGAAAAGATAGTGGTACAGACGGTTTCATAACATATTTATGTATTAAAGCTCATGGCATTACAATCTAGTGACATATGGGTAGTAAGATAAGACTTTGATATCATTAGGTTAGAAGTTCGATTTTCACAATGGGGTTTTTCCAGATTTATTGGGTTTCCTCCTCAATTGGTGAAACCTAGTGGAGATGGATATGATCGGGTGGTTCTGCTGACGGCACAATAAATCTCCAGTGAACTATCAGTGATCCAAATTTACCGTTAAAAAAAATTAAAGCTAAAGCAAAATTCAAATCTCGTAGAATTTTTATTTAAATATGGTTTTGCATTGGAAATCTGAATCATATCATATTTATGTAACAAAAAATAATCATATAGTATATTCATAATATTAAGTAGGCTTTAAGCCGCGTGAAAAGGTTTGATAATACCCTACTATCGTTAAGGTAATGAATGAAAGGGCATTTTAACCATTACATGGGGCGTTATGATACTTATGTGACGAAAAATGTCCCTTAAGAGACATTAACCATTACGGATGGTCTTAAATTTTTTGAACGGTTTGCATACACTTAATCATCTGTTGATTGTTTAATAAACTAGTGGGTTACACCCGCGCTCTGCAGCGGGGCGACCCAAGTATTAATGGAAACGTAGACACAATAGTAAAAATAACCGTTAATGGCAGGAATTTGTTTGATATTTTCAAGATACCGACACTTACCGAAAGAGAAACAAAAAAAATCATGATATGATAAAAAATACCGAGATGTGTTTACATCGATCGAAACTATAAAAACAAATATCAATTTCGGTACTAACGTTATTCGGACAGTATTAGACTGTTCGTTTTGTTACATATACAACACAAGGTTCGATTAAAACTTAAAAAGAAAAAGAAAAACTAAAAACTAGAAAAAAAAAAAAAAAGATAAAAAAAATCACAAAAGACAAAAATAACAAAAGAACAAAACTTACTCTAAACTAAGAAATTAATAAATTGTATATATAATAATATAGTATAATTTATTATATACTATACTCTAATTCAATTTTATATTTGCTAGAAAAATAATATAAAGACGTTGAACTTATAAGTTATAAGAGTGATGCCAAAAACCTAGAATTTGAGGTTTATTGTGTCAGTGAAACTTAAATATTAGGTATCGCAAACGAATCAATCTAAACACATACGTTAGGTTTAAAAAATTTCATCCATATGAATATACTTTAGTTTTAAAGAATTTCACCCATATTGAGATGGGGCATGAGATAAGTTTTAAAATTTTTCATAAGTATGTAATGTGTATGATATGGAGTACTGATGCCCGATCATATTACTTTAATCATACATAACCGTTTACTCAAAGCAGACTTATACGTACACAGTTTCTTTTGTTCTTGGTAATAGTATAATCTACCAATTCATCAAATTTCAGTTATTACATTTCTAATTTTCTCTAAGTTATAAAAACATAATAATTACAATAAGAAAGAATGTATCAAAGAATCTCAATGGGTAATTTATAACAAAATAACAGGCATATATAGATACCCCAACATGTATCCAATGAGTATTATGTTAGATACAAAACATGATTTTATAATTACATATAAAACTGAAATGATCATATTCGACTCAAACCTGTTTCATTGTCACCCAACTTAAAGCATCCACAACCCTGGACTGAGTCCAAAATCCAGATTTGTCACATTGTTCAAATCTATTTTTTTTTTCTCTAACACTAAATCATTCCAAACATCTACGTTATTATCCACCTCGTCACATATTTTTCCTTTTATTTAACTTATTAATAATTTATTTATCTAATCTATAGTTAATTGATTTATTATTTGTTTTATATTAGTTTATTATTTCCCTATCAAGTATATTTATTTAACTAGTGGGTTACACCCAGTGTTCTGCGTCGGGACGACCCAATTTTTAATAAAAACGTAATTGCAATAGTAAAAATAACGTTAATGACAGGAATTCATTTGATATTGGTTTGGTTCATTAAGATATCGACACTTACCGAAAGAGAAACAAAAAAAAGTTATGATACGACCAAAAAAATACCGCGATGTTTTTACATCGATCGAAACAATAAAAACGAATATCAATTTCGGTACTGACATTGTTCAGTCAGTATTAAACCGTTCGTATTATTATATGTACAACACCAGGTTTGATTGAAACTTAAAAAAACAAAAAGAAAAACCTATAATAGAAAAGAAAAAGGAAAGATGAAAACAAATTCACAAAAGACAAAAGTAACAAAAGGATAAAAATTATTGTAGTTAAGGACTTTATAAATTATATATATAATAATAATAAGAAATTCAAACTAAATACTAAAAAATAATATTTAATTTTTTCAACTGACTGTTTTTCAAATGGACACTTTTTGCAACAAATTCAAAAGCTTTGGTGTAACGACTCACTTTTGTATCTTCCTTATTTAGAAAGTATAATCGTATTCCTATTTATGGAAACTTGTTTTGTTCGTATTTCAGCTTTCAGTCTTGTAATACGAGAGTTTGATCATGATGAAAATACAATTTATTCACACTTATTCATACATAAATACGTAATATTTAATCAATCTCGAATGCATGCGTTTTGTGCGAAACCAAATTATACTTGACACGCAAAGTTTATTCTAAAAAAATCTCTGACCGTAACCTATGGCCGAGGACCGTAGGTTGCGGTCCGCAACTGCGGGAAATGGTCCTAAAGCGCGAATTTTCAACCTTTTCCCCCCTTTTCACCACCAATCACCTTCTAACCCTTTTAACACTAACCTTAACCCATTTCCTTATAAATAGAAGCCTACACTCTTCCATTTTCACTTTCCAAACACTTAACCACTTCCAAAACACTCTAAAACATCCATAAATTATGAGTTCTTGGCAGAATTGTTCAAGTACAAAAGTGAGTTCAAACTTACTTCTCTTCATCTCTTCTTTACCAAATCTTCCTTTACAAAACTTGGATTGCCTCTAGGATTGTTTTCACAGGTTTTCCATGGAAAACCAAGGTGGAACATCACCATTTTGAGGTCCAAACTTTATGTTTTGGAAGATAAACTTTATTTTAAACTTGTTTTCTCTAAACAAACTTGTGCTACTTGTGCCTCTAATCAAACCCATGGTTAGTGAGCTAAGCCGAGGTTGTTTCATACAAATTAGGAGGTGTAAAATACTTCCAAACTTTCTGTTTTGTAAAGGGTTTTAACCCACAAGTGTTGGAACCATTCAAGCTTGACAAAGCTTGTGTTTTGGTAAAGGTGTGATTACTTGGAAGCCTTGGCTATCCTACTTTCAATCCACCACCTCACTTGATGATTTCTATGTGTAACCATTAAACTATGTTCTACCTTCAATTGAAGTATTTCTTTTTATTCCATTCATGACCATCCGAATTGTCCTTGTGACAATTGGTGCATTGGTGAATCTTACGAAATAGGTTAAAGGACGGTTATCCTCCTACCTCCATGCATGACATCTATGAAATCTATGACTTATATGATAAACTTAATGATATACTGTATAAAATATATATGTAAATAAGAATTATACATAACCGAACTTTTGACAATGATCATATGGTTACTTGTCCTAACATTAGGTTATATTATCTAGGACTTAATCTCCTCCTTATGATTCGGGAATGACCCATGAAATCACAACTACCCTACGGGGACTATAGTGTCAAAAATGAATGTTAAGTCTAGATGATTATTTTCTCGTATACATATTTCGGTATATTTAATTTCCTAAATCCTGCGTTATCATCCGAATACTAACACACCTACGTTTCCTCATGTAGGGTAACTCGGTGTCCCACCTTCAAACAACCAACTCTTCACGTAATTACCAAGTGAAAGCTTGCAAAACCGTGAGTACACCCGAACACCCTTTTTACGTTTTACACTTTTGGGTGCAATATGTTAACTTATCAAACATACACACATTCACACTTATACTTTTATGCAAACAATCCATCATACATGCTAAAGATACGTGATACGTGATTTGTATACTTGGAACATTCTTATGTGATACGACTTGTCATTAACTTCGTACGTGCCTCCCCTTAACATGTATAGCGCTATAGAAGTAACGCACGCCCGTATTCTTGAGGTCATGTTAAGTTTAATCTATTTTTGCGGTGACACTTGAGGATTGACTTGTAAATCGCATGCCTTGTTTACATTAATCTAGTATACTATTTTAACATGTGGATTTGTTTAAACGATTTTATACTTATGCTATAATCAAACTTGTGTACTCGCCAATGCTTTTGTGTTGAACTATACTTTTAACATGTTGTAGGTTGAGAATGTTGAATACGACGAAATCTAGTAGAGACGACATAGAAACACATCTAGAATGCTAGGTTTTATGTTATAATTTTGCTACTTGTCATATTTGAATTTGTGATGTATTCAAGTTTATGTTGTATTTGACAATTTGATCAATGAAATGAAATGGGTGTTAAATTTAATATTGTCATAAATAATGTTATGATGTCTCGAGCAATCTATTTCGTCTCACTCCGATGTTTCCGCCATAAACGTGTCCGAGAATAGACGAGGAGTCGTTGCATTTAGAACAACCTTGTATCTAGAATTCCATCAACTTGTAGGTGAAACCAATCATTGTTCGTGGAGGTTTGCACATTTTATCAACTCTTCAACATCATGATGGATCGCGGTGACCAGTTGTGCGTCCGGATGCTGACCCCGATGGTTCAAGGATTAGGGGTTGATATTAGTTTAATTATGTAGTTTGTTTAAATTTAATTATCTAGTTTGTTTAGGTTTAATTATCTACTTTGTATAATGTTTTTAATGTTAATAAATTTGTTTTCTTAGTTTATATTTTTTTATTTTATATGTTTGTTTTTTAGTTTATTTTAGTTTTATTTTATATATTTGTTTTTTTATAATTTATGTTATTTTTAATTTATATATTTATGTTATCAATTTAAATACTTTTAAAGGTTCTTTTTAATGCAAATTAAAAAGTATAAAATTTGGGGTGGCCCAGTTGTCATACTCTAGACCAGTCCTGGTAATTCTCTACAAGGCAGGTTAGTCCAAAAATGAAAAATGTTGGTTTGCTTTTGGAGTTTGTACAACTGTGTTGTTGTATGGGAAGGTGATGTTTTACTCGGTCAATGTTTATGGTCAACCTATTATATAGAAGTCAAATTGGAGACGTTTTGTGAAATCTCGGCGTCACGTGATGAAAGGGATGGCAACTTGGGCAACAATTAAACATTGTTTTCTTTTTGCTTTTTGGAAAAGTTCATTTTATTTATAGGCTAGCGTCCCTTTCATATTAGTTTTTTTTCTTCTCAATATCGATCCTACTATCTATTTCATTTCATTCTTCATTTCCTGATTTTTTTGATGTTATTGGAGGGCGCTATTTATTGTCCACGATTGCAATGAAAAGGAATGACATGTCTTTTTGATGGGGGCCTTCAATTTGACCATTTGAAAACGATAATTTAAAAAATTTGTTTAAAATAATAAATTTAACTCTATATAAATATATATTAATCCCCAAAATTTACACAAAATACCACTTTATATCTAATTTCACACAAATATCATCTCTCAAAACGCACTTCCATCATGTTTCCATTCAACAACGATCCAAACTGTTTGATCCAAACCACCCGCGTTACACACACACTCAAGACAACCTATGGACCGTCAACACCAACACCGGCCAAGGTGCATACCGACCACTACCGACCGGAAATTCACCACTATGGGACAAACAATTCCCACAAAGTCGACAAACACCCACACCCGTTCAAATAACTGGTTATTTCATGTATCCCCCATTTTTCCCAATACATGTCTCAACCTTTGTCTTCTATGTCTCCACCCAAAACCCAATTCGTACCCGAAACCCAACTCATTTTCGAAACTCAACCTGATAGCTGTCAAGCATCACCCTCGCGTAGACATCGTAGAAAGCAACCAGATAAGACAAGCTCCAAAGACATACGAAAAGTGGACGGGTAAAGATGAGTTAGTCTTGGCATGAGCGTGGATTAACATATCCGAAGACACCAATGTTGATAATATTAATAGAAATTGTTTATTTAATAATAATTTAAATGCTTAAATTTCTATACTTCAAATAATTTAATTTTATCAAATTATTTTTTAAATATAATTGTTAAAGTAGGCAATGATCAAGACGTACCAGTTTTTATGAGGCGAATTCGTGATTTTTTGCTGTTATCAGCGACGAAGCGTATCGTCAAACGATTCGTGACGTCAATGAGAATGAAATGCAACAACTTCCACAACATTGTGAACTGCCATATAAACAATGGAAAAGAACTAGCGGTTCAAGTGATATGAACGTCATGTCAGTCGTCCACGATGAGTTTAGAGTAACATACGGTTGGCCAATTACCATGGTAAAAACTTGGGATATGCTTAAAAATTCTCCAAAGTGGTATTTTGTGCCACCAGTCAAAGTTGGGCAATCATCAAAGCGTTCCAAGACTACTTCAGGCACGCCTAAGCCGCACTCGTTCGCTGAAGGGTTAGATGCTCGTTCTTTTCTAGACCTAAACGACTTCAACAATGAGCTAGAGTTTGAGGAACCACAAGAATTGCAACGCCCACATGATAGAGACAAAAGCAAGGCAACTAGAGCGAGTAAAGGCAAATTGACTTCTACAACAACAACAAATACCGAGGGTAGATTCAGGTGGATCAGGCTTCTCCGAAAAAGACGAGAAACTTGCTCGAGTTCTCTCGATAAAGGAACAAGAACACCAATTAATGGTCAGGCAAAAGGCGGCTGATATAAAGTTCCTCCAAAAACCAT